>CM038223.1:17195536-17347221 GCA_021442155.1 Cymbidium sinense
GAATTAATTTTCATGGAATTACCTCACTAGAGGCTGGTATGCTTGAGCAAGCTTCATCAAGAGGCAGGAAAGCAATTGGATTGGTTCCACTCGGATAGCTCAGAAGGCCAAGGATCGAGCTTTGGTGCTTTGGTCAGTCCCTCCTCTGGCTTTGGAGCTTACTTGGGTAGCTTCGATGAGGTATGTGGAAGGTGTGTGTAAGTAGAATTGAAGTTTGGTTGAGAAATGAGCAAGCTTGGATCAGGAGCTCCCATTTTGCGCACGAGGGAGGAAAATCCAAAGTGGGGAAGGCTTGGAAATGCTTTGGGAGGTGCTAGGGCATTTCATTTCACTCTTTGGAGCTCTCATGAATCGAATGGTGTGATTTCTGTGAATTGAGGGGTATACCCCTCATTGGCTAAGCTGGGAGAGATTGCCTCCCATTTTGGCAGTAAAGCATCGAGTCTCATCAGTCCATGGTTTGGTTGGAGGAAGGAGTGGGAGGTGGCTCAAGGCTTGATATGGGTGGTTTCTCCCTTGATCCTTTAGTTCTTGATTTGGGAGGGAGGTGAGTTAGCTCATCTCCCTTTGGTCCAGCTAGCCCAGAGTGGGGCTGGGTGTGATCCCCTATTTGGATGTTTGATGGCTTCCAAGGATGAGAGGAGAGTGGACTTTACCATTTGAGGAAAGAATCCAATGTGGGAAAGGATCCATGGAGGATTTGCATTGGACTTAGCTCTAAATGGATTTGGGCTGATTTTAGGTTGACCCAAGATGGGTTTGTGTCCGGTTTGGTCAGCTTTCAAAGTCTCATGGGTTGATTTTATAGGTTTTGTCTTCATTCGATCAAATGGATTAATATTGGGTCATGTTGGGTTAGGTTGAAAAATTGGTCAAATTGGGTCAAACCAAGGCTCGGGTTAGGTTCAAATGATAATTTGAAGAGTTTTGGTTCAAGTGGTTTCAATTAATTTGGCCTAGGTTTGATTTTGGCTCATTTGGAATCAAATGGGTCAAATTAAAATTGACCAAATTGACCAAATTATGTTGTTAGGTGTTGGTTCATGTTCAATTGGTTAATTGAAAATGATTGTAAGCTTTGTTTGAATCAATTTAGATTTAATTTAGATTTTGGCCAACTTGACCCTTTAGGTCAGTAAATTGACTAATTGGTCAAATTGGGTTCAATTATGGCTTTGGTCAAGTTCAATAATCAATTTGGAATGAACTTGAACCATTAATGATCAATTTAATTTGGGATTATGATTTGACCCATTTTGGCCCAATTTGGGTCAACTTGTGGCCAATTAAGTTTGGTTTGGCTCAATTAATGTCAAACAAACATTGATTATGGGCTGTGTGAATCAATGGTTTCAATCAATTTGGTGTATGATGAGTTTTGGCTAGTTTAAATTTTATTTAGGTTAAGGTTGACTTGATCAAATGTGGTGTTTATTTTTGGTGTTTTGATTTGGGTTTGTATAGGACAAATCTGAGGTAGTGTACTAATTGAATATTGAGGAATTATACTATCTCGAAAGATAGAAGTCACTACCCCATAATGGACATAATCACCTAATAAGGACTCATAGGGAATGATGGGTCTTCAAATATACCCCTACTTTATATGAATGAATAATGGGTTTATTTAAAAATGGGTTCTAGTTTCCTATGGGGCAAGCCCCATAGTTAATTACATCTTAAGGAAAGTAATGCTTTAAGAATACTCTATTAAAGTAGGCGGTTATTGTCTCCAAATTCAAGATAGGCTATCAATAAATTGGTTGTGTTTTAGAAAATCAAGTGGGATGGATCAAAGGAGAGTTAATTTTGAAACCAAATGAGACAAATAGGAGTGCTCATGATACTAGGAAGCCTAGCAAGCACTCAATCTATCTATGGTTGGGCTTTATATTTTTTGAAGAGATTTTATATGTTTGAGTTGATATTTCATTGAAAAGCTAAGACTTACACTTTAACAAACAGATTGTTAGGATGCCTAAGAGGTGAGGATTTATGCCTATAGCCCAAAGGGAAGCGACCTCAATCCTAAATCTAGGAGCTTGGGTTCCAAAGCATGACCTAAATCTAAGGTGAAAGTGGGTATATGGTTTACCTCCACAAGAGAGAGTAAACCACTGGACTTATTACCATAGGTGGCGACAAACTCTCTCCTCAATCCATGTAGGAAAGTCTTGTACTTTTCAAGATGGCTAGGTTGATTATTTAGAAAGAAACTAAGTCCTCAAACCCCTCCCTAAGAGACTAGAGCATGAGGGGTATGAACTTAATCTAATGCAAATTTATCAAATTTTATTTAATTTAGAACTCTTTATTTTGACAGGCTATATAATTTTATATGCCTAAATGCATGAGAAGTTGATTATGGGCCAAATCAAAAGGGAAAGATGTGTTCTTCCATCATAGGCTCTCAAAGGTTAAGCCCTTACAATCTGGAAAAGATGGAATCCCTCTCTTAAAGAGTGAAATAAGATGATTATGCATGATATTAAACATACAACATCCAGCTAAGAGGTTGCTAAATCTTTTATTATCTTGATTTAATGCCTAGGCTTTATATGAGGTTATGAGTTATTTTAGAAGTTTAGTTATGAGTTATAAGTTTGGGTAGCAAAATTAATTTTTATCCTAGGAGCCTAATCTTCCAGCCATACAATCCAAATAAAAAATTATGAAAAGGCATGCTTTTTTTAATGCACAAGCTAAACAATTTTATAAAGCTATCAAAAGAATAAAAGGTTGTGGATCTGCAGTTGTATAACTTGAAAAAAAAATGTGGGTTGTGAGCTCTACTTATACAACTCGGATCCCAAGAGACTAATTATAATTACAAATGATGAATGTTATGGGGGTCTTCATTCTTCATTCTTTATTCTTCATTTCTTCATTTCTTCATCTTCCATTTCTTCATCTTTCATTTCTTCATTTGATTTGCTCCATTTGTTTCTTTCTTTTTCACTTGATTTGGATGTGCTTGCTCCAAAGGCATCACATAGTACATAAGACTTGGTCTTATAACCAATGCTCATCCTAATCCCCCATAACACTTATTCTAATCATAATGCAAAATTACATTAAAAGAAAAATAAATCTAGCTACAGCAAAATAAATATTAGTTAAACACACCATACAACCCAAGCAATTATTATATGAAAACTTTGGACTTAGCATGCACACATGGGTAACCAACACTGTCTAACTTGGATTATGCTTAAGAGCTAAACCATAGTAAAACATTTATATTTTTATTACTGGCCCTTGAGCACAACCCCAGAAAAGCATGATTAATCTCTCTGTCAGGCTACTCACATACACCCTAAGATCATCATATACATCATAAAACCATTCACCATTCATATAAAGCTAGAAATGGTGACTTAATCTAATGTGTGTGCATTAAAGCTTGTGATATGTCTACCAGGCTTTGTAATTTGCTAAGTGTGAGGGATTTAATTAATAAAGGGTTGATTTCTCTTTGAGTGATTTAATTGATTTGAAGATTTTACTTAGTATTTTCTTTTATTTCACATGACCTACACTTAGCAACTAAGTATTATAAAGAGAAGAAAGAGAGGGAACTTCTCTTTCATCCCTACCTTAAGTCATTTCTAAAGCAAGTTAATTAATCAATTTTCTTAGGAATGACTTATTTAGAATGATTTAGAATGTTTGGGATGGACTGACATTAGTGGCATCTCCTATCCAGCTAATCTATAATCATCAAAGTAGTATCCTAGTCTCTTGATCTTGACTTTCATCTTGGGACCACTGAGCTGCATAAACACGAATGTACCATGATCTTACGCTTTGTGTTTGGCTAAACAACGTAATATTGAAGGGCCACCATAGGGTGTTATCCATAAGAGCATAGGAGAGAGCTCTCTACTTCACCTGATGGTCTAATGATTTCTCTTGAGGTAGTTTGCCTATATTTAAATAATCCATGAATGGTTGCCTCAATCGACTGTTATTTTTTTTTGGCAATGGAAACCTCCCTTTCAAGAGAGAGTCTCTCGATGAGTTTAGCATCAATAAGAAATAAAACTTGTCTATTTTGGACCATTATTGGAATGGACTCATCTTTCGACAATCCAATTCAAGCTTATCCAATGCATCATGCGCTACATTATCTTCTCGAGGAATCTTATAGATGGTGACCTCTGAGATTTGAGCCAACAACTCCTTGGTATACTTGTGGTAATGATGGAGCTTAGGCTTTAGAACTTTGTAAGACCTAGTAATTTGGTTGATAACTAGTTGAGAATCCCTGAAGATGTTAATGCTCATGGTGTAATGACTTTAGACTAGCAAGCCTCCTATTAACTTCATTGTTGGTGCATGGATTGGATAGATGATATGAGAATCTTATCACATCGTGGTCTGGAGTTAGGAGAACTATTCCTACCCCTGCCTTCCCTGGAAGAGTAGATTATGGTTCTTCTCCTTTTTGAAAGGAAGTTGTGCCATCAAAATACATCTCCCAATGATGAATGCTAGTGTTCCCTAAGTTCATGATTTGTTCATCCGGGAGGTCATCACTAAGCGGAGAATCAGTAGGAAGTGGGTGTACTGTTAAGAAATATGCTTTATCCTTTCATACGGAGGAACAGAATGTGATGTTGAACTAAATCATGCACCATCGTGCCAATCGGATAACTTGTGTCGAGATATTAATGGATTGATCCTAGTGATTAGATTCACCTTATGAGAAAGCATGTAATATCATAGCTTTTGGGATGCAAAGATTAAAGGTAGGCAGTGCTTTTTAATAGGTGGGTAGCTTTCCTCAGTAAGGATTAGATGATGACTGAGGTAGTAGAGAGCATTTTCTTTCCCTTCATCATTGGCTTGGGCCAATAAAGTGCTAAGGGAGTCATGAAATGCAGCAGTGTAATGGCACTTGGGATAGCTGCTAGAACTGGTGGCGTCATTAGGTAGTGCTTGATGTATTCAAAAGCATACTGACACTTGTCATCCCATTTGAACTTGGCATCCTTTTTGACATGTGCTGAGAATGGTTGGCATCTTCTTAAAAAGTTGGATATGAAGCATCTTAGATACACTAACTGCCCTTGGAATGATCAGAGTTGAGTTAGACTTTAGGAGGTGGCATTTCTAAGATAGCCTTGATCTTCTCTAGATCGATCTCTATTCCCCATTATCGGACAACAAACCCAAGGAATTTTCACTACTCAATGCACACTTTAGAGGATTCATTTTGAGGTTATATTATCTTAACCATTCGAAAACTACTCTCAAGTCAAAGAGATGGTCTTCCTTTTCTTTATTTTTGACTACTAGATCATCAACATAGCATTCAACTTGATGATGAATGAGTTCGTTGAAGATCCAAGTCATAGCCCACTTGTATGTAGCAACGACATTTTTAAGGCCGAAAGGAATGACCTTATAACAATAGATTTGATCGGGGTTCAAAAAGTAGTGTTTCTTTCTTCCTCAGGGGCCATCTTGATTTGGTTGTAGCCAGATGACCCATCCAAAAAGGAGAATACCACATGAGATGAGGCAATGTCCACCATTAACTCAAGTATTGAAAGTAAAAATTTGTTTTTAGTACATGCTTTATTTTTATCCCTAAAATCGACACATATGCAAATTTGGCCATTCTTTTTCCTAACTTGGATGACACTGGCCAACCAGGTAGGATATTTTCCTTCCATGATAAAGCCATCATCGATTAGTATCTTGATTTCAGAAAAGACCTGTTGCTCAATTTCTAATTACATGCGTCTAGGAGCCTGCTTGATAAGGTTAGCATTAGGATCTATTGCTACTGGTACATAAAAAAAAAAACTAGGCATTTCTTCATAACTCCATGCAAAGCAATCCTTAAACTCAACTAATAGTTTAACTAAGTCATTAGTTTCTTCTTCATTCAACAAGGCGATGTATGTCGGTGTGGATCTTCTTTATTCTTAAGTTGATTTCTTTGAGTTCAATGGTTGATCTGATTTCTTCTTCAAACTCTTGTGGTGCATCCTTGACTTTAAGATCATTTGAGTCATCTAAAGTTTCTAAACATACCTCCTCATAAGAGTTAGCATGATTTGAAAAGAACCTATCAGACTCTAAATGATTGGTGATGATGAATGGAATGGTTGATTTGGTCCCACTTGTTGAATCCTAGTCACGGTCTTGATTGAGAATGTTTATCCATTATCTTTTTTTGAAGTAACTTGTGTTTAGACCAAGTATGTGGGATTAATCCCTTCTTTACTAAGTTAATAACACAAGGCGAATACCAATCAAAAGGTAATTATATTAAATCTTTATAAGAATCATCCTCAAGTTCTACATTGGCTTCTTGACTTGAGGATGATCCTCCCAACAAAAATCTCTTTAGCTTGATATCTATGGATGACATGGGGCCTCCTTAACTAAACCTTCAACTTTCTAGGAAGAAAGTGAGGGGTAAAAGTTTAAGTTCCCCTACACATACATGAGATCCATATACATTCATGCTTTGCTTGGAGGCCTGGTCTTCATCACTATCTGGCTTGAATGTCACCTCCAAAGGGACCCGCTGAGAGGGTTGGTCTGTGTGCTAACCACATGAGACTCATCCTCTAAACTGGACTCTACATGTGGATATGGGGGTACTCTGTGGCTGGAACATAGCTCTACCCGCCAAGGAGGTCTTCCTCCTCTGGAACTACCTCTAGATCTACTTCCACCTCTACCTGGTGGGGGTCGAGTCATCCTACCCATGTGATCATATGGAGGAAAGAACTATGGGTGGAATCTAATGTCTGGCTCTACTTCTTCCTCAGTGTCTAATTCTCGCTCACTTGTATTTTCATTTTCTTTTCATTTTTTCTTTTCTTTTTCTTTTTCTTTTTCTTCTTTTTCTTTTATTTCTTTTTCTTTTATTTTTAAACTTTCACCAAGTTTGTGAGAATAGACTTTTGATTTGGAGGAAGATAGTAGGTTGCATCCTCATATATCTCGACCTCTCTAACTTAGAATGGCTTCAAGTCTCCTTTAACACAATACTCGATTCCACCTCTTCAGAATTTGATGCACTAATGTAAAGAGGATGGAAGCGTGTTGTTCCCATGTATTCTAGGCCTATTGAGTAAAGCAGTGAAAGATGTAACTGAATCGATTATGTAGAATTTGGCTTCAGTCTTCCTATCACCTATCTCCAATGATAACACTATGGAGCCTAAAGCCCTCTTGGCTTGCTCATTGAATCCTCTAAACATCATCCGATCTCCTCGGAGTTTGGAGATGGCAATCCTCAAGTAGGTAAGAGTCTTTTGACTCATAATGTTCATTGATGCACCTAGATCAACTACCACCTTGGAGAGTCTGAATCTTCCCATGTCCATTATGATGTAAAGGGGATGTTGCGCTCTATTGTCTCCAAAAGGTTATCATTGGTGAATGTAACTCCACGAGCTTCTCTTGAAAAACATGCCTCCTCTCTAATAGCGTCGGTAGCTAATATTTTGAATCAAGAAAGGCTTTGATCAATGACTCCCTCATCTCTTTAGATAAGATAAGGGCATCATATATGCTTAGCTTAGTTGGCAACTTTCTTAGTTGAGCGAGGATATTGTAGTCAACTCTAGGCTCACCCTCCACAAGCATATCCACAAGTGGAGCATTCTATGGAGCGGCTTCTTGTTCACTAGAACCAATGAATTATTTACCCTTATCCTGAGGTGCTACTCTAGGAGGTAAAACTTTTCCACTATGAAGGTTGACTTCAGAGACTTCATGAGATGGTTTAGTGGAAAGTTCTACCAACTCAACTTCTCCTATAGGATCATCGAGAGATGATGACTCAAATCAATCTCAAAGGGCAAACCTAGGTGATTTAGGAATGGATAATCCATTTCTAAATAAGAAGAAGAGTGATCAACAGAGTTATTATTAATTAGACTGAGAGATATCTAAAGGAATAAACTCAAGAAGATCATTAGAAGTGACACGATGTAAGTGGAATCGCCTTTCATTAATTTCTTAGATTTGGATGAAGGTATAAAGTCAAAATTAAGTAAAGTAAGCAGTGAGGGATTTGGCACCCCTGCGATACAATATGGCTACAAGAAGAGCTAGGAACTATAGAACAAATGGAAGGAGTTGGACTCGAATGGTTGTGCTATTATGCTATCCCTGCAAGTGAGGTCACGCCGGCTTCTACCTCCCTCAAGTTGTCCTTAGCAACTTGCAAACCTTCCTTAAAGTTGGAGGTTTGAGCTGCTTCAGACACCTGCAAGGGTAACTTTCTGATCTTAGAAATAATTTTCTTGGAGGTTCGGGATAGGGAGATGTCGCAACCTTTCTCTATCTTAACAAGATCACGTGTATCTCCAAGAATTATGCTAACATAACTAGAAAGTTGTTCTAGTAAGTATTCCTTAGGGATGATAATGGCACCTAACTTGAAATAGTGCTCAAGTAAGTCCTTAAAGGTAAAACAATCTTTTAAGACATATCCAAGCATGCGGTGGTAGGTGCAATAGTTTGGATCGTGACTCTTTCCCACATCCTCCAGCCTCCTAGGCTCTGGTAATTAGAAATCAGGCTTCTTTAAGAGATTCTTAAAGATCTTTCTGACTACCTCCCTCTTGAATGAATAAGGTTTATTCAATTTATCAACAAGAGTAGGTAAATGATAGCTACCTAGGCGGATAAGAATAGTTGATGATGTTGATGAGGATACTAAGAGGAGGTGGGTGGAGGCCGTGATAACGGTGGCGATGACGGCCGGTGGTGGCAAAGGAGGTGGTAGAGGAGGCTGCTGAGCTTGAGGCCTGTAACCCAAGCTGGTTGCTTCCCCTTATCAATTTCTATGATAGCCCCTAGCGTCTTCTCAAATGCCTTCTGAGGCTTGGGCTTGGCTGATTGGTCATGGAAAGGCAACTATATGGCTTCCTCTTGTAGACTAGCCACCTTGTTGATTAGCTTCTCGAAGGTTTTGATTGTAAACCCCTTAAGCATGAAAGCAGGTCATGGTTATTTTTCAAGAGAATCTCAATGGTGTGATGTTTAGATATGGTTCATTTCATACTCAGGTTTCTTCACATGAGAATGTAATCAATAATGGACTCATTTGTATTTTGCTTGATCACAATGAGGTCGCCTACATTAACCCTTTGTTGAGCTTCAAGAACCTCTTGATGAAGAGGTGCTCCAACTCAACGAATGTCCTTACCAAATCATTAGGCAGTTTTGCATACCAATCAAATGCAACACCTACTAGACTGCTGATGAACAACTTGAAAAGAAGGGCTTCACTATCTCTGGCATTACAACAGCTGGCCTTGAAGTGTGCCATGTGCTGGCAGGGGTTCCCACTGTCATCGAAGATTTTGAAGGAAGGAGGCACAAAACCCTTAGGATATTGGACAACATCAAATTCTTCGGGGTATAGTCTACCCTTTGGAACAGATGAGCCACCCTGGACTTTCCACCTACTTTTCCACCATGTTTTTAATGTCTTTCACATGCATGGAGGTGCTATCCACCACATTCATATGCAAGCTACCACTATATTCCTTGGCAAGAATGCATCTAAGATGATCTAAAGTGTGTGCCAACTCTACTATGTCGGTCGCTATGGGAGAAGGTTATGAAATCGGGGCTGAATTATGCAATGCTGAAACCACTACCATCAACTCCTCAATCTTCTTCCCCATCTTGTCAATATGATCATCTCTCTGCCTAAGCTGGAGAAGGTGCTGAGTTGAATGGACGACATCATCCTCTTCAACTACAATACCTTCTTGACTATGCTAATCTCTATGGAGGGAGCCCCTAGTATCGACCATGTGACCCCAAATACTCAAGAAGTCATCCTCATCGATCAAAGGCTACCCTATCATCCTCCAAATCAGTGATCACTACCTAAGAGTTCCCTTTCGCAAAGTAATGCTAAAATGTCATCTAAGGAGCAGTCTAACTGTACCGATACAAACACACACTGCTGACTGGTAGAGGGACTGTGTTCACTGGCGAAGATACATCTAACACTGCCTGCCACTAGAGTGCTAGCTCTAGGAGGGCCATGCTCACTGGAAGATATATACTCATGACTGGTCATCGGTGGAGTGGTGTCCCTAAGGAGATCCACTGCCATGGGAACTATAAAACTATCCCCTTCCCCCTCTACAACTGCCACTGTCACTAGCTCTAATGGTGGTGGTGGTGGTGAGACCATGATGCTGCAGGGTCACCACTCCTGCCTAACCATAGTTGAGGTAGAGGGTCGAGCAAGGGAGCTCAATTTCACCTCAACAGGTGGGATGGAGGGAGCGGGATCCCTAGGGCGTAGTTGGATCACTGGAGGGGAAGGTCTCTTCCTGGATGGGAGCTTCTGAATCTTGGCTGAGAGGTGTGATGTCAGATAGTGATGTGGATGACGAGGGGAGGTGAAGGCAATAGTGACTACCCCTCAACGGGAGATCTGCTGAGGGAAGCAGAAATATCTGAATGATCGACCAAGAGCGATGATCGTGAAAGTCCATCGAGTGGAGGTACCAACTACGGCATACCTTCATCTCTCTCTCTACGTGATGCTCGATCCTCCACGGCTCTGTCTCTTTGGATCTGACCCATAACACTCCTAGGGATCACCAATTGTAAATTGAACAAAGTACTGGACTTTGAGTGTTCGTATGCTCTGCCAACCTGGTGTAGGATAGTCCTAAGACTGGCATTGGGCCTCCTATGCTCCCTATCTGGTGTCTCATAGTATGCTGATGGTGGAGGAGAACAAGCAATCCTCCAGTAATCTCCCTCTTTGTCTAAGGCCGAGAGGGGGTGGAACTTGTTGTTGGTCAGAAGTGGAGAGACCTCACGGGGAGAACCCTCTTTGGCTACATGGGATGCAGCCTCAAGCTCTCTGGCTGCTCGCTCGTGCTCTCATTTAATCTTTTGATTTTATTGTGGTGCTGGTAGGAGTGAATCAAGGCAAAACGGGAACTAATACCTACCTAGAAAGTGGATGAGACTATCTCAGAGGCTAAGATAGCCTTCCCCTTCGGGGTGACCAACAAAAAGGTAATAGCTCTCGCTGGAGCAATGGTAGGGACAACTAGATGGGCGAATGCTAAAACTATCACTGAATGGGGCATGGGAACCACTACGGCCTTCCTCTTTAATGGAGGGTACTCAGAATCAGAGGGCATGTTAATGCAGATGACTGGCTTCTGCCCAGCCACCTCATCCCGACTGACAGTGGTGAGGGTCGCCCCCTCACAAGTAACACGTGCTCCCTCGAATCCTCGATCAAAGAAAACCAGGTGGGTGGAGTCAGTCTCAGGGAGGTTGGCCCGATCCATGGCCAAATCCATCCCAAACGGAAAGGTAAAGATGAACTTCTGGGAGGCCATGTCGTGAAAATAAACTACTGACGGTCTTGACATATCTGCATGTGTTGAAATGTAACTTGAGTCAAATTTTTTACTTTAATACTTATCCCAAGAGAGTAATATAGATTTGGAGTTTTGAACCCACACTCAACAATTCAAATATGTTAAGTGGGGTTCATTAGAGAGATTTTGAAATTGAGGAGAGTCTTTGCCATTTGATTTTGATTTTAGAACCCATACTCAACCAATTTAGGTAGGTTGGGTGGGGTTCATAAATTTGAGAGAGATTTTTAGAGATATTTGTATTTTGTGTATCTTATTTGAAAATATTGATGATTTGAAAGAACCTCTACTTTGCAATTTTGAGTTGCTAAGAAGAGGTTGTGATTGTGTGTTTGAAAATTTTTGTGAGATATCTTTTGCTTGTGATGTGTGATTGTGTAATATGTTGGTTTGAAAATGGGGCTTCTTACTTAACAAATTTGGTATGTTAAGTAGAGGCCACATGTGTTTGATTTGTGTTTGAAAATGAGACTTTCACTTTAACAAATTTGGTATGTTAGGTGAAAGCCAAATGTTACTGTGAGATAAATTTGCTTTTCTTTGAAAATGGGACTCCCACTTAACAAATTTGGTATGTTAAGTGAGGCCAAGTGTGATTGATATATGTTTGAAAATGGGACTCCCACTTAACAATTTGGTATGTTAAGTGGAAATCAAAGAGTGATATGATTTGAGAATGGGATTCTCACTTAACAAATTTGGTATGTTAAGTGGGAATCAAATATGGCATGATTATGTGATTCTTACTTAACAAATCTGGTATGTTAAGTAGAACCAAATATATGCTTTGAAGATGAGACTCTCATTTAACAAATTGGGTATGTTAAGTGAAAGCCAAATTTATGTTTTGAAAATGAGGCCCTCACTTAACAAATTGGGTATGTTAAGTGAAAGCCAAATGTGTGTTTTGAAAATGAGACCCTCACTTAACAAATTTGGTATGTTAAGTGAAGGTCAAATTCATGTTTTAAAAATGAGACCCTCACTTAACAACTTGATATGTTAAGTGAAAGTCAAAAGTATGTTTTGAAAATGAGACCCTCACTTAACAAATTGAATGTGTTAAGTGAAAGTCAAATGTATGTTTTGAAAATGAGACCCTCACTTAACAACTTGGGTATGTTAAATGAAGCCAAATTTGTGTTTTGAAAATCAGGCCCTCACTTAACAAATTTAATATGTTAAGTGAAAGTCAAATTCATGTCTTGAAAATGAGACTCTCACTTAACAAATTGGATATATTAAGTGAAAGCCAAATGCATGTTTTGAAGATAAGACTCTCACTTAACAACTTGGGTATGTTAAATGAAAGCCAAATTTGTGTTCATTTAAAAAAGATTCTCACTTAACAAATTTGGTATGTTAAGTAGGAATCAAATATGGCATGATTTGCTCTTGAAAAGAGGGAAGCTTCAATTCTAACACATGTGAAATATATTAAGTGAAGTTTCAATTTTATGCTATGATTTTATTTGAAAATGGATTCCTCATTCAATAATTTTGAGTATGTTGAATGGGTATGGTCATTTTCAAGAATGTGCTTTAAAAGGTGGACACTCCAACTCTAATATATGTGAAATATGTTAAGTGAAGTTTCAATTTCATGCTATGATTTTATTTCAAAATAAAATCTCATTCAATAATTTTGAGTATGTTGAATGAATATGGTTATTTTCAAAAATGTGCTTTTAAAAAGAACCTCCATGTATCAATCATGAGGATTGTTAAATGGGGTTTGATTATGTGAGTTTTTTGAAAGGTACTTTGGAAAGTGGCATTTTACAAAAGAGTTTGTTTTATTAAACATAGGATGAACCTTGCCTCACCAAGCTAGTGGTTAGGAGGCTCTAAATCTTTATTATCTCTCCCTTCATTGATAAATTTTGTTTTACACCTATTAGGGAGCCCAATAAAGGTTTCAAGACCTAAATAGAGTCAGCTCCTAAAACCTAAAGGATGTTGGCTAACTTTGCTTAAGAATGAAATAAGTTAAGTGCCAATGAAAGAAAAGATAGTCTCGGACTCAAATAAAATGCAAGTCCACTATCGATGCTTGGAGATAATAATCATCTACTAGAGATGGAGAGAGAACCATCCCTAATGGAGTCACCAGAAAAATCTGTGGTGTTTATTTTTGGTGTTCTGGTTTGGGTTTGTATAAGGGGGGACACCACGCAGATCTGTGGGTGTACTTATTGAGGTGATCGGGTATAATATTGAGGAATAGTGTATTATCTCAAAAGATAGAAGTCACTACCCTATAATGGACCTAATCACCTAATAACGACTCCTAAGGCATGATGGGTCTTGAATATACCAGAGATTTTTCCCCTACTTTACATGGATGAATAAAGTAGGGTTTATTTAAACTGGGGTCTAAAGATTTCTATGGGGGCAAGCCCCCATAGTTAATTACATCTTAAGAAAAGTG
Organism: Cymbidium sinense; assembly: GCA_021442155.1. Taxonomy (NCBI): domain Eukaryota; kingdom Viridiplantae; phylum Streptophyta; class Magnoliopsida; order Asparagales; family Orchidaceae; genus Cymbidium; species Cymbidium sinense. The sequence goes on from CM038223.1 coordinate 17,209,373, forward strand.
AATCACTTAAGAATACTCTCAATTAAAGTAGGCGATTATTATCTCCAAAGAATTCAAAGATAAGACTATCATTAAATTCATTGTGTTTTAGAAAATCAAGTGGGATGGATGAGTTATTATCGAAACCAAAGTAGATGAATAGAAAGTGCTCATGATACTAGGAAGCCTAGCAAGCACTCCAATCTATCCTATGATTGGGCTTTATATTTTTTGAAATTGAAGAGATTTTATATGTTTAAGTTGATATTTCATTAGAAAGCTAAGAGTTATACTCTAACAACACGAGATTGTTAGGATGCCTAAGAGGTGAGGATTTATGCCTGTAGCCCAAAGGGAAATGGCAACCTAAGATCCCAAATCTAGGGAGCTTTGGTGAGGGCCAAAGCACGACCTAAATCTAAGGCAAAAGTGGGTATATGGTTTACCTCCACAAAAGAGAGTAAACCACCCGACTATTGAACTTATTACCACCTGGAATGGTAGTCAGCTAACTCCTCCTATGCTTCAAATCCATGTAGCCAAGTCTTGTGCTTTTGCAAGATGGCTAGGTTGTTATTATTTAGAAAAGAAACTAAGTCCTCAAACCCACTCCCTAAGAGACTAGAGCACAAGGGGTATGAATAATGACTTAATCTAATGCAAATTTTATCAAATTTTATTTAATTTAGGATTCTTTATTTTGACACAGGCTATAGGATTTTATATGCTTAAATGCATGAGAACTTGATTATGGGCCAAATCAAAAGTGAAAGAGGTGTTCTTGCATCATAGGCTCTCAAAGGTTAAGCCCTTACTATCTAGCAAAGATGGAAGTCCTCTCTTAACAAGAGTGAAATAAGATGATTATGCATGATATTAAACATACAACATCCATCTAAGAGGTTGTTAAATCTTTTATTACCTTGATTTAATGCCTAGGCTTTATATGAGGTTATGAGTTATTTTAGAGGTTTAGTTATGAGTTCTTAGTTTGGGTAGAAAAATTAATTTTTATCCTAGGAGCCTAATCGTATCCAGGCCATACAATAATCACCAATCATGAAGAAACTATGAAAATGCATGTTTTTTCTAATGTACAAGCTAAACTAAACATCAAACAATTTTATAAAGCTATCACAAAAGAATAAAAGGCCAGTGTGGTCTAGTACCACCATACAACCCGAAAAAAAATGTGGGTAGCCGAGCTCTACCCTTATACAACCTAAATCACAAGAGAATAATTACAATTACAAATGATGAATGTTATGGGGGTCTTCATTCTTCATTTTTTCATTTCTTCATCTTCCATTTCCTTTTGACTTGATTTGGATGTGCTTGCTCCAAAGGCATTACATAGTACATAAGACTTAGTCTTATAACCAATGCTCATCTTAATCCTCATAACACTTATCCTAATCCTAATGCAAAATTACATTAAAAGAAGGAAAGTAAATCTAGCTACACCTACAAAATAAATATTAGCTAAACACACCATATAACCCAAGAAATTATATGAATACTTTGGACTTAGCACCCCACACATGGGTAACTAAGCCCACCTATCCTAATTTGGATTATTCTTAGCTAAGCAACCTGCACAGTAAAAGCATTTATATTTTTATAACAGCGGCCCCTTGAGCACAACCCCTTGCAGAAAGCATGATTAGGCTAATATCGGCCTAACATCTAGGCTACACACATACACCCTAACATCCAGTCTACAATAATACATCACAAAATAAGCATACATCAAACCATACACCGCCCTAACATAAAGTTAGAAGTGGTAACTTAATCTAATGTGTGTGAATTAAGGCTTGTGCGGTATGTCCTAACTTGGCTTTAGGGTTATAATTTGCTAAGTGTAAGGGATTTAATTTATAAAGGGTTGATTTCTCTTTGAGTGATTTAATTGATTTGAAGATTTTACTTAGTGTTTTCTTTTGTTTCATATGACCTACACTTAACAACTAAGTGTATAAAGAGAAGAAAGAGAGGAACTTCTCTTTCATCCCTACTTAAGTCGCTTCTAAAGCAAGTTAATTAATAAATTTTCTTTAGTGAATGCTTATTATATGTTTTAATCAATCTTAAGTTTAGGTTCACTCTAAATGACCTTATTCAATAATAAATGCATCTTTAGATTAATTAAAATGAATTACTATCACATAACACATATTTATTCATTTCTTTTCATCATGTATATTATGCATATGATTAAATCCTAAGCATACTTATATATACAATGTATGTCTTAGCATACTTAAGTTGACTTGGTTTGACCTAATTCAAGGTGATTGATCATCTTGTGGTGATTGTTGATCATGATATGAGGCTTGGATGGGCTTGGTTCAATCCAATTTGAGTTGGATTAGAACTTGGCTCAAAAAGATCCTTTAGGCCACTTTGGGTCAAGTGGATCTAAATGGGTCAATTGGCTTGGTTTTCACTTGATTTGAGTTTAGTTGAACTCATATATGAGCTTATGATTGAAATATAAATTCAATTGCAATCAATTTGGAGTCTAATGGACTTTGGCTCATTTAAAGTTTTCAAGTTAAAAGGCCTAACTTGGGCTTGACTTGGGTTGATCTCAATTTGGCTAGATAATTGTAGGCTTCATTTATATTTGGATATAATATTGAAGTAATGATTGATTCAAGAGAAAATCCATTGATTTTAGCATGGTTTAGGTGGATCTTGGTTAAGTCCAAAAATTGGCTTAAAGGGTATAAATTGGATTTTGGTTTGATTTTAGATTTTGTTTTGGCCAATTGGATTTATATTTCATTTATATTTATTAATATAAATAAAGATATAAATGATTCGTGAGAAAATCACTTTGAGTTTGGAGTGATTTGAAAGCAAATTTGACCAAGCTCATGGATGTAGGTCAAAAGGCTTAAGTAAGAAATTGATTTAGTTTGATTTATTTTTGGTGATTAGAAGGTGGGTTTCATTTATATTTATGAATATAAATGAAAGACTAATTTATTTATAAAGAAACCAATTGATTTTAAATTAGTTTGGGTCAAGATTTGGTTAAGCTTATGGAGGTAGGTCTATCTGGCTTAAGTAGGATAATGGTTTGGTTGATTTAGTTTGATTTAATTTTGATCATTTGAGTGTGGATTTCATTTATATTTGTGAATATAAATGAAGAAATAATTGATTTATAAAGAATCAATCAAGTTTGGGATAACTTAGGTGGAGATTTGGCTAAGCTTATGAGAGTGGATCATAAGGCTTAGGAAGGAATTTTGGGACTTCGATTTGATTTTGGGTTTTAATCACTTGGAATTGAGTTTGGATTTGAATTTGATAAAGGATAGAGAGATTGAATTGATCTTTGAAAAAATCAACTGAATTGGAATTGAATTGGATTCGATTAAGGCTAAGTCCATAAGATGAAATCAAAGTGCTTAGAAAGGGTTTTGAATTTGAGCTTGATCATGGATTTCAATCAAATGATTTGGAATTTAGATTTGGAATATGAATTGGAATTTGAGGTTTAGTTTGAGAAGGAAAGTATGGATTAGGTTTGAGAAGGTGCATATGGATTAGGTTTAGGCTACAAGGTGGATGATTCCCTTAAGTCTTAAGGCATGGCCTAATCCTATGATTAACCTTTCTAAGTCTCTAGGCTTAGGTTAAGTGTCCACCTAATCACTAGAAGTGTCTTAAGACTAAGGAGTTCTTAGTGTCTATAAGAGTTCTAGATCTATGTTGTGGAGGTTGAAGACTCACTCTAACAGTGAGGTCAATAAAAGAACCCCCAATAGGTATAGTGTAACTAACAAGGCACACCGCACATATTGGCGTTGACCGAGGAGATCAACAACATCTAAAGGATTGCAAGTGCTAATGGAAATGATCAATCCCTAAACCTGAGACACAGACAGAATCACGATCTTAGTGCAATGCAACTCAACTTATGCCAAGGCATAAGAGCGGGAGGAGGAATTTGCCAAGGGATTGAGTATACAAACCTTCCACTAGGGAAGCAAGTTTGGATTATCCACTAGGGATAAGGGTTTGAATTTGATTACAAATATGATTTGGGGAGAGAAGATCCACTGGGGATTAGGATTTATAATCCACCGGGGATGGGTGCATGAACCTTCCACTGGGGAAGCAAGTTCAGATTATCCACTAGGGATAAGAATTTGATTTGGTTTTAAAGATTCATTTGGGGTAGTATCCACTAGGGATAACAATTTGATTTGATTTTCTTTGATTTGTTATTATGGGGATCCACTGAGGAGAGGATAAAATTTGGTTTAAGGTGCAGTCAAGAGTATATCTACTGGAGATGTGAGCTCAAATTCATTGGGGAATAAGGTGGATTTAATTTATGGATTTCTTTGGTTTGCTTGGGGAAGTATCTGCTAGGGGTAAGAGTGGATTTGATATATGGACCCTGTTGGTGTGTGATGGATATACTAAAAAAATCTATATCATCTTGGCCTATCTTAAATTTATAAATCCAAAGGGAAAGAATACCGACCACAAGGTAAGACTAACCAACCTAAGGGTAACTATTGAGAGAGTGCCGCAAGGGACTTACCTCAACTCAAAAATAGTCAAAAATATCATTTTAATTTAATGGACCCTATCAGTGTGCGATGGATTCACTAAGAAGGGGATATATCAGCCTTGTACTATCTTAGATTTACAAATCCAAAGGGATAGTCTGGTAGAGCTAACCAACCTAAGGGGTGCCTTGGTGCAATACCGGAAGAAAGGGTGTACTTACATCTTCCAAAGTGGAGAGCAATCACGGGTGATGATTGGTAGCACAATAAATCAAACCTAACATAGGATTATCCATCGGTGTACAACGATCGTGCTGGAAAGAATGCATAATAGACTTACATCTTCCAAAGCAAGGATGACCACCAAGGTGACCTGTTGGTGGCACAACAAGTCATACTTGACCTAAGGGTGACTACTAAGAGAGTGTTGATTGGGACTTATCTCAGCTCAAAAGTAGGTGATTCCTATAGGGAGTTTTGCTGACACTGCCCTAAAGATAGGATGCCTGCTTGGGAAAAGGTACCGCTGGGGGTGTCCTCCTAATCCATAAGTGAATATATATATATATATATATATATATATATATATATATATATATATATATATTTGTGTGGACCCTGTTGGTGTGTGAGGGACCACTCTAAGAAGGAGCTTATATCAGCCTAGTCCTATCTCAGACTTACTGGACCAAGGGAGAATCTGCATATCCAAGATGTATTCTCTAACCACAGGGGTGGCTACTAAGAAAGGGGGAATGTCCAATCCAAGAGTAATCTGGATAGTGTCTAGATAGGGTCGCTAAAGACGCGTGATCCAAATAGAGTGTCAGGGGAGGTGGCTAAAGGCTTTATCTTGGACCCTAAAAGAAAATCTATAGTAATGGTGGCCAACTGGAGAAAGCTTGTAAACTTACATCTCGCCATGAGTGGTGTATCCACTAGGTGGGTCAATGTCGATAGATAGCGAGAACCAACCAACCTAAGGTGCATGCAGTGCAATGATCAATGAGAAGAAGGCTTATAGACTTACATCTTCACAAATAAAAATGATCACGGAGTCATCTGGAGTGATACTTATACTAGGGAGACCACTAAGTGGGAGTCCCGTAAGGGATTGGACCTTGACTTGAAGTAGAGGAAAAGGATCCACTGGGGACTTATCCTAAACCTCAAATATACTCAACCCAGTCAATTTATGATGGCTAGCTCAATAAGAAAGTGTGTAGACTTATATCCTCTTAAATAAATGAGGTAGCTTACTGACTACGCAGAAAGGCCTACCAGACTAACAAGGCGCTCATTGGTTTGCAATGGTCAAGTTAAGAAGAAATATTGTAAACTTACATACTCTAAATAAGGAACCACTGCAGGTGACACACTAGTAGGGTAGCATGTTAGCCAGACCTAGAGCAGCTAATGAGTGAATGCTACAGGGGGCTTTATCCCACATCAAAGTAGCCCGAGATAAAAGATATGTATCTATTTTATATATGGTTATATGTAGTTTGTGTTTATGTTCTGTTGATAAAGGATAGGATGTCGCTCGGGTTCCTTACACTTACTCTAAACACATCATGGCGGATTCGCAAGCAAAGTTGTTTTCAAAGTATGAAGAGATGGGATTTGCGATGAAAATAAGTTTTATTGATAATTATTTTGAAACAAGATTTATGGATAATATTTCTTTAGGAAGATCCCATTGATTGGAAGCATTGGGCACTCTCCCTTATAATTTATAAGTTGATAAGATCCTCCTTGGTAGGCCTTCTCTATGGAAAAAGGGTCTTCCCAAGTGGGTTTAAACTTGCCTCCCATCATTCAATGGGCAACAATTAGTCTCCTTTGAACTAAAACAAGCTCTCCTACTTGAAAAGCTCTAGGATAGACCAACTTGTTATGAGCTTGAATCATTTTGGCTTTGTACAACTTGAGGTTCTGGCATGCCCAGAGGAGTCTCTCCTCCAAACCTTTGAGCTCTTCTAACTGCAACTTGGTGTTCTGCTCCGTTATGATCTTGCAACCCACAGCTATCTTTAGTGATGAGAGTTGGACTTCTAAAGGTAGAACTACTTCAGGCCCATACACTATGGAGAATGTGGAGATTGAGTTGGAGTTTTGTATGTGCGAGTAGGCTTCAAACCAACCGCGCCATGCATCACTTGTTATCATCAAGTGTCTTCTTCAGATTTGGATGAGAGTTTTGTTGAATGCTTGCAGAATGACCATTGTAGTAGAATGATAGAATATCTAATCTATGCTTTGTCTCAGGGCAAAGCTGTTGATCTTAGTGCTCTTGAATGTAGTACCATTATCAGATATAATTCATTGAGGCACCCCAAACTTATATATGATATGGTACCTAAAAAACTAGAGCACATGTTAAGTTGTGACCTCTCTAAGTGGGATTGCCTCTACCAACTTGGAAAAGTAGTCGGTGGCAGCTATAATGAACCGATGATCCTTGGAAAAAGGAGGATCGATCAAACCCACTATGTCAGTGCCCCAACACTCAAATGGCCATGAGGCCAATGTAAGATTTAAAATGTTGTGTGGTTGATGCAGGACCACACCGTGCACCTGACATTGGTGGCATCTCCTAGCTACATCCATGCAATCTGTAATCATCAAAGGAGTATCTCTTTAATCTTGGCTTTTATCTTTGGACCGATTGATGCGCAAAAAATTGAGTGTACTCAATGATCTTATGGCTTCGTGTTTTTCTAAATAATGTAATCACATATGATCAAAAGACCATTAGTACAAGGTGTCATCTACGAGAGCATAAGAAAGGGCTCTCTGCTTAATTTGATGTGCTAGTGACTTCTCTTGAGATAGTTTGTCTATATTTAGATAATCCATGAATAGTTGCCTCCAATCTAACTCATCATCCTTTTTGGTAATGGAAACTTCCCCTTCAAGAGAGATTCTCTTGATGAGTTCATCAACAAGGGATAAAACTTTTCTATTTTAGACCCTTATTGGTATGGACTCATCTTCCAAACATGACAACTCTCGCAAGCTAATAAATTTGCTACCATTCTCTCCTCGAGGAATCTTGTAAATGGTATCCTCTAGGATTTGGGCCAACAACTCCATAGTGTACTTGTGGAATGATGGAGCATAGGCTTTAGAACTTTATAAGACCCAACAATTTGGTTGATGACTAATTGAGAATCCAATATCTTGGGATGCATAGGTAATGGCCAACTCTAAATCGACAATCGAATTCATGACTTATTGATGCATGGATTGGATAGAGAATATAAGAGTCTTATCACATTTTGATCCAGAGTTAGGAGAACTATTCCTACCCCTGACTTTCCTGAAAGAGTAGATCATGGTTCTTCTCCCTTCTAAAAGGAAGCCGCACCATCAAAGTAAATCTCCCAATGATAAATGCTAGTATCCCCTAAGTTCATGATATGTTCATCAGGGATGCAAAGATTAAAGCTAGGTAGTGCTTTTCAATAGGTGGATAATTTGTCTTAGTAAGGATTAGACGATGATTGAGATAGTAGAGTGCATTCTCTTTCCCTTCATCTGGTTTGGGCCAACAACAAAGGGAGTCATCTAATGCAGCAGCATATAGTATCAATGGTTTGCCCGGATAGGTCGCTAGAATCGAAGTGTCATCGTAGCTTGATGTCTTCAAGGCATCGACACTTGGCATTCTTTTGACAAGTCCGAAAATTGTTGGCATCTTCTTGATAGGTTGGATATGAAGCATGTTAGATATGCCAACCACCCTTGAAATGATCTCATTGAGTTAGACTTTTAGAGGCTGGCATTTCTAATATCACCTTGATCTTCTCTGGATTGATTTCTATTCCACGGCGTCGAACAATAAACCCAAGGAATTTCTTTGAAGCTACTCCGAATGTACACTTCAAGGGATTCATTTTAATGTTGAATTATCTTAACCGTTCTAAAACTACTCTCAAGTCAAAGAGATGGTCTTCCTTTTCTCTACTCTTAAACAGATCATGAGACTCAACTTGATGATGAATGAGTTCATCGAAGATACAAGTCATGGCCTACTGATAAGTAGCACTAGAATTTTTAAGGCCGAAAGGCATGACCCTATAGCAAAAGATTTTGATCGGGGTTTGAAAAGCAGTGTTCCTTTTATCCTCATGGGCCATCTTTATATGGTAATATCTAGATGAGCCATCCATGAAAGAGAATATTTCATGAGATGAGATAATGTCCACCATCAGTTCTAGGATTGGTAGTGGAAATTCATCTTTTGGACATGCCTTATTTAAATCCCTAAAATTGACACATATGCAAATTTGGCCAATCTTTTTCTTAACTAGGACAAAATTGGCCAACTAGGTAGGATATTTTTCTTCCCCCGATAAAAGCAAACATCGAATCGCTTTGACTTCAAAAATGACCTGTTGTTTAATGTCTATTCGCATGCATCTTGGAGCTTGCTTGATAGGGTTAGCACTAGGCTCTATTGCTAACTTATGGACTGCTACGTTAGGAGATAAACCAGGCATCTCTCCATAACTCCATGCAAAGCAGTCCTTAAACTCAGTCAATAGCCTAATTAATTCATTGGTTTTAGTATTATTCAATAAAGAACTGATGTATGTCATGGATTGTCTTCAGTTCCTAAGTAGATTTCTTCAAGCTCGTCGATGGTTGATCTGATTTCCACTTTGAACTATGCCAGTGCATCCTTGACTTCAAAGTCATTTGGATCATCTAAAGTTTCTAAACACACCTCCTCATATGAGTTAGTATGAATTGAAAAGAACCTATCATATTCCAAATGATTGGTGATGATTAGGCAATAATTGTCATCATTGATTGGACCCATTGTGAATCCTAGTCCTATTCTTGATTGAGGATGTTTACTTTGGTTGTCCCATAACCTTTCAAAGTAGTTCAACCTATGTTTAGACCAAGTATTTGAGATTTATCCCATCTTTGCTAGATTAAGAACACAAGGTGAGTACCAATCAAAAGGAAATTGTACTAAATCTTTATATCAATCATCCTTAAGTTCTACATTAGCTTTCTAACTTGAGGATGATGCTCCCAAAAAGAATCTTTGAGTCTTCCCATCTGTGGATGAGTTAGGGGCTTCCTTAACTACTAAACCCTCAACTTTTTGTGAAGAAAGTGGGGTTAGAGCTAAGGTTCCCAACTGATGCCTGACTATTTTATATGCAAACTTGGATACATTTATGCTTTGCCTTGGAGCCTGGTCTTCATCACTATCATGCTCAACTATCACCTCAAAAGTGAATTGCTACTGAGAAGAGCTAGCTAGTGTGCTAACCACATAAGACTCATCCTCTGAACTTGATTCTAAGTTTATGTGGATAGCAGATGTGCTTCTGGTGCTTGGGACACCTCCTATTGGGTGGCCAATAGAGAGGCTTTCCACCTCAGAGGCTGCTCTGAACTGTCCTATGCCTATGCCTGGTGGAGGTTGGGTCATCCTACCATTATGTTCGAATGGAGTAACGAACTATGGGTGAAATCTAATATCAGGCTCTATATCTTTCCCTGAGTCCATATCTCGCTCTCTTTTATTTTCTTTTCCTCTCTTTTTTCTTTTCATTTTCATTTTTTTTCTTTTTCTTTTCTTTCTTTTTGTCCCTCATGGGGATCTTGAGTAAGCTCATGAGAATGGACTTGTTGATTTTGGGGAAGAAAATAGGCTGCATCCTCATATATCCCGACCTCATGAAATGTGAATGGCTTGAGATCTCCTTTGACATAGTATTCAATCCCACCTCTCATGAACTTCATGCACTGATGTAGAGATGATAAAATTGTGTTGTTTTCATGTATCCATGGTCTCCCAAGCAAAGCATTGAAAGATGTATCCAAGTCTACCATATGAAACTTGGCTTCAATCTTCCAGTCATCTATCTCCAATGGCAACACTATGGAGCCTAAGGCCCTCTCACCTCGTTCATTGAATCCTCTCAACATCATCCTCTCTTTTTAGAGTTTGGAGATGTCAATCCTCAAGTAAGCAAGGGTTCTTAGACTCATAATGTTGACTAATGCACCTTAGTCAACCAGAACTCTTGATAACCTCTATCTGTCAATGTCCACTGTAATGTAAAGAGGGCAGTTGTGCTTGGTCATCCCTAGAAGCAAGTCTTCATCACTGAATGTAACTTCTAAGATGTTGTTTGAGCTATGTGCCTCCTCTTCAATAGCGGTGAACTAAGCTAAACATATCTCTAGATCAAGAAGAGCCTTCATTAGAGATTCCCTCATCTCTTTGGATATAACAAGAGCGTCATATATGATTAACTTAGCTAAAAACTTTCTAAGATGTGCTAGGACATTGTAATCAACTTTGACTTGGTCCTCCATGAGCATATCCATAGGTGGAGCATCCTGTGGAGGGGCTATCTACTCACTGGAATAAATGGCTTATTTACCCTTATCCTGAGGTGCTACCCTAGGAGGTAGAACTTTGCCACTGCGCAAGTTGACTTCAATGACCTCTTGGAATGATGAACTTATGGAAAGTTCTACCTTCTCATCAAGTATACTTATAACTTCTCCTATGGGATCCTCATAGTTGACTCCAAGTCAATCTCAAGAGGTGAACTCAATTCATTCAAAAAGGAAAGTCGATTCTAAATTAAGAGAGGGATCTAATGACTAGAGCTATTATTATTCATTTCTAGACTTGGAGAGTTTTCAAGAGGAATAAAATCTAGAGTATAAGTGGACAAGATGTAAGTAAAGTTTTCTTCATTGATTTCTTTTGGGTGGAGGTACATGATAGAAATCAATAAAGTAAATGGATTAAGGGATTTAATGCCCTTGTCTGTTGATACAATCCCCGCTAGAAGAAGAGGAACTAGTAGAGGAAGAAGTAGTAGCGCAATGGTGGATGGAGTGGACTCGGGTGGTTGCACTTGAACTATCTGAAAGTAAGGTGAGCGCCGCTACTAGTCATCACCTTCAAGTTATCTTTGGCAACTTGCAAACCTTCCTTGATGTTGGAGGTTTGAGCTACCTCAGGCACTTATAAAGAGAGTTTCTTGATTTTAGAAACTACTTTCTTAGAGGTTCGAGATAAGGCAATATACCAACCTTCTTTATCTTAAGAGGATCACAAGTATCCCTAAGAATTACCCTAATATAACATGGTTGTTCTAATAAGTATTCCTAGGGATAACTCGCCACTTGTAGCACGCCAAGCGTCCAAAAAGTAATGCAATCCCCAAGATATGACTAATCATGTTGTGGTAGGGCGTTAGGATCATTACTCTTGCCACTTCCTCCGGCCTCCTGGGATCTAGTAACTGAAAGTTTGGTTTCTTTAAGAGACACTTAAAGATTTTCCTAACCACCTCCCTCTTGAATGAATATGGCTTATTCAATCTATCGATAAGAGTAGGTGGGTAATAGCTAGCTGATGGATAGAGCACTTAAGTATGTCACAAGGTGGAATGGTGTGGTGGCTGGTATGATGACCGAGGTGGTGGCAGAGGAGGTAGTAAAGGAGTCTACTGAGCTTGGGGTCTCTCATACTAGACTTTGCTACTTCTCTATCCACACAACTAACTGGGCTTCTTCTCAACACCTTCTATGGTTTCAGATGATTGGTTAGGAAAGGTCAATTATTTAGCTTCCTCTTGTAGGCTATCTGCCTTGTTGTTTAGTTTCTCAAATGTTCAAATGGTAAAGGCCCTAAGCATGAAGGCATCCGGGCCATGAATATTCTTGAGAAGAATCTCAATGGCATGCTGTTTGGATAGCTATGGCTCACATTTCATGCTCAGGTTGCACCACTTGAGAATATAATCAACAAGAGACTCATTGGGAACTTGCTTCGCTACAATGAGGTCTCCTACAGTCACTTTTTGTTGAGCTTCAACAAACCTCTTGACAAAGAAGTGCTCCACCTCAGCAAAAGTCCTCACCGAACTGTTGGGCAATTCAGCATACCAATCAAATGCAACCCCTGCTAACCTACTGACAAATAGTCTGAACAAAAGTGCATCACTGCCACCGGTGGTGCAGCAGCTGGCTCTAAATTGTGTAATATACTGACGCGGGTTCCCACTGCCATCAAAGATCTTAAAGGAAAGTGGCACAAAACCCTTGAGGTATTGAACTACATCGAATTCCTCTGGGTATGGTCTACCCTTTGGAATAGATGAGCTCTCCCGAGTCTGTGCCATCTTTTCCCTCACCTGCTATTCTTCCATATGCTTGATATCCTTTTCATGCATGGAAGTGCCATCTGTAACCTTCCTATGCAAGCTACCAGCATCATCCTCTGTGGGAGTGCACCTAGGATGGTCTAAAGTATGCACCAACTCTGGTCTGTCGGCTACCATAAGAGAAGGCTGTGAAACTTGGGCTGAGGTCTACAATGCTAAAACCACTTCCATCAACTCCTCTACTTCTTCTCCATCTTATCAATATGATCACCCATCTCTAGTGGAGGAGGTGAGCAGTGATGTCACCTTTCTCCAACTCGACCTTTCTAAATAAGATGATCTCAGACCCTCATGTATCAACCATGTGGAGATTGTGTTGTCCAACATGTCATCCTCATCAAGATCAAAGCAAATACTATCCTCCTCCTGATCTAAATGGTCACTCTAGAATTCATCTGGCAATATAGGCTAATATGTCATCTATCGCCTACTATGTATTGGACTATGAACATGTAACCATGACTGATATGTCTCTATGCACATATGCAACATGACTCCTCACTAGGTGGATCAACTATCATGGGGAATTTGTACATCCTCTCTCTCTCTCTCTCTCTCTCTCTCTCTCTCTCTCTCTCTCTCCTATTATATATATATATATATATATATATATATATATATATATATATATATATATATATATATCTATCTATCTATCTATCTTTGATGGAGGTGATGTGACCATGATACTCTTGGGTCACCACTCCTTCCTAACCATAGTTAAGGTAGAGGGTCAAGCAGGGGAGCTCGATCTCACCTCAATAAATAGAGTGGATGGAGCGGGATCCTTGGGTCAGTCCGACATGGATGGTCTCAAATGGGGCTTCATGGTGGAGTGGTGGATGGTATGTTGAATGGGTGATGGTAGATGATGAGGGAGTGGTGTAATGGCAACATCAACTACCCTTAACTGAGATCTCCATGTCGACATGCCTGAAGAACAATACTATCCGAATGATTGGCCTCGAAGGTGATGACGATCGTGGAAATCCATCATGAGGTCGCCACGCCTCTGCATCCTCGCCTTCTTGCAGATACTCAAGCCTCCTCTCTCTCTCCATGTGATCTCACCCCAACACTTCTAAGGATCATGAATATCGGATCAAACAAGGTACTGCACTCCAGAAGCTCACGACCTAGTGTAGAATAGTCCCAAGACAGCGTAGGCCTCCTATGCTCCCTAGCAATGTCTCAAAGTGGGTGGTGGTGGAGAGGATCCTCCTATAGTCCTCCTCTCCATCTATGCTGAGAGGGGGTGAAACCTACTGCCACTTAAGAGTGGAGAGGTCTCATGGGCAGAACCCTCCTCAACTACGTGAGAGGCAGTATCGAGCTCCCTCGCCACCTGCATGGTCCCACTTGACCTTCCTATTTTTATTGCAGCATTGGGTGCTGGTGAGCAAAGTACAAGAGCTAGAACCTACCTCAAAGGTGGGGACTATCTCTGAGGCCAAGATAGCCTTCCCCTTTGGGTGACCAAAGAGGAGGTAGTAGCTCTCATTGGAGCTATGGCAGGGGAAACTAATCGAACCCATCCGGGCTGGTACTAACATTGACACTGAACAGTGGTGTGGAACCATGGTAGCCTTCCTCTTCAATGAGGGGAACTTAGAGTTAGATGGGATGTCAAAGTGAATAAGTGGTGTCTGTCCCACCACCTCCTCCCTACTAATAGTATGAGGGTTGTCTCCTCACAAGTAACTTGAACTCCTCAAAACCATGACCAAAGTAAATCAGATGTGTGGCAACAATCAGGGTGAGATTGGACTGATCCAAGGCCAGATCTATACTGACTGAAGACATAATCACTGCACTAACTGAAAGCTGAAAAGATTGACTACATTGAAATCACTGCATTTGTTTGAAATGTAATTGAGTTAGACCATTGCTTTAATATTTGTCTTCAATCATTGACTTCTAAACTTGATTTGGAATTTGAACCCACACTTAACAAAATTAGGTATGCTAAGTGGGGTTCATTGAATTTTGGAGATTTTGATAATTGGAGGAGAGACTTTGCCATATGATTTTGATTTAGAACCCATACTTCAACAAATTTAAGTAGCTGGTTTCAAATATTTGGAGAAACTTTGCAGATATATATGTTGTATGTTTTGTTTGAAAATTTGATTTGGAAAACTTTTACTTAACAAATTTAGGTATGCTAAAAAGGTTTTCAATTATATGTTTGAAAATTGTATGCAAAAAACTTTATTTGTGGTGATTTGTTATGTGTGTGATATATGTTGATTTGATTTGAAAAATGGGGCTCTTACTTGGAAAATTTAGTATGTTAAGTAGAGACCAAATGTGTTATAATATGTGTTGATTTGATTTGAAAGGGAGGCTCTTACTTAACAAATTTGGTATGTTAAGTAGGATTCAAGTGTATTATGATTTCAAAATGAGGCTCTTACTTAACATATTGGGTATGTTAAGTAGGAGCCAAGTGTGTTGAATATGTGTTGATTTGTTTTGAAAATGAGGTTCTTTCTTAACAAATTTGGTATGTTAAGTAGGAGTCAAGTGTGTTTGATTTTCTTTCTCTTTTTGAAAAAGAGGGGAACTCTTTGTTTCAAAAATATGGTATGTCAAATAGAGTTCAAAATGCATTGTGATTTTGAAAGAGAAATATTTTAACAAATTTAGGCATGTTAAATAGATTTCAATTTGTTTTGTGATTTTGAAAATGGGACTCTCATTTGACAAATTTGGGTATATCAAATGGAGTCCAAATGTGTTTTGATTTTCAAGACTTTGGAAAAGAGGAATTCTACTTAACAAATGTCGATATGTTAAATAGAATTCAATTTATTTTGATTTTCCAAAAGAAAGGGGAACTCTCATTTACAAATTTGGGTATGTCAAATGGGGGTTCAAATATGCCTTAATTTCATGTGTGTGATTTCTTGGTTTTGAAAAGAGGGTAACATCAACTCTAGCACATGAAATATGCTAAGTGGAGTTTCAATTTTATGTCATGATTTGAAAATAGACCTTCATTCAACAAATTTGTGTATGTTGAATGGGATAGCTATTTTCAAAATGTGCTTTTGAAAAAGGGATTTTAAAATTTTGATTTGATTTTGAAAAATCTCCATGTAACAATTATAGGAATTGTTAAATGAGGTTTGGTTATATGAATTTTGTGCTTTTTGAAAACTTCTTATGAATTTTGTGCAAATCTTTTGCTATGTAAATTTTGAAAAGTGCTTTTGAAAGAGTGCTACTTTGCAAAAGAGGTTATTTTCCTGAATATAAGGTGAACCATGCCTCACCAAGCTAGTGGTAAAGAGGTTCCAAACTTTTAGTCATCTCCTTTCATTAGCTAATCTTATCTTTCACCTATTGGAGGATCCAATAGAAGTTTCATGACATACAATGAGTGAGATCCTAAAACCTAGAGGATGTTGGCTAGCTTTGCTTAAGAATGAAATAAGCTAAGTGCCAATGGAAAGAGAGATAGTCTCAGACTCATATGAAATGCATGTCTACTATCGATACTTGGAGACAATAATTATCTACTAGAGATGGAGAGAGGAACCTAGTGGAGTCTCCAAAAAAATCAGTGGTGTTTATTTTTGATATGTATATGGGGGACACCACACAGATCTGAGGATGTACTTATTGAAGTGATCACATACATTGAGATATGATGTACTATCTCAAAGAAAGATAGGCATCACCCTTCAATAGACCTAATCACCTAATAAGGACTCCTAAGGCAAGATGGGTCTTCAAATATACCAGATATTTTTCTCCTACTTTACATGGATGAATAAAGTAGGATTTATATTAAACTGGGTTCTAAAGTTTCCTACGGGGGCAAGCCCCATAGTTAATTACATCCTAAGGAAGGTGAATTTCTTAGGAATATACTCGATTAAAGTAGGCAATTATCTCCAAAGATTTTAAAGATAAAACTATCAATAAATTGGCTATTAAAAAATCAAATGGGATAGATCAAAAGGAGAGAGACTTATTATTGATGTCAAATGAGATGAGTAGGGAATGCTCATGATACTAGAAAACTTAGGAACATTCCAATCTACCCTATAGTAGGGCTTTATGCATTTGAAATTGAAGAGAATTAAATATTTGAGTTGAAATTTTATTAGATTGCTAGAGCTTATAACCCAACAATACAAGATTGTGGAAATGCCTAAGAGGTGAGGATTTATGCTTGTAGCCCAAAGAAAATAGTAACCTCATATCCTAAATCTAGGCAGCTTTAGCAAGGGCTAAAGCACGACCTAAATCTAAGCAAAAAAGGGTATATGGTTTACCTCCACAAGAGAGAGTAAACCACCCGACTGCTAGACTTATAACCGCCTGGAGTGCCAGCCAACTAACTCCTCCTATGCTTTAAAACTATGGGCAAGTCATATGATTTTGCAATATAGTTAGGTTATTATTATTTAGAAAGAAACTAAGGTCCTTAAACTCACTCCCTAAGAGACTGGAACATGAGTGGTTGAACAATGACTTAGTCTAATGTAAATCTTTTCAAATTTTATTTGATTTTGGACTTTTCATTTTGACAAATGCCATAGGATTTCATATGTATAAATGCATATTAAAATGAGTTATGGCTAAATCAGAGAAAGAGGTATTTTCACCATAGAGAGACCCTCAAAGGTCAAGTTTTCCTATCATGCAAGGATGGAAACCCTCTCTGAAGAATGAATCAATATGAATGTGTGATATTAAACATACAACATTCAGCTAAGGGGTTGCTAAATCTTTTAATTATCTTGATTTAATGCCTAGGCTTTATATAAGGTTATGAGTTATTTAGAAAATTTAGTTATGAGTTGTATTTGGGGTAGAAAATTAATTTTTCCTAAGAGCCTAATCGGATCCAGCCACATTAAATCACCATTCATGAAGAAACTAGAAAGATGCATGCCATTTCTATTGTGCAATTTAAACATCACATCAAGCATTTTATAAATCTAATGCAAAAGAATAAAAGGCTAGTGGTCGAGTGCAACCCAAAAGAGAAAATGGGTGATCTACCCCTTATACAACCCAGATATAAGAGAATAATTATAATTATAAATAATAAATACTATCAAGTCTTCATTCTTCATGTCTCCTTCATTTCTTTATGTCTTTGCTCATTTTGATTTGCTAAGCTTCAAGGCATCACATGCCTGTGACAAAGCCTTCTACCAATGCTCATCCTAAACCCCCCCATAGCACTATTCCTAATTTATAAGCAAAATTACATTAAGATAGGAAAAGTAAATCTAACTACACTTGTAAAATAGAGTTTAGCTAAAGATACATACAACCCAAGTAGTTATATTTATAATTTGGACTTAGCACCCCGCATATGGGCAACCAAGCCCACCTTTCCTAACTTGGATTATACTTAGGGGGCTTAAGCAACCTACAAGCAAAACATTTATATTTATTTTTATAGTGGCCCCTTTAAGCACAATCTCCTGTAGAAAAATATGATTAGGCTAACATCGATATAACATCCAATCTACGAAATATACACCCTATCATCTAGTCTAAAATATTATATCACAAAATGAAACATACATCAAACCATGCAACGCCCTAACATATGGCTAGAAGTAGTGACTTAATCTAATGTGTGTGTCTTAAGGCTTGTGTGGTATGTCCTAACTAGGCTTTAGAGTTGTAGTTCTCTAAGTATGAAGGGAATTTAATTTAACCATAAAGGATGGTTTCACTTCAAGTTGTTTAATTAATTTGACAATTTTAATTTGTGTTTTGTTTGATTTCATGTGACCTACACTTAGCAACTAAGTGTTATAAAGAGAGAAAGAGAATTGCTCTCTCTTTCATCCCTACCTTAAGCCACTTTCTAAAGCACATTAATTTGACTTGGTTCTCTTAGTGAATGGCTTATTATATTTTAATTAATCATAAGTTTAGGTTCACTTTAAATGACTCCATTCAATATGAAAGGCTTCGGGATTAACTCAATTGAATTACTATCATATGACATATATCAAGTTATTCCTTTCCATCACATGCATGCATATGACTTAATTCTAAGTGTAACTATACATGCATATTTCTTTTAGCACACTTAAATGAAAGATGCATATGTGTATTTTGTAGAAAATGGGATTTTCATTCATTAGCATGCACATTCAAGTGTATAAAGTTTTAAGCAAGTACTTTGCCATTGTTAAACCAAGGGAGTGAGGTAAAGACCTCCTTGGGGCTACTTAAAGCCTTGCATCCCGAAATGTCTAGACTAGATATACTCACTATTCTTGAATACACATGAATGTTCAAATGACTATAAAAATGGAAAATCATGGAAAAGTTGAATTTATTTCAATTGAATTATTTATACATGTGAGGTAAAGTTGAAAAGGAGATTTTCATTCATTAGCTAAATGCACATACAAGTGTATAAAATTTTAAGCAAGTACTTCACTATTGTTAAACCAGTGAGGTAAAGACCTCCTTGGGGCTACTTAAAGCCTTGCATCCGGGAATGTCCGACTAGATATACTCCACTATTCTTAAATACACATGAATGTACACTATAAGAATAGAAAATCATGCAAAAATTATATTTTATTTAATTGAATTATTTATACATGTGAGCTAAAGTTCTATCTAAATTTGAACATAAATATACATAGGAATGAATTCAAATAAATATTGTGTCCTTTTCAAATGAATTATACACTTGTTAACATTCCAACTTTATGTAAATCCATATAGAGTAAAGAAAGAAAACTCCATATCACATGTTCTAAACCATAGACATATGCAAGCTAATAAATATTTATAACTATTAGCACTCCAAATATTATAGTTGATTTATATACTTTTAAAATAACTTTGAATTAATAGTGATAATAGTCACATAGATTCTTATTTTAAATCAACACATGCAAGCTTGACATAAAGAAAATCACTTCATTTGATTGATTTTGAAAAAATGAATGCATGATTACAAGTGACATACAACATTTAATATAATTGGAAAGAAATAAGCAACATAAAACACATGACTTCATTCAACCAAATTAATTCTAAGGACAATCATATCAAATACAATCATTTAAAATAAACCAAAGTTTATTACTAAGATGAAGTCATGTGTTTTATGTTGCTTATTTCTTTCCATATTAATTAATTTGCCGCTCCTAACACATTCCCATATTGGTTAATTAATTTGGTTTAATGAAAAGAAGTTAAGTTGATTTTATGAGTTAATTAGGTTGTAACATGCATTAAGTACATTAATTAACCCTTTCCTATGCCACTCAGCATAATTTTCCAAGTAATTATGGGCCAACATGACATGCACATTCTTTGAAAATAAAATCGGCAGTGATCCTATGAAAATAAAAGGGGCCTAATGCAATTGGATCACAATTATTGGTTAATTCAGCTAAAGGATTTAGTTAAGAACTCTTGTAACCCTCCCACACATGTAGATTAGTTATAGTTTTCTTAGAATTTTCTTAGGTTATTGAATACCTAAGAGTATACCCAAGACTTAAGTGATTAATTTCTGGAATGATTTAGATCTTAATTTCATTGATTAAGTGATTCAATTAATTAATTAATCCATAATTAGCTTGATTAATTAAATGAACTTGAAGGAATAGATTAAGAAGGAGGTCTTAATCTTATCCCATGGGCTCATTCCCTATTGCTCAAAGGATTAATCACTAAATTAATTGATTCATTAATGTTTGTGTGATCAACTAATCATTAATTGGAGAAGAGTAATTAAGGTTAATTAATTAATTTTCCTAATTTAGAAAGCAATAAATCCCAAGAAAATTAGGTGAGGTGAGGTCATTCCATTAAACAATCTCAAAAAAATTTGTATTAATCCCATAATTAAGAGTAATTAAGTTAATTAAATTTACAATTAAACCTTAATTATTATTCAAAATTAATTTGAAATATTTTTATTAAATTCTACTCTAAAATAATTTTATAATTATTTGCATTTTTTAGATTTTTATACAATTTGTTGTGATTTTTCAAAGTTTTAGATGATCTAAATAATTTTTATAAAGCCTATTAATTTATTTAATTTAAATAGACTATATGAACTTCAAAATTCAATATCTTTTAATCCAAAAATGCTTTGACTTTGAACTTTTTATGATAGGTGGACCTTAACTTCAGTTTCAATCTCTAAAAATTTTAACTCAATCTAATTTATATTTTTAGAATAATTGAAGAAATTTAATCTTCATTAAAACTCAAATTAAGCTCAAAATATTTAGTAAAATTTAAGGATTTTGTCTTTGTTGGAATCCTCTAGGAAAGACAAATCCAACGAGCCCTTATTTGCAATTTTCGGTTGAGTATTTTATTGTAAATGATGACTGCTGCTTCGTCCACTCACCAACAGATGAAAATGACAACTAGAATACTGTAGCGAGCAAAGAACAAAAAAAACTATTAAATTTGAAGGAATGGGGTCTGATTGGGTTCAATTTTGCATCGATTCTCGCTGGAATACTTCTATTTCGCATTAGGTTTGTATAAAATAAAGAATACAAGGGATTTCTAAGGGAAATTCCTAAAATTGCATAAGGATCATCACAAATAAGAGGTCCTATGACCGGCTAAAGTTCAACAAAATTACCTCACTGGGGATGGTTTTCGGCGGCGATGTTGATCCGAGCATGCTCTTAGATGCAAGAGGAAGCTTTGAAATTAATGTAGCCTTTTGTCTCCCCTTACAATGTTGTATTCACCAATTGTTGTTGCCTCCCCGTCGGAATCTGCCCAATTTTGGTATTTTTAGCTCAAAAAAGTGGGGAAATGGTTGTTGGTTATTTTTGGGGAGCTCTTTGAGAGTGAATGAAGGCAGGAGGAAGATCTTTGAGGCTTCTATTTTTTGTCTTTTGGGATGGCTGAAAATCACCATTAATGGTGATGGAGAGATCATTGGGAGGTGATGGCTGATTGGGGACTCTGGATTATAGCTCCCAAGTCTTCCTTTGTTGTTGTGTGGTCAGTCTCCATTGAATTCAAGTGATGAGATGAGGATTTTGCAAGATTGTGTGTAATCCCATGTGGGGAGGATACATGAGGAATTTGTCTTGGATTTGGTTCCAAATGAGTTTGGGCTGATTTTGAGTGGGGTTGGGTTTGATTAGCTCTCAAGATGTCATGGGTTGGTATCAAAGGATTTGGCTCAATTTGGGCCATTTGAGTCACATGGGGTCATGTTAGGGTTGACCAGTTGGTCAAATTGGGTCAAACCAAGGCTTATATTAGGTTCAAATGATGATTTGAAGTGTTTTGGTATGATTAATTTTATTTAATTTTTCCTAAAATTGATTTTGGCTCATTTGGAATCAAATGAGTCAAATGGGTCAAGTTGACCAATTTGACCAAAATTGGCCAAATTGGCTTAAGTTTGATTCATGTTCAATTGGCTAATTGAAAAGGAATGTGGTCCTTAGTTTGAATTAATTTGGATTTAATTTAGATTTAGGCCAAATTGACCCTTTAGGTCAATTTTGGCTAAGTGGGTCAATTAGGTCAGGTTGGGTCTAATTGATCAAATTGGAGCTTTGGTCAAGTTCAATAATGAACTTGGAATGAACTTGAGCCATTGGCTACAATCAATTTGGGTTGGATCATGATTTGACCCAATTTATTCCTTTAGGTCAATTTAGGTCAACTTGGGTCAAAGGGCCAATTGAGTTTGACTTAATTGATGGTCAAGTCATGTTCAAACATTGATCATGGGTTGATGTGAATCAATTTCAACCAAGGGTGTAGGTGAGCTTTAGTTTCATTCATTTGGGCTAAAGGATTGACTGGTCGACCAAGTTGACTCAATTCATGGTGGTCATCTAAGGTGATCAATGGTCATGGTATGAGGTTTGGATGGGCTTGGTTCAATCCAATTTGGGTTGGATTAGAACTTGGCTCAAAAAGGTCCTTTAGGACACCTTGAGTAAAGTGAGCCTAAGTCAATTTTCTTGGTTTTGACTTGACTTAAGTTTAGTTGAACTAATATATGAGCCTAGGATTGAAATATAAATTCAATTGCATTCAATTTGGAATCCAATGGATTTTGATTCATTTGAAATTTTCAAGTCAAAAGGGATAAGTTGGGCTTGACTTGGGTTGACTTGAATTTGGTTTGATGATTGTAGGTTTCATTTATATTTGGATAGATGATTGGAGGAATGATTTATTCAAGATAAAATTCATTAGTTTTTACTTGATTTGGATAGGATTTGGCTAAGTCCAAAGAATTGGTTCAAAGGGAATAGATTGGATTTTGATTTAATTTTGGAATTGATTCTTGGTCATTTTAATATAGATTTATATTTTGATAAGATAATCAAAAGAAAAATTGATTTATAAGAAAATCAATTTAGTTTGAATTGATTTGAAGGTAAATTTGGCTAAGCTCATGGGTATAGGTCCAAAGGGCTTAAAAGGGGTTTTGATTTAGTTTGATTTAGTGATTTAGTTTTGATGATTTTAGTGTAGATTTGTTTATATTTGTGAAAATGATTGAAGATATCATTTATTTATAAAGAAATTAATCAAAATTTAGGTTGAATTGGGTTAAGATTTGGCTAGGTTCATGGCACCAACTCAAATGGCTTAAGAAGGATTTTGGGGTTTGAGTTAGATCAAGGTCTTGAATCATTTGGAGCTGAATTTGAATTGGAATTTGATTATTTGATTGAAGAATTGAATTGATATTTGAGAAAATCAATTGAGTTTGGGTGGATTTGAATTTCGCTAAGGCTAAGTCCATAAGATAAAATCATAGGGCTTAAGAAGGATTTGAATTTGGATTTGATTATAGATTTTAATCATTTGATTTAGAATTTGGACTTGGATTTGGAATTTAAATTTGAATTTAAGGTTTGGTTTGAGATTTGAATTTAAATTGGATTTAAAAAGGTGCACATGGGTCAAGTTTAGGCTATAAGGTGGATGATTTCTCTTAAGTCATAAGGAATAGCCTAACCCTATGATTAACCCCTCTAAGTCTCTAGGCTTAGGTTAAGTGCTCACCTAATCACTAGAAGTTTTTTATGGCTAAGGAGCTCTTAGTGTCTAAAAGAGTCCTAAGTCTAAGGAGAGGAGGTTGAGAGCTCACTACAAAAGTGAGGCCAACAGCTTTATATGAGGTTATGAATTATTTAAAACTTTAGTTATGATTTGTAGTTGGGTAAAAGATTTATTTTTCTCTAAGAACCTAATCAGATCCAAGCCACATATTAAAGCATCATTCAATTACGAAACAACAAAATTTTTAAAATAGGCTTAATTCTAATCTTAATTAGTAGTTTAGGCACGAAATTTTTTTTTAACAAAATAGGCCGTCTTGAACGGAGACATAAACATGGCATTCACGCCGTAAGTCATCCGCTCAATAGACGACTAGTCTTTTTTTTATTTATTTATTTTAAAAAAATGCCTTTGTATTTTGTGCTTATCGGAGTCATATGATGTTGGAATCGAGCAAACTTGGTATCGTTGGAATTGTAACAAAATTTTTTACAACTTTCATGTTGGTCAAAATTTAAGATTATCCATATGCAACAAGCTTTTGTGAATAAAATTGGAAGCTGAAATTTTGGAGAAATTGTCAGATTTTGCGTATCGAGTCATATGATGTCGGAATCTAGCGAACTTGGTATCAATGAAATCATAACAAAATTTTCTACGACTTTTTTGTTGATTGAAATTTAATACATGATACATAACATAGTTTATAGTGAATTTTTTAAGAAAAATAATAGGTGAATTTTTTTAAGAAAAACAATATCGGATGATGTTGAATTTTTTTTAATGGGTGAATTTTTTTTATACTTTTTTAATTACTTTTTTATATATGTGTGAAATTTTTATACAGCTTTAACATGATATATAATACTTCAAATTAATCGACGATAAACAACTCACAATTGCTCAATTCAAGCTCGTTCATATTTATTTAGCCTGTTTGGGATTAATTTTATTTTGTGTTTTATATAATTTTTAAAAATATATTTATTTAATATATATTATAAGTATTTTTATTTTTAAAATATTAAAATAATTTTTAGATGTTTTGAATATTTCTAAAAATAATGATCAATAATACTAAATATTTTTATTTTGAAAGGAAACATAAACAAAACAATATATATATATATATATATATATATATATATATATATATATATATATATATATAATAAAAAATTGATCCAAATAGCTCCTAAATGAGAAAACTTGAAATTTTTAATATTTTTAACTGGCGGGAATTGCAATTAGTTAGCTCCTCAAAACATAGAAGGAACAGTATCTTTTTTTCTTATTAATTTATTAAATTTCACGAGTTTTTTGGTTGATCAGATTATAGAGCACAAAGCTCCTTTTTAACTTTTCGTTCAACCATTTTAATGGCATATACTTCATGTCGTTTGCAAAACAATCCTACTGGTAAAAAGTTCCTAACTTGTTCAAGTAAAATCATACTTATCATCTTCATTCTCAATATAATATATTATGTTTTATAGATGCATGTGGTGTCTATGCTTTCCCCATGGCTTCTTCGACTCTTCCTTGTTTATGTTGCTGATTCCTATTTATGCGACTACTTCTTTGTTTTGATTTTGTTGTTGCTCCTATCGTTCCTACAGTTGTTGCACTGCGGAAATTTCAGAATTTATAACTTCTCTATTGCTTCTTCTTCAAAAGTATAGATGAAACCGGTGTTCCTTCAGCTCATTTAATGTTGTTTCTTTGTGACTGAAGTTGAGTTTATTCTCTCCTATTTTGCTACTAAAAGATTCAATGCATACATTTTATATTAATCTGCTTTGTGATATTTTAAAGAAATTCAATTTTGTCGCACCATTAGTGTCAATACAATTAACGAAGAGAAGAAAGTCATATGGTTCTGAAATTTCATGAAAAAATTTGTTTTAAGTGTCATTGATATTAGTGATAGAAACATTATTTGTCTAGAATAAAAGAGGGAATGAGAAAATTATTGTGGAAGATAAAAGAGGGAATGAGAAAACTATGTTGTGATGTAGAAAAGATAGCATTCCTTTATCAACAGGAGAGCCCATATAGTGCCAACAAATATCAGAATACCAACCCATTCCAACCCATCCAAGTTCCATATCACAACAATTTAGATGTAACAAGGTCAGCGTGATAGGAAATAGCATCCAAATCCAGAAATGCTTATATGAATACCGCCAGATATAAGTGGTTCCATACAGCATAACAGAAATAGTGAGCATATCCATACAATAGGGCCATGAAGATATAATAACATGTTGGCTGAAATAGGCCTGAAAACCAGATCTATCTGAGCCACAATAGGACTGCTTAAAAGCAAAAAAATTGATAACCCAACCAGCAGCCAACCGCAGAACAACTAACCAAAAAATAACAAACACAACCTCCAGGTCATTACAAACCGAAACCATAAAGGGCCAAGCAAAAAAGTAAATAGGAATTGTCGAAACATCAAGCAACTCATAAGAGAAAAAATGAAGCAATCCCTGTTAATGAAGAAAGAGCAGCTCACCAAAAAAGGGAGCAGGCCACCCAAATAAAGAACAAGAGATGCATTGCAGCAGTTGGTAATATAGAAGAAAGATGCCTTAGAAAATAACCAGAAATGCTGCTAAGGCACACTTAAGAAGCGCACAAAAAAGAGAAAATGATACACAATATCAGCATATCCTATAAAATATTAATTCAATCCAATGAGCAGTATGCAGCCACCGGAGAGCCATTCGGTTTATAGATTGGAAACAAGTACCACGCCAGCCAAAAAATGGGAGGTAAATCTTTCAAACCAGATAGTATTGAAACCTTTCTGAATGCATAACAAAATACCATAATGCAGACCATAAAGTTCAGCAAAAAGAACAGAACAGTGTCTTAAAGGAATAGCAAAAGCAGCAATCACCTTACCTCTATGTTGGGGTGCTAACTTGGAAGGGTGCATGTTATGGGGTAATGCCGACTATGTTGAGAACTTGAAACAACCTTTTAGCAAATTTTTGTATAATGGTGGACTTGCTTATGCTAAGGGAACTAAACCATCGACTAAATATGTTGTTCAGTTGATTTTCCATTCAGGAGGCATTTGAAGACCTCATTATGCTCAGTAAAGGTGATGAGTTTGAAGAACCCTCTGCGCTCAGAAGAGTGTGGAGGGTTTGAAGACTACAACCGCAGTGTCATAAGACATCGACCGCTGCGCTTAGAAGAGCGTGGTGGGTAGGTCAAAGAAGTCCCCGATGCAGCCCCCTACACGGGGAAGATGCTGGGAGGCTACCAAAATTTAGACTAATAGATGACTTAATTAATTTAATAGAAAATAAACTCTAAGCTTAAAATTAAAATATGAATTGAAATTGTAGGTGTTTGAAGACCTCATTATGCTCAGTAGAGCTGATGAGTTTGAAGACCCCTCTGCGCTTAGAAGAGCATGGCGGGTTTGAAGACACTGACCGCAGTGTCGCAAGACACCGACCGCTATGCTTAGAAGAGCGTGCGGTGGTCAAAGCAACTCATGCACTCTATGAGGGGATCGAGAGTCAAATTTAGATTGACACAAAGCTTAAATATTATTAAATAAGAGTATTAATAAGTTTAAATTAAACTTAAATAAAAAAATGATGAATCGAAGCCAGACTTACTCACAAAAAAAAAATTCTAAAGGTCGTTAAAAAAGAATGAGTTTATAAGCTTCTTAGCTATCACGACTTAAGTTTCATTGAAACTTAGAGAACTCAATGAGCTATGAACTAAATGCAAACAAATAAATGA
The DNA here is from genome assembly GCA_021442155.1 of Cymbidium sinense. Lineage (NCBI taxonomy): Eukaryota > Viridiplantae > Streptophyta > Magnoliopsida > Asparagales > Orchidaceae > Cymbidium > Cymbidium sinense. Next base: position 17,236,896 of record CM038223.1, read on the forward strand.
TAATATAAATAATTGAATAAGATTTAAAAATTCTAGCAATCAATTCGCAACACATCGATTTAACATAAGACGTTAATGGATTCAATTAAACTCTTGCACATATTATAAAGTATGATTAAAACCCAAATTTAATTCCTCAAAAGTGTGCAAGCATTCTTAAATACACTGCATGGGCCCCACACTATCTAATGCTTAAATTTAGTGTTCGAGGATCGCTAGTGATTCCTAGTTTAGTCTGGACTGTCAGGTTAACAAAACCTAAAAATCTATTATAAGAATTTCAACTTCATAAAATATTTGAGAAGCTAATTCTGTCATATGACAGCAGATCTGATCTTCTATTTTTAAATTAATAGAGTCGACAGGATCTGGAATAGTTAAATAATTAACCACCCTGATGATGGCTGTGTTGAATGAAGATTTCAACTGGAGGGGATAGTTACCATAAAAATGTGCTTGCAATCTCAAATTGGATTACTCAAACTCAAGTATCAATGCAAATGTAAAATCAAATAAATCACCAAATTATAAATGCTTAAATTAAATTCAATTTTTTAAAGAACTTAAAGTAAAATTAATCCACCTTCGCAATTGTTTGTCGGTGATAAATTAAGAAAACTCTAGCTCACAAAGGAGCCAAAGTCAAATCACACAAGCATATTTACTCTCAAAAATCTCACGCAGGACGTGTGTCCTCCGATCCTTGCAAAATAGCCTAAAAAACTAGGAAACTCTTCATGAAACACCTCAAAACATCTTACAATAGGATATCCTAAACATATGATAAGCCTCATAGTTAAAAAAATTAAAAAATGGGGTGTACTCTCATGAGAGTACAGAGAGTACCATACAAAATAGCTCTTGAAACCAATTAATTCTTCATGAAACCTCTCCACACATCTTCCAATAGGTTATGGTAAATAAATTGCAAGCCCTATAGTTAAACATTTTGAAAAAATGAGGTGTACTCTCACGAGAGTACAGAGAGTACACATGCAAAATAGCTTCAAAAACTAGCAAATTCTGCATGAAACATCTCAAAACATCTTACATTGGCTTATGGTAAACATATGAGAAGCCCCACAGCCGAAAAAAATAAAAAAATAAGGTATATTCTCATGAGAGTAAAGAAAATACAGATACAAAATAACCCAAAAAAATCAACCAATCAGCCTCCAAACTGCTTGTAAAGCCATGTATTGAATATATTATATCCAAACAGGGAGAAATAGCTAAAAAAAATGAGAAAATGGGGTGTACTCTCATGAGCATATAACGAGTACAGATACAAAATAACTCTAAAAACCAACCAATCAGCCTCCAAACTGCTTCTAAAGGATATAGTAAACATATTAACTCCAACCAGGGTTAAATAGCTAGAAAAAAATGAGAAAATAGTCTGTACTCTCATGAGAGTATAGAGAGTACACATACAAATCTTCCTCCAAATTACTTCCAATACAATCTATTAAACATATTCTCTCCAAATAGACCAAAAAAATGGAAAAATATGAGAAAATATTTTGTACTCTCATGAGAGTACAGAGAGTACACATACAAATCAACCTCTAAACTACTTCGAAAGGCATCTAGTAAACATATTAACTCTAAATAAGATTTAATAGTTGAAAAAAATTGAAAAAATAAGGTGTACTTTAATGAGAGTATTGAGTACACATACAAAACAATCCTAAAAAGCAACCAATCAACCTCCAAACAGCTTGTAATGCCATCTACTAAACATATTATATCCAAATAGGCATAAATAGCTAAAAAAAATGAGAAAATGGGGTATACTCTCATGAGAGTACAGAGAGTACACATACAAAACAGTTCCTAAAACAAGCAAAGTCCTCTTATAAAGAACTCCTTACATTCTAAGAAATATACATTAAATAAAAAAATTTCAAAGAATATCACTAATAAACCCTAAAAAAATTGCATATAAAATGGTTCAAAAAATTTACCGATGCATTTTTATTTAATACATCATCCGCTAAATTGATCGCAATATCATCAATGTCACAACTTCCAAATTCATTCTCCATCTTCACGATTCTTTCTGAAAGATGAAATGAGATTTTCTGTTTCTCTCTGTGAGCTTGATTTGTTTAAAAAATATATATTATATCATAAATCTATTTATATATTGCTTTTAAATTTCTCTCGCGCGTTCAAACGCCATTTCTTTTGTTGTTTTAATGGGTCAGGCCCGGGTTAACATAAACGGCATTGTTAAGGTCACCGATGGATCTATAGTGGGGCACCGGGGCACGTGCCCCTCACCGAATGGAGAGGAGAAGGTTGTAGGATTTGTGGAGGATTTAAGCCGGATTTAACTTAAATCCGGCCAAAGGGTATTTTTGGACAAGTTAAATTCATTGCATTTATAATCCAGTTAAAACTGCTTTCTCAAGTTAAATCTAGATTTACTAAATCCTGTTGGTAGCTAGATTTATCGGATTTAGACAAGCAGAAGAACGCGAAGGAGGGTGAGAAAGAAATAAGGAATACATAGATAACATTTGCAATGTCTACCTTCTCTTTTTCACGCAGCCGCGAAGGAGTACAAAGATGATAATTTCAAATGCTGAAATGGTGTCAATTCCTTTTCTTAAATTATTTTTATTTTGATTTAATTTGAATTAATGTTAAATTATTTAGATAATAATTAATTGATATATCATCTTAGATTAATTATAATTTAATAGACTTAGATGTAATTAATATAGGCTTACTACTTTATGATTGATTATTTGTAATTAATTGATATATTATACTATGATAAATATATTATAATTAATTTAATTATGATTATTATTTTATATAAATAAACTAAATATAAATTATTATTTAATTCACTTATTAAATATCCTCATTATAGTCTCAATATATAGACCAATTATATATTTTATTGATTATTTAAATAATATTTAAGAATGATACATTAATCGCTATCATTTATTTATTTATTTATTTTTTGTTGTATTTTTATAACTATCATTTGAATATTTATAATTTCAATTAATATTTTCAATTACATTATTATTATATTCTTAATTTCTTAGCTTACATCTTATTGACTTTATTGTTTAATTATTTTTTTTAGTTTTATTTTGTGATAAAAATATAATAAAAATAATCTCTAAATATTCATTATTTAAACTTTAAATAAAATACATAACTTAAATCTTGATATAATTAACCAAATAGTACTAATGGATTTAATTATCATCATACCAAATTATTTTCTAGATTTAACTTTCACATAAACCAAGATTTATTGAATTTACTAAATGCCACTTGAGTTAAATCATTTGTACAACCAAACAGCCTCTAAATGTTGCAAAAATCTAAGTCCTATTTCTCCTCAAGTCCTCTATTTTGCCTTGAAGCTTTGATTTAGTAAATCCCATTAGCTGGTGGACTTACAGTCTTACATGATTTACATAAACTGAAACATGCACAAAAATGATTTGGAGGAAAGGTAATGTTAACTTTATGATTTCTCACTTCTTTGATTTTTGGGAAGGAACGGAGCTAGCATTAGATAAAGACAAATAAGAGTTTCGAACATCGAAATAGCGAGCTCCCATTGCCACAATATCAAACTTTTTTTCAAGCAGAAACCAATCAAGACAAAGGTTACATTATAGTAATTATTAATTAATATTAATGAAAAAATATATTAAAATTGTTTATAAGTTTAATTGATTACATAATATTTTATTTAATTAGATTTGTTGTCATAATTTGTATTTAATAGTTATAAAAAATCAATCGTATAAAATATTTTTTATTAAATAATAACAAATTTAATTGTGTTGATATTATACAACAACTTCAATATCTAAAAATTTGGAGAGCGAAATTTCAGATAATATAATAAATTTGTAAGTTTTTATCATCACATTTTTTTAATTTATATTAAAATAAAAAATTACTTATATAAGGCTTTAAAATATTAAAGATATTATTGAAATTTATTATTTTATGCCTCACAAATAAAATTTTTTGCCTTCGCCCTTGGTTAAGGTGTTGTCAAGTTACAGCTAAATAAAAAAATTCATATTTTTATATTGGACATGTATAAAAAAAATCATATTTTTATATTGGACATGTATTACATAGTAATTGGTGTTCGGACTGCATATGTAGTTGGTGTTGCATATTTTCTCCCTGGATAGAGAGTCTGGCCGGCTAATAATATGGAACTGAAAGTTGCGTGGTGGTTCATCATGCATATGGCCGTCGTGAAGAGGAAGAAGATCGTAATGGCCGAGCTGAAGGAGGAGGTTCCCATGCTAGCTGTTTCAGATTTACTTCTGTTATTATTAGCTTGCATAGGTATATATATATATATATATACAGTTCTAATGAGACCAACCAACAAATATTAATGCGATATTTTATTAGCAAGAATGGAATACATTGAATTTTTTCTTTATGACAAATAATCATTATCGAGGACGCCGCCTACATTTTTCGACCGCAAAGTTGCTTGAAATGTCATCAGCTGCACGGCCACCGCCGCACCGCCATCGGCCACCACCGCCAGTCACCACCGCCGGATAGTCATCACCGCCGACCACCGCTTCGCCGCTATCGGCCACCATCGACCACCGCCGGCCGCCATCGCCGGGCCCCCACCAGGTCATCGCTTTCGCCATATTACCATATCGCCATCGCCGCCGACCGCAGCCATTCACCCAGCTACCGCTACCCATCACCCGATCATCTTTCGATAATTTTCGTCGGATCATCAGACTAGCACCTTAAGCAAGGCCTTCACCGCTAATCCAGCGAAATTTGTCACAAAAGTTAAACTTGTAAGCTATTAATCTCCAACTTTGGAGAAAGGATAATAATTGTAACAAAAGCTGATATAGTGAAATTATTTCTAAGTGGGTTATGCCCCATAGTTTTTCCCTTTTTGGGGTTTCACGTAAAAATTTTGAGGTATCTCAGACTCTTATACTATGTGTAAGAAAGTTTTGTGCAACACTAAGACATTGAATTCTCATCCTCTACTGATCCGAATCTTCTTGCACGATGTTTGTCGAGAAGACTTAAACTCTGTACTCCAAAGCTGTTTGTCATCTGATTCTAGAATTCCCATTATCAGGATTACTCACATACAATCTTGTAATCCCATCATTTAAAGACTTAAACTCAGAATTCAAAGATATATAGTGAAGATTTTTACTCACTGCATTGTGATTTTTTCCCCTCTTCCTGGGATAATTCCACATAAAAATTTTGGAATTTCTTATTCTCTTTTGAAATATCTGTGTGCATGTTAGATTTTCATACAGAGCTAAGACGTGAAGGGTTATTCTACTGCTACAAGTTTTATGGCACACAATAGTTAAATCTCCCTGCATGCAATAGGAGGAAATGCTATACAAAAGAATAAATAAATAAATACGCATCATACAATATACGAAGGGCACATTATACAATTGTAATATGTGCAACTCAAGAAATGTAAATTAACTCTATTATGAATAAGTGTGTGAGTCGAGCTGGCTAGAACTCAATTCGATAATAAACTTGCAAATCAAGCTTTTTGAGCGATAAACTCGAGCTTAGATTTCGAGCACATATGAAAGAAGCATATAATAAACAAGTTGAGCTCGAGCTCAAATTCGAGCCACATTTTTAATTGATGAGTCGAGTTCAACAAGCTCGACTTGATTCATTTACATTCTAAAATTTTTGAAAGAAGCATCATACAATTGACTAATTTGATGTAACATGAACACACAACGTAGGAGCTCTTATAAAGACTAAGGTTGTTTGAGGTAGCTTTAGTTTTTTTAAAATTTGATTCTAAAATTGTTGGTTGTGTATATATGATTTTTTGATATTAAATTCACAATATGAAAATATTAAATTTTAGATGTTAGATATATAAATGCATAAGAATTGTATGATATAAATATAGATTTATATCACAATAAATTTTTAATATATTTAAAAATATAAATTTGTTCATTAAGAATTTAAATATAATAACTTTTATTTCTGTTAAGAATCTTCTCATTATAAAAATTAATTAGTTTACCTTTTAAAAAAAATCTAATATTACGATATCAAGGGAGCATGTACCTCTTAAGTTTTTAATCTTTTTATGTAATATATATTTAATAATGAATATAGATTATTTTATATTTATTTTTTTGATGGTGGTTAGATGTCGTGATCAGAGATGATGATTAGATGATAGTGGTCCAATAATAGAAGTCAATTAGTGATAGTTCGACAATGATGATAGGTTGGAGTGGTCCGATAGTAGAATTCAACGACTCTTCAAATCCTTTATAAAAAAAGTTATAACTTACAAATTTTGGGAGTAGCATCAGCATACATAAACACATTTAAAATCCAAAACATTAGCATATGACTAAAAGCAATCCACTTTGATTTTTTTTTAAAATATTTGAGTGACTTAATAATGTCAAATTTAAATGATATTTAGCACTTTGATTCATTTTGCAGAGTGGATCGATTTGATTATAACTATATAAGATTTTATTTTGCCTATTAATTAAGATTTCAATTTTTTTTTATAATACTACAAGTGTTGGATTTCGACTTATTTAGATTCCACTTTCTTGTTCTCGACTAGCATGTTTAAACTAAGCTAAACTGACCTCTGAAGGGATACATAACTGTATTCCTTGAAGCTTAACTGTATTGGAATCGTTTCTCCAGTTTCTATCAGAAAATATCAATTGAAAAGTTAGGAACTCTCCAATCAGTAGAAAAAAAGAAGTTCGCCAACACTATTCAGATAAAGTTTGAAGGGAAAAGAGATTAGCTTATTATTATGAACCTCTTTTTTTTTCCCAAACATAAAAGAGAAGTATCTAGAAAGTATTTAGATAGAGAAGGGGAAGAGAAATTTGTTTAGTATGAAGTATGAACCTCTTCTTTTGTTCTCAAGCAAAAGGTGGAAGCATAAGGCCGCTCATGTGAATGTGATGGAACTAAAAAAGAAAGTGCTGTGGGTTTTATTATGCCAGGGGAAGTGAGATATCAGTACTGAAACAGAAAATAGAATGAATGGGTCATGAAAAACAGTTATGTCATGTGGGGTTATTATTGTGTTGCGAGTGAGTCATGAGAAACATTTTGGTCCATTACTATGGCATGTGGAATTATTATTGATTGTGGGTCTGGTGCTGTCTGAATTGGGCATGTGATATGTGTCTGGAGATACAGAAATGGAGTACTTTATGCCCTAAAAGTAGAATACCATTGGAATGAAAAGTTTTTCTTCATCCAATGTAAATCAGTCATATCTCTGTGGGCTTTTCTTCCCCACTTTTTTTTCTCAAATATATTTATGATATGGCTATTATCTGACCATCTCAAGAGTATGTTTATGCTTAAATATCTACATATTTCTTAAAGGTTAGTCCATTCCTTATTAAATTAAATTTAGGCAATTTTTTTAAAACTAAGTATCATTAGAATATTAATTAGGTAATTAAGTTTTAATAAAAAAATTTTAAGAATATGTAGTGCCCAACTAGTGTTGGCTACTGCCACGTCATGTCAATTTCGACATTAATGGGCGTGCTTTGAAATTGAGGTCGTGCGCCCACTAAGTGGGCGTGTAAAATTATTAGGTCGACGGTCTCGTCTCTATCTCCTCTCTTCTCCGTTTCACTCAATTCGCTCCCCAGGTGGATTCTGCCACGTAGAACTCCGAAGTGACCGTTTCCAGCCTCAGGGGCGCTCTCTGCATCTCGAAACTTCCCGGCAGCCATTGGCGTAGCTCCAACCGTCTGCATTATGCCGTCTTCTCCAAGTATTCGAAAGAAACTTCCTTTCTTCCCGACAGCTGCGTTCATGTCGTTTGACGACTTTCCTCTCCCATCTAGCAGTCGTTGGAAGCCAACATTAGCTTTGATTGACCGGCCTCCATTTTGTTGAGGAAATTTTTACGTGGTGGATTCTACCTTTTTTTTTTGCGCACTTCCCACGTTCTTCAGAACACAAGGTAAATCCCTATTTTTATCAATTTATAAATTAATAGAGTATGTGCTAGGAATTAAAGTGTGCTAGGGATTAGAGTTGTATAGTAAGACTTTTATTTGGGATTTGATTTGTAGGTTTATGTTGGCGTTGCAGTTCAAGTGTTAAGTAACCAATGGAGTATTATTTAAGGTATCTATTAATATAAATTTTTGATTATTCATATAGTTTGTTTTGCAATAATGAATGAGAATTTGTTTCGCTTAATCCTTTCTATGGAGGTAAACCATATGAGCAATTCGCCAAGTTATGTGGAGGTCGAAATCATCCAGGTTAAGGTTCGAGCATCTTCTGCGGAATTGAAGCAACGGATTATGAGAACCTTGCACATTGATCCAGAGCGTCACACAATCACTCTTACAAGTCATTATCCGATGAGTGGCAGATTTATAGCGTATGTAATATCTAACAATAACGTTTGCGAAGTTACATTGGATGAAGCTTCCCATCAGATGTTGTGTTGTATAAGTGGAGGATGTTAATGTTGCATCCATCGGTGATCGATAAGGTCGATGATATATATATGCGAGATTTCATCGCACATGCACCTCTAGGGACACAACGCAGCTTTGATGAGTTGATTCTCATGTAATATATGGTCAACCTTTCTCTGTTTGCTCTTGTAATAATTAATATGATAGGTTGTCATCCACTTATGAGTTTGTGGCAATGATGATGTTGTCTATCATTCAAGAATCAGATATGCCTCGAGAGTCGCAAATAAGATGAGTATCGACTATGAGCAAAGGGTTCAAGTAGTGAGGCGTGATATTAGTGATGATGACCGCTCATTCGTGGAAGCACTATGCTTGAATCTGTGATACCATAATCTTCTAAAAAATCACTCACCCAAATATTGACAAGTGAGAGTCATTTGTTGTCCACAAACAAGTATGTCCTGATGTGTCAAACTACGAGAGTGGGACAACGATGTTTACTTTGACGCCCATCCATGAAAGTCTCTAACATGATATTGAAATCCCGACCTTGTCAAGGTATGTGTTTCACAAACTGAGTCCGCAAAATTTGTTGGGGTGGTGCATAGTAAATAATGTTCAATTCCAAACAGTTACCTCTAACCAAAAGAACTACACGGTTGTATGCATATAACATGATAGTCCTACAAGACCATGTAAGTGGCGTTTGCATTGTAGCAGCAGCAAACGCTTAGGGGGTGCTTGGAGAATATCAAGAGTTGGTGAAAATCATAGATGTATCAATGCAGTAAGTGCAGCCGGTCATCAGCAGTATAGTTCAAAATTCATAGCTTACTTCATTATACATGTGATTAGGAACCAGATAGATTTGAAACCTAAGGAGATTATAGGTAGAATGGAGTCAAAATTCAATGTTAAAGTTTCATACATGAAGGCTTGGGATGCAAGGCGTAGGCAATAAAAGCTATATTTGGCAGCTGGATAGAGTCTTACAGGACTCTAAGTCTTTATATGGAATCAATTTGTAGTACTTTACTAGTACAATTACCGCCTAGCAAAGACACAGCTTCTAGAGACTTTTTTGGGCATTTGGTCCTTCAATCATGGGATGGAGTAGGCAGCCGAGCTTACATATTTTTGTTAAAGTAAGTATCGTGGTACATTATTAACTGCTGTTGGAATCGATGGAAATAATGGGTTATTTCCTACTATTGTGGAGTCCGAATGATTGATGTATGGGTTGTGGTTCTTGATATGCTTGCATGATATGTTGCGTTCGCTAGACGCGATATGCATAATATCCGATAAACATGTCGGGTTTATTACGTGGATGTAAAGAAGTATTTCCATGGGCACCACAAACACCGCTTTGCCATCCGCGTGAAAATTTTAAAAAAGTAATGAGATGTATGATGTTGAATTTCTATGTCAAAAGATGTATATGGCGTGAAATAATGATGATATCCATCGGGTTCAATTGGTTAATATTAGATATTAAAATGTAAAGAAGAAGCACACATGGCTTGTAGAGCGTGACCTATTAAATGGTCACTTGTACGATGGTGAAATGCGTTATGGGACAATGATGATGACTAATGCATCCGAGTGTTTTAATGGTGTCCCAAAAATATCAATTCGCTCAAATCGCTATCTACTACAACTTAGTAGCTTTGTTCATGAAAAGACTAGCCACCGCAACTCAATGGATGCCAACTTATCTATTTTACCCAAAGGGTATCCACAATGTTACATACGAAAGGGAGGGACATTTCAACCGTGAACATCAACCCACGTGAGATGCAAGTTTTTGACAGGTCTAGCCGATCATTCAGAGTTGATTTGCTAGATAACGGCCTTTGTAATTATAGTTGCAACAAAATGATCATATATCATTGGTCATGCTCACATGTAGTTGCAGGGATTTAGATGGTTGAACTACCTCACGTGTGTGTCACAGTACTACACACTGCATCTGTATAAGTTGACATACATAAATGAGTTCCATACGCTGCTTGACCGTTATGAGTGGCCATCTTTCAGTACAGAGCATGGCTTAATAGCATTACAGCCACCAAACTTTTGCAGAAGGTCAAGAAGACTCGCACGAAAGATTCAAATACAATGGATGAAAATATCAGAAAGTAGAACTCGTAGTCATGCAAGCAAATGGCCACTACAAGTCATCGTGTCTCACAATAATAAAGCACGCTTTCTCCTTTAGTTATAGGATGTTAGATTTTACCCATAGGATGTTACTTAGATTTTCCTTTTAGGTTGTAGTACTCTAATTTTTCTGTTTAATTAAAACTATGTCATCACTATTTTTTGCTTATTTTTTAGCATCGATTGTGCTTTTTTTGACAGAACGATGGCGAGGAGAAGCCTCCCGCCTAGATGACGACGATGTAGCCATGCTAGGGAGGCCACCCCACTGCTGGAGCATAAACCTGCGAGGTTCATCCTAGCATTGCCTCCCCACGTGGATGGCATCGAGCCGCCACCCGACATCGTAAGTAATATTTAATTTATGTTTTATGCTTATGTCTTACCTTTTATTTTGGTTAATGACATTTTTTTTTTTTTGTAGCCAGACTTGAGGTCGCGCCACACTTGCTTATGCGAAGGAGTGGCCCATCACCCATGATGATTCATCGTGGCTAAAGGTGGGCCTACATTGTGTTAGCTAGCTTCGCTTCATCCACCTAGATCATCATTTGCTGACTGCCTTGGTTGAGAGATGGTCTCCGCAGACCAACAGCTTCCACCTTGCTGTCGGTGAGATGACTATGACGCTCCGTGGCGATGATCCTGGGACTACGGGTTGATGGGCCACCTATCATAGGCCCAATTGTGATTGGCGAGGGGAAGAGATGGGACACTTGGCCGATTATAATGATTTATTGACACCCCATACCGACGCGGATGTATCATGACCATCGTCACATCGTCGACATTCGTGGATGGGCAGTGCACGCTGTACATGTATGTCAGGTGGACTTTTGGGAGTCGATAATTGAAGCACCGAGGAGTTTTTCGGCACCTGTGTGCTTACATTTTTTTTATTTCTTTGGTTTCTTTACTACCGACACATCAGTTCGTGAGGTCCACTAGATCTACCACTACTAGAGGACCCGGATACATTCAAGATGATGGCTATGGGTGCGCAGCTTCTAGCCCACCCATATGGGAGAGTATAAGTCGACTAGGCCCACCTAACATGGTCGGTTGCCTACACCTCCTTCAGATATGGTCTTGGGAGTATATTAATGTGGGGAGGCCGACTCTACATGTGTTATATCCTACTGAGCTTGACGATCTTAGCGTTGGGTTGAGGCATATTTTGTTAATTGTACTTTCAAATTTTTATCTTATATATGTGTTTAAACTGTGTTGTGTGTACAGATGGAACGAGAAGTATATTCGCAACAAACCAATGTGAACGCAAAGATACAAAATGAGCTCGATGGTTTACTCGTTGGACTTGCGATAACACTTGCTCAAATATCTATAATGCATATTCTATTTTAACATAATTTTTATGTGCGGTGATTTGAGATGACAAAGGAGAAGATCACATACACGCCTATCGATACATGCTCAACAGGCTCTGAGATATGGTTATCACGAGTCATTCTGATCAACTAGAAGAGAGTTGAGTAGAATTTACCATATAGAGTGTTGCGCTAGTTCAACCTCATTCCCAGAGTAGATGTAGCCCCAGTTGATCCTAGTTTCAAAAGGGTCGATGGTCGGGGTAAAGCGGATGTCGATGATTGATTACCACTACCACACACATTGCCACTGGGAGAGGAAGGGATTGCCTCATCGAGGGCTTATGAGGATTTGGACAGATGATTTTATCACCAAGACATGCCGGTTCGATCGTGGACTACTTTGTATTTAATAGCCGCCCCGACAGATCCTTCAACCACTTACTATGCCAAAGCACCAGTGGAGCGTATTTATGTAAGTGCTAATTTTTCATACTATTTTTCATATAAGCAGAGCACATCTCAGTGACTCTGGACATCTTTCAGCCATGCTTCGGCCATGTGGATGAGCATGAGCTGATGCTGATAGTATGATGCTACGCAGAGACGATCGTACATATCGGGACACATATTACGGTGCCTACGAGGGTGTCGCACATCATGACCGGAGCGTGCCATCTACTTATGATGGATCCAAGTCCATCTATATGTCGATCCGTGTCCTTCTATATATCGCCTACATATGAGTCACAACCACCTATCTTCCATAGATCCATCCGACAGATCGCCAAAGATCTTGCACCGAGAGTCACCATCGTGGATCATCCATCCCGCACTGACTAGTACACACCTGGGAGTGGTGCGATTCCACGCACGAGGCATTAGATGTTTAGGGTATTTACATCTCTGCATTACGCTTTTTTATCTATTTATCATCATTTATGCTTAATGATCATTTATGCGTCTGTACTACATTTGTACTACATTTGTACTACCTTTGTTATATTTCATGTGCACTTTCTTTGAACTACTTGAATCCCAATTTTGGGAGGATCTAATATAAATTGCGCCTAATGTACCGCAATTTGGTTCATTTTTTATTAAGAATATATGAGGGAAATGATGATTTGAGAAGACAACCATTATGTGCACTGACAATGGTTTAAACTAGCAAATCAAAATAATCCTTTATATGTTGGGGTGTGCATTTGGTCGATTTGGATAATTTTTTTTTTGTTAAATCGACAGAATCAATCAAATAACATAACTATTTTGAATTATTCAGTTTTTTTTTTTTGATGTACCGCAATTAGTTAGAGATCATGTACGCAATTAGTTAGTTTGATATCTATCCATTTGTTCAATTGTTTTAGAATGCTACTTGTGATAATTATATATCCTAGTGTCGCCCAATAAGACGCCTCAATTTCATCGTATAATGCCCACGCCACGTCGACCGAATGGCCAATGCCAGACCGAATTATATATATTCTTAAATTTTTTATTAATAATTAATTACCTAATTAATATTCTAATGATACTTAGTTTAAAAAATTGCCTTAAATTTATTAAAATCTAAACTTGAATATAAAAGTTTTTTATTCTAAAATATATTAAAATTGTGCTCATATGCTCTCATTAAAAAAGGGGCATTTACATATATACACATGCATAATTCTTATATATTTAAAAGTTTTAGATATGTAAATATGCTTGAAATTAAAAAAAAAAAAAACAAAATAAATCTTTGCATTATAGTCGTCTATAACCTGTTGACACTCTTAAAATCAATTCATATTTTATTAACGCAGTAACTAATCATACAATGCGAAAACGCTTACGTATACGCATGAGCCTCACGATTGACCTCGCTTTTGTTCAAATAATATGAAACACAAATTAGGATCAACAGAAGAAACACGTGTGTGTGTGTGTGTGTGTGTGTGTGTGTGTGTGTGTGTGTGTATATATATATATATATATGACCCTGAAAATTCCACTAGTCAAGAAAATCTTGACGTAGAAAGCAATGAACGCGGAATCAAGACAACCGAGATCACGCGCGATTACCAATCGACTCTTAAACATGGAGTGTTTATAGTCAAATCGAAGGCCTTGAAGAGCGATCTAACAAGCCCAAGATATCATAATTTTGACATCATCTGAGCATTCAAATACACAAAATACATCATATGATCAAGGGGATCATTTTGAGCCGTCCGATGAAGTGGAGTGGGTTTGTATTTACAGAGACATCACTCCTCCAATCTATAAATAGCTCCTCATTCTTCATATGAGAGGAGGGCAAGCAAGAGAGTGGAGAGAGCTCTAAAGATCCTCCAAGCACAATCGTGCCACCACTCGACGGTCGTCAACCACCGGCCGTTGATCCTCGTCGTCAAGTTGGTCTATCATGATGACATCTACCAGTGATTATTCTCTGCATTTCTACCAGTGATTGTTCCATACATTTCCGCGATTTCTATTGATTGTTCTGCTTTCCGCGATTGTTCCTTTTTCTCGCGCAAGAATTGTTCGATTTCACCGAATCATCCACATACCACCATCATCGCTTACTAGCAAGCTATAAATGATCATTGTCACATAGTTGTTCCTTTCTCATATACTGTAATCCCAGATCGGAAGATCTTGTACTCAAACGGATACATAGTGGAAGCTTTTATAGGCAGCTTTTTTTCCTCTTTGAGATTTTCACATAAAAATTCTAGAGTTTTCTTGTTTACTCTTTAAATACATGTGTGTGTTGGATTTCACAACGGCTAAGTAAAAATTTTACTCTCGAATCGATTTTCTAGCACGCTTGCGTCAGCGGAAAACAACCCTTCAATCACAATTGTGAACACCCTCGTTATGGCTAATAAGCAACACCGAATAACCGAGCCTCTTGCTCCAACTCGCCACTCTCAAAACCAATCCTTGAACCAAGGACAACCTTCGCCTCACTTCCCTAATAGTGTGACCCTGCCGGTGAAGGCACGGCAGAAATCTCTTTAGAAGATCGTGTGCGCCGAATGGAAGAGTCTCAAAATGAGATGATCCGACTTTTGCGATGAAAAACACATCTCCCCCAAGATCGATCGTTAGTCGGGGGAGGTCAAAATGCTAATCTCCTTGATGCTAAAGTTCCTCCGCGTAGAGACTGTGATGTTGATCTCCTTGACACCGCTAGTTCTACTCATCCATCACGCGTACCAACCGATCAGCATACCAATTATCGTAGCTTGACACATTCTCGTCCTGTTGATTCCACTCGTCATGTTATACATGTAGAATTACGACGCTTAATGCAAGATGAATTTCACCTTCAAGACAAAAATCATCTTTCCCTCACCGCGGCTATGAGGAATCCTCACCTTTAGCTGAAGCTATTCTTCAACATTCTATTCCCGTGGGTTTCAAGCTTCCGAACATTGATTCCTATGATGGGGCGACTAACCCACATGAACACATCGACCATTACAGGACTATCATGCATATCCAATGAGCTCCTAACACACTGCTTTGTCAGGTCTTTCCAATTACCCTCAAGGGACAAGTTCGCACTTGGTTCTACTCCCTTCTAAGGGAAGCCACCCATACCTTTGACGAACTCGCCAAGATTTTTTGTAAAAACTCATCAAACCGGAGGATCATTAAAGATTCCTCCCATCTCTCCGCATTCGCCAAAACGAGAGGGTGAATCACTTAAGGAATACTTCCAGGTTCTCCTTAGAAGCTCGCCAAATACAAGTAGACCGAACTATTAAGAGGAGTTTTCCTTGAGGACTCTTGGCCTTTACTATCACTAATACGAGACACGCCCGCTTCATATGCCGACTTGGTTCATCGTGGAAGCACAAATCTCACCGATGAGGCTATTACGCCCATCGCAAATAATTTGAGCAATCTAGAAAACGTAAAAGCACCCTGTGGAATGCACCGACTCCCTATCAAAAGAAGCAACAAGAAAGTCGTGATCTCCCTCTACAATCCCCATATTAATGACGTAAGTACCGCGGGCCGACGATGTCTGTGGGACACTAATTCCTATTATTTCATCTTGTATGAAGGCCAAGTTTCCCAACAAGATCAAAACCACC
Organism: Cymbidium sinense; assembly: GCA_021442155.1. Taxonomy (NCBI): domain Eukaryota; kingdom Viridiplantae; phylum Streptophyta; class Magnoliopsida; order Asparagales; family Orchidaceae; genus Cymbidium; species Cymbidium sinense. Next base: position 17,252,970 of record CM038223.1, read on the forward strand.
ATCGAGGTGGAGCATTTCAAGCTTTTAAGGAGCGCAAGCGAAGAATGAAGATTCATCAAACTTCATTTCTTCAGATTTTGTCGAAAACTGGGGAGCAACTCTTAATCTCAGAAGATCACCCATGTTAAGCATCTAATCGATTACCATCCTAAGAAGCAAGTCAAAGTTGGAGGATATTTCAACATTGAGAAGAGATATAGCTTTGCAAATTATGTTTTTCCACTCATACTCATGGAAAAACGAGACCAGGGGTAAGGAGCAACTTTGGCTACAACCACAAATGAATGTTTTAATCGACCTCTTCCATACAGGTTAACGTCATCGAGCAAAAACTCTAACAAACAACCTAGGATTGGTCAAAAGGTCCTTGGTGGACTTCCTACGACCTCTTCCATTTCGTACCGCCATCGAAAGCAAAGACTCGACAAACAACCTAGATATGTCAAAGGTCCTTGGTGGACTTCTACCACCTTCCACATGGTTAACGCCATCGAAAGCAAAGACTCGACTAACAACCTAGATAGGTCAAAAGGTCCTTGGTGGACTTCCTACGACCCCTTCCACACAGGTTAACGTCATCGGGTAACACTCTGACAAAAACCTCGGATGGGTCAAAATCCTCGGATTCAATTCATACAGTTAACATCACGGTGACACTCGACAACCTGAATGGTCAAAATCCTCGGATTCAATTCTTCCATATGTTAACGCCATCGAAGTCACTCAAAAAACAACCTCGGATAGGTCAAAGATCCGTGGCCGCCAACCACCGCTGCCGGGCTTGCCGTTGACCACGTTGCCGCCAACCACCGCCGCCGACTATCGCCCGGCCAACCATTATTGCAATTTTCGCTTAACCATCGTTGCCGATCATCCCGCTGACTACTGATGCGTCGCCACACTGCTGACTACCATCACCGGTTGTTGCTGAACACTTCGCTGACCGCCAACCATCAGGCGCCACTACTACCATCGCCGGTCAATGCCGCCGACTACCGTCGTCGGTCACTATCGCTGACCATCGCTAGCAATCTCCATCGGTCACCACCATCGTCGCTAGTTATCCTCGTCAACCACTGTCGCAGGTCACCGCCGCCAACCACTGTGGTCGGCCACCATCTCCGAGATTTTCAACCCCCCTCCTTCGCATCGCCAATGATCGCCTCAAACCCGAACGGTCCGACGAGGGTGACGCTTTTTGAGGGAAACGACACGACGTACGGCCTTGATCGCCTTCCAAACCCGGACACGACGAGGTCGGTTGAGACACCTCTTTCGAGGGAAAATCAACAACGATGGGTACGAAGCCTTGACCGTCTCCTCCAAACGACCTTCTCAAGAAGAAGAAGGTGCCTTCTCCTCTGGGTTTTATAGACCTTTAGGGGCAAAATATCCAAAGCGCCCACATCCAAAACCATTCAAAACCGCTCAAAACGGGCTAAAATGGATGAAAATAAAGCACGGATGTTTTCGCGATCCGCGTTCGCGAAGCGCCGCAGACTACGGCGGTCCGCTCGCCGCCACGCCCGCCGTCCATATTTCAGACGCCCGCTCCCCGCTGCTTTCACACCAACTTTCGCTGACCACGGCCATGATCGCAGAATCATGCACCGCGACGCCCGTTTCAGCTTATATCGCAACTCCTCATCGCTCACGACTGTTCAAAATTTGAATCAGAATTGCCCAGCCTTTCCAGCTCGGTCAGTATTTCGACTACAGCGTCTGCAGCTCATTCTTCGCAAATTGGCAGCCACTAGCAATTATTTGTAGCTTCATGTAATCCAACCCGAAATATTGTGTCGCAAGCTCGTGAATGTCTAACCCCAAATCTTAAGCCCACGATATCCGCGATAGGTACTGCACCGCACTGGTCATAATCTTATGCTCGTGAAGACTGTTCTCTCAAAATGTATGACAATGCATACACAAATTTCATTGAAGAATTGCTATTTTCAAATATTCAAGATATATATTTTGGATGATTGAGATAATATCATCCAAAAATAGAACCGATATGACCTTGAAAAATTCCACTAGTAAGCACGAATTGGACGGAAAGCAACTGATCATGAAGACTAACCGAGATCACGTGTTTATTATCAATCGACTCTTAAACATGGAGTGTTTATAGTCAAATCGAGTATCTTGACGAGCTGAATCTAACAAGCCTAAGATATCATAATTCAGACATCATCTGAGCATTCAAATACACAAAATACATCATATGATCAAGGGGATCATTTTGAGCCATCCATGAAGTGGAGTGCGTTTTGCATGTATTTCTGAGACGCTACCTCCAATCTATAAATAGCCCTCATTCCTCATATGAGGAGGGCAAGCAAGAGAGAGAGAGCTCTAAAGATCCTCCAAGCACAATCGTCGCGCCACTGACGGCCGCAACCACGCCGTCGGCCGTTGATCCTGGTGCCGCCAATCTCGTTAGTCATCATGATGACTTCTACCGCTGATTGTTCCCCATTTCATTGTTCCATGTGTTTCGCCAGCTGATTGTTCCTCATTTCTAGTGATTGTTCCCTCGCCGCAATTGTTCCCCTGATTTCACCTGATTGCTCGCTTCACCATCATCTCTACACCAAGAATACATAACATGATCATTGTCACATGGTTGTTGTTCCTTTCTCATATACAATTCTGTAATCCCGTGACGGAAGATCTTGTACTCGCGGATACATAGTGGAAGCTTTTCTGGCCAGCTCCGGTTTTTCCCTCTTTCAAGGTTTTACACGTAAATACCGAGTTTTCTTGTTCACTCTTTAAATACTGTGTGCCGGATTTCACAACGGCTGCGCAAAACTTTTACTCTACCGCAACTGGTTTTCTAGCACGCAACAATATATATATTATCATATTATATAAGATCGAGCTAAATCTCCACGCCGGTGTCACGACCCAAATAGCTTTATGATCGCTAGATGACGCTGGCGTTGTCGAGATGATACTTAGCACTCTTTGGTTGCACGCTTTGGCGCTCGATAAGTGCGCGCCATAGTCACAGATGACGGTTTCCATCTTCCGTGATCTTCGAATCGCTTGGTGCCTCTGATCCCGTATACCATACCCTGAGAAGCATGAGGACGAGGTCACGTTTTTTCAAGATAACGAGAAGACGCCATTGCTGGGATTCTGATTCAATGACCGCCGCTTCAACCATTTGAGACCGTAATGGTCGAGGTCAGAAGTCGCTGAAGAAGAGAAGGATCGTAGGAGGCCATTGAGACTTGATTTGCCACTTATCTTTCCTTCATCGTTAAATGGCTATATATATATATATATATATATATATATATATATATATATATATATATATATATATATATATATATATATATATATATATATATATATATATATATATATATATGTATGTATGTTTTGCGCTACAAGCAAGCATTTTTAGTTTCATTTGAAATAGGGATTTTGGTGATATGAAGATGGAGGAAATTAACAAGTTTGTTGATATATAAATTGAGTTTTTGCTCGCGAAGAGGAAAGATGGAATTACATAAAAATTCAAACTCAATTTATATATAGAATATAATAAAAGTGTTTGATATTATCAAAAAATAATATTTTCTTGTATCATGGCAAAAAAAAAACAGGAGCTGTCAAAATATATTTAATTTTTGCAATTTCAGAAGTCACACATTTACAAAAACTTCGGCTCACCGAGCGAGATTCTTCGAAAATTGTCAACATAGAAGTTGTAGAATTTTTTATTATCTTTCCAACGATACCAACCATGCAGAAACCCGACATCTAATGAGCCTGATATGACCAAAAAATAAAGGCTGCATCAATATTTTCAATTTTTGCAACTTTAGAAGTCGCACATTTGCAAACACTACGGCTCACCGGACGAGATTCGTCAAAAGTTGTTGACACAAAAGTTGTAGAATTTTTCATTATATTTCCAACGATACCAAGCACGCCAAAATCTGACACCTGATGAGTCAGATATGGCCAAAAAATATGGACTGTATATTTAATTTTTTAAAAAAAAATAAATTAAAGTAATGCCGGGCCGGGCGATTGAGTGACCGCGACTAGGCCTATTTTTAATTTTTTTTAAAATAATTAATCACTTAATTAAGTTTATAAAATGATCTAATTTAAAAATTAAGCCTAAAATATTTGCATGTTTAATATTACTCAGTACTGTAGTATAAATTTTTTTTTGGAAAAAAAATTAGTTATTGTATGTAGAATATTCATTTATGTGTAGAAGATTTTCGTATAGCATTGAATCACAGCCTGTATAGTGCCTTTCTTTTTTTTTTTCTTTTTTTTTTTTGTTTGAAGAACCACGCCGGCTTAAATATTTATTTGATTATCATTCAACAAAGTTAATACAGAGCAAATCAGGCTAAATGGGATAAGGAACCGAATTATGTCTTCGATGTTTAACAGTGAATCTCGAATTAATTTTGTAGTTATTCATACTCAATACATATTAGATGTCTTTCTTCTTAAGGTAGTCCACCTCCAAAAAATTTCTCCTCACCAAATCCTCCATCACTATCAAGCCCACCACTAGCCCATGCAAGCCTCCACCACCTACAGTTGCACATCATGAACCTTCACAAGCTGATCTTCACAAGATTACTACTACTCTTTCCACTGCTTCCACTCTCAAACAACCAGGCAGATTACACCACAAATTCACATCTGCCACCTCAGTCACTCACCTCTCTGTTTACTCTCCACTGCTAGCTCCTTAGGCTTCCACTGCTAAACCACTACTCCGCTCTACTATGTCTCCTCGAGATCATCATTATCCAACCAAGATCACAAAGACTACAAAACTGTCCTCACTCACCAGAGATCAAAGATCTTCCAGTCGCCACCGGTGTCCCAAACCACCACTAGACCATGATGGAACCACTTCCTCGAGGTCACACCTGAATGCTTCGCTTGCAGGAAGCCAACAGAAAGGAGCCCAAAAGAGCTAGGAAAAAGAAGATTCTTCTTCCGCTACTAATCTTTCCCATGTTGGGAAGTAGATTTAGCTTTGGTGGTTTCAGCTTGTATTGGGCAAAATTTTTAAACTAAACCTGATTAGTGATTTAATTAGCTAATTAGCGGATAAAAAAATTAACAAATAGTTTGTCGGGCCAGACTGGCCGACTGATGCCACGCCACCACGATCATGACCGCTCTAATTTAGATTTAAAACCAGAGCAAAGCTCGGTTTTGTTTTTGCTACCGCTCGCTTCCGCCGCTCTACGGTTAAATCTTTTGCCCGGATCCACCGGGCCAGGAAGTCGCCGGCCGAGAAGTCGCCGCCGTGAAAAAATAGCTTGAAGGTTTATTTTCGCCGATTTAGGTATTTCTAACCCCAAACGAAGAAGAAATGTATTTTGTATGTGTTTATCTGGTTGGTTTAGCTAATTGTTATGATATTAATAAGAGATCGTGATAGATCCAAATTATGCAGCTTTGATTTAGGGTTTTCAAATCACTAGTTGTTCTTGCCATTTTGTTTGGTTAATAACATCATTATGAGAATATGAATCATATTGTGTTATAGAACAAAGTATAGTCTCTCCTTGAATATGGTGGATCTAGTAACTAAATTTTTTTTATACTGTGATCTAGAAAAAATTAGGAAGTGTGTATGTGTAGTTAATTTTAGGGTTTATGAGATCTGTGATCGATCTGAAAATGTGCGCAATTTTTATTTAGGAAAGCTTCATTTTTTGCGCAACTTTTTTTTTTTAGGAAATGTGTATGTGTAGTTTAATTTAGGGTTTAGGTGATCTGTGATCGATCTGAAATTGTGCGCAATTTTTATGTAGGAAAACTTCATTTTTGGCGCAATGTTTTATTTTTTTATTTAGGAAATGTGTATGTGTAGTTTAGTTTAGGGTTTAGGAGATCTGTGATACATCTCAAATTGTGCATCATTTTATGTAGGAAAGCTTAATTTTTGTGCAATGTTCTATTTTTATTTAGAATTATGTATGTGTAGTGTTTAGGATGTTTTATTTTGCTTTCAAAGAGAATGATTGGATTTGGATTTTATTTATCATATTGCGATTTGGATTACATTTGTTTAGGTGAAATATTAGGATCGAGTTATGGAATGAATGTAAGTATTTGATCATCTTTGTCATATATTAATCTTTGAAATTTTTGTGCATAATAGGTAGCAGTTCGAATACTGGTTTTACAAATTTTGATGAGTTCAGATAGTGTATTTATTGTTCTTTATTATGATGGTGAACTCAGAGTAAGTGATGAGTTCATTCCAACATATATTGGTGGGAGAATTGTCCAATCAAGTTTGACGGATTTGAGGAATTACGAAAAGTTATGAGGTCGTTGAAGTTAGATCCATCAAGATTCTCTGTTAATCTGGTGGGTCGTTTTCCTGTTGGAACTGGATTTGTTGCGACACACATTAATGATGATGAAGTTTGTGAGACTATTATTAATGCAACATGTTCACAGTCTCTTGTGGTGTATGTTGAATCTGAGCAACTTCCACGTGGAGATAGATTGGCTAGCAACGTAGTCGAGCATCGAAGTGGTGGGATCAGCACAGATTACATAACACCACCTCCTCAGATAAGTACTCAAGGGGAGATATATGAGGCTGCAGCGAGGGAAAATGAATATCATGCTAGCACAAGCTCTGCTCAAATGTTGAACCCACAAGATAATGATGTGTACCCACCATCTGATGTAAATGTTGAATATGAAACTATGCCTGGAGATAGTAGTGATGAGGATGATGATGATTATATTGACTCGGCGAGATGATTTAAGAGCGGCGAACCATCTCATACGGTCGAGATCGATTGTCGATTACTCAAGGAACGAGTCATCTTGAGGAGCATTTTATACATAATAATGATTATATGCGGTGCTCGAACCCAAAGAATGGGATGAAGAACTAGCATTTGATGGCCCATCAGATGATTCAATCTTCGAAGATGAGAATTGCATCCCAGAAGAATTAGTGGAAGGTATGTGCTTTCATGATAAGAAGCAGTTGCAATTTGCTATTGCTGGGTGGTCGATTATAAATAATGTTGAATATGTCATATATGCCTCAAGCAAATCAAGATTTCTTGTCTTTGTGTACACCATTCGACCCAGTGAGACCATGTTTGTGGCGTTTACATGCCTGTTCAGTTAAGAGGTTGGGTGGAACTTGGAGAATTGGTTCGGTTGGCTCCCATCACAGTTGTAGCCATTCAATTCTTAATGCTGGACCGCGAGGCAATAGATTTATAAGTTATTTCATCAACCACAGGTCGCGTCGGTTGGATCTCAAGCCGAGGAGATTATTGGGCGTATAGAGTCGAAGTTCAATATCTGAGTGTCTTATATGAAGGCTTGGGATGCACGCAGCGATTAAAGGCTATTTTTTGGCGGTTGGGAGGAATCTAGTCATTGGGAAAATTTATATGCTTTGTTTGCACATCTATGCGAGTTGATATCTGAGTACGATCCACGAATCAAATAGATTTCCAGCGTACATTACGGTCATTTGAGCCTTCAATACGTGGTTGGATGTGTGCTTGATTTGTGTCTTGATGGGACTTTTCTCTAGGTAAGTCAGAGGCACTCTACTTCTTGTTGGGATCGCCTTGAGACAATGGGTTATTCCCATTGGCCTTGATGGTTGAATCGAGAAAGCATCGAGTCTTGGATTTGGTTTTGCAAACTCTTGAGGACTTGATCCCATTAGTGTCTGAGGGTGACCTATGCTTCATCTCGGATAGACATGCAGGTCTTGTCGTGGGCAGAAATCTTCCCATGGGCGCCACCATTTACATTTTGCCATTTCGGAGAACTTCAAGAAGCGATGCGTCAACTTGGCATAGTGATGTAATTCATGTGTCGAAAATGTATGTTGCGGAAACACGGATGACATCAATTTTCAAAAGGCACATGTCGGACATTAAGAATATTAAGCAAGAGGCATATAGGCTACTTTCAAGGGATGTTCAACAATGGACTAAAACTCATGATAATGGGTGCAGTGCGACACGATGATGACAAATGCGTGAGTGCTTCAGCGGTGTGCTTAAGCGTGCCGCGTGGTTTTATTCAAGCTCGATTATGGCGGTTTACTATATTGTTTCATTTTTCACAAAAGCGTCTTGAAAACTCTGGCAACAAGAAAACTTGTTTTCCTCTGCATTGCTTAATGAGCGTGAGACCGCGTTAGGATTAGCATGTCAGTATCAAGTGTTTGATGTCGACACAAAGTTGAAATTTTAGAACTATGAGTGCGGTATGCGTGTAGACAACCGGTCTTATCACCTACCTTGTCCACCGCGTGATTGCGGTTTTGAGCCAGCGCCACCTAAACCCGCGTGCGATGCGTCTCACGTGTACTACGACTTGCAAAATTATATTAGTACTACCGGGAGAGTTTCATGTTGTACGATCGGGAGGAGTGGGCGGATTACATCCGCGATTCTGAAACTTATACCCCACTAATATTAGGCGAAAGTCACGGAAGGCCAAGGGCAAGCGATTTAAAAATACCATGGATGAGAACATTCTAAAAGTACCGAGTGTCTTGTTTGTAAGACCACAGGGCATAATAGGTCGCGTGTCCTCGATTCGTGCCGTGAAGCGTGATGTTTGTTTTGATGTCATGTTGTGTGTTTGTGCTATTGTTGTATTAATCTCTTGTTTTTTGATGTCATGTTGTGGAATTGATTTTTAATCACGTTCATGTGCTTCTCTCATTTTAAATTTGTGTTGGATTTAACTCATTGTTTTGGAATCCATTTGTTGGCTTACCTTTCATCCTTGATTCAATTTTATAATTATAATTGTGTGGATAATCTCTTTACTACCATTTCAAAATTGAAAGATTTAATTTATTTGATTTGAGCTCTTTTGTTGTTGTGGTATTAAATAAGGAAAATTTAATGTATTTAAATATGATAATTTTATATGAAATAAACTTTGGATCAAGTCTATTTTCATTCAATTCTTGAGATCTATTTTTTCAACTAGGGATTCCACTTCAAAGCTCTTATAAATATACTCTTTAGTAGAATGTAATTGCCAAAAAAAAAAAAATGCATCCTTTGAATAATCATGATCACTAAAAATATTTCAAATCATTATTGAAAAGTGATTGTCCAAATGGCATATCTAATTTAGCGAATGGCCATAAAGCATCCTCGAAAATATGATCTAATTTATTTTTTCGTGTTGTTTGCCTCAACGAACCCAGGTTAAGATGTCTGGCGGTGAAGCCCCACGCCCCCCACGTAGGAGGAGGCGACGACCAGAGGATACTACTGAGGACTACGGTCCACCACCGGTAGGTGCACCTAGCATAAACGTATCGTGGTAGACATAGAAGCGGCACATCGACTTCGATGCGTTATTTTTTTTATGTTATTTCTGTGCCAATGTATGTGCTTGTTTTACTTAACGTTGTTGACGCATGCTCTATTCTAATTGCAGATTACAGTGCTTGAGGCTGCTGCACACTTGTTGATGTTCAAGGAATGGCACATTGCTCGATTCATGGGTGCATTGAGAGATGTCGGCTTTGGCGGTGTCTCGAGATCGACATCAAGCTGGATCATCATTCTTAACGTCATTAGTGGAGCGCGGTGCCGCATGACGAACACATTCCACTGCTATAGGTGAGATGGCGATCACGCGCTACGGATGTTGCGATGATCCTGGCGTTGAATAGATGGCCCTCCTCTTATAGGCGGTGTTCGTTGGTGGAGGAGCGGTGGGCTACATGGCGGTGTTGTGGCGAGTTGATTGGAGCCCATCCGAGCGAATCTGTATCGTGATCCGATCCATCCACCGGTTTCATATAGATTGAGCGCGTACGCGCACTTGTTTACCTTCACGATGGTTGCGGTGGACTTTTCTGAGGGGATTCATACCAGATCTGCGAACGCAGTTTATTATGCATATCAGAGCATACATATTGTTTGCCATTGGTTCTTTTCTTCTTCCGACACTTCAGGATCAGAGGTCCACCTGCAGTATCTACCATTACTTGAGGATATTTATTCTTTGGGGTTTCTCGGTGGGCTTTGTGCTTGCATATCTTCTGAGAGAGTTGCATGAGGCAACCAAGCGAGCCTTGACAACATAGCAGGATGTATTCATTTACTGCAGGTATGGGCCTGGGAGCACATTCATGTTGGCAGACCTACCTTACGTGTTCCCTATCCTACAGACATTGATGGTCTTAGTGTTGGATGTCGCTGGAATGAAGTATTTGTTGAAATGCCGAACATCGAGTATCTGAGGATGATGGATGGACTTCCAGTCGAATGCAGCTAAATAGCATTCAATTTGACTTCTTTTTTTTGTTATGGAATTTTAAATTTTAGAGTTGCTTATGGTACATGTGCAGGTCATCTGGGAGCCATATGGACATGAGATCCGCATGCGCATAGCAGATATATGTTTGCAGGGAGAGGAGATATGGCTATCAGTACCCGATTTGTTGGAAGAGGGTAGAGTGGCACACACTGATGCGTGTCTCGGTGATTGCATGCCATGATTGATGTTGACGATAGATCCATCGTTTGTTCGTGTTGATGGGCGTGGAAAGGCGGCGTTGATTGGGCGTGTACCACCACTCATACATTACTGATGGGAGGGCGGCGTGAGTTGGTTGTGGTGGATTGACAGATGATCGGGAGCCGGCGATCAACCGTTACATGAGGTGGTACCGATCTTGGGCTTCACTTTATATCTTTGAAGACGCAAGCAGTTCCACGATACATACTACCCCCATGCGCCTGGAGATCGTCTGATGGTAAGTCTATGTGAAATTACAATTTGCTTTCCCTTGTTACAGTGAAACCCTGATATAAATTTACTTTCTCCATGACCACATCGAATCTTGAAGATATATTTATTTATTTTGGCAAAGGGATGGCAATTTGAAATCCATCGGCGACTATGAGCGTGTGCGTAGATCGGCGGAACATGCATATATCGGCAGCAGTCTGAGGATATAGACATTCGGGCACCGCCAGCCTGAGCAGATGCGTCGATGGATGTGGGTCCATCACTCGCCGGTGGTAGCGATCTACTATCCATTCACCGCCCCACTATTCATATCGAGGATCATGTGGTCTCGGATGAACCCATGGCATGCCGTCCACTACATATGCTCCGCGTCATTCCACATGACACCATATCGTACCGCAGTACTCGTTGCCATCTCGCTTCCGTGAGATACCACGTATTACGGACTTGGGATGTTCGACAACCCGGTGGCAGTGGGCGAGGAGGAGGATCGTCGGCGGCATCATTTCGTGATCGACCCGCATCGACTCATCTACACTCACGGTAGCGATCACGATTCCAGCCTTGAACATCGGCGGCGATAGTTGTATTTTTTTTATCACTTTATGTCATGTAGTATTTCTTTTTTTTTTATATGTCCACTTATTGATTCGGTGATTGTACAATTACATTTTTTTGTTTGTTATCAATTTAGTTTTATTTGGTTAACTCACAACTATTTAGACTCATCAGAAAAAATTAACACACTTATAATGTTTAATATTATCAAAAATCATATGTATTCAACAAGCATTGTGTTAAGATTACAAGCGAGATCGTAATATTTTTAATTTATTGCAGCGTCAAATTTTTTACATCTCAAAGATTTTAAACAAAAAAATACATTTGAAAAATCGGTGATCAGTCAAAAGTTATCAACATAAAAGTTGTAAAATTTGTTATTATCTTTCCAACGATGCTAAACAAAAATTCGACAAGTGATAAGCGATATGACCAAAAAAAAAGAGTCGCATCAATATTATTATTTTTGCACTTCACATCTCACACATTTTCAAAAGCTGCTCTACATTAATTCGCTTTCAACATGAAAGTTGTAGAATTTTTCATTATCTTTCCAGACACCAACTTCGCCAAATTCGAAAACTGAACGATATGTTCAAAAAGCGATCGAATTTTTTTTTAAAAAAAAAATTAAGTAGTCGATCGCCAGTCGGTAGGACGGCGTAGGATCGGCCGTGGCTATATTTGTTAATTTTTTTATCACGCCTAATTAGCTAATTAAATCACTAATCAGGTTTAGTTTAAAAATTGCTTGTATTGTACCTTTAATCGGCACATGGTGTTGAATTCATCTCCTAGTTTGATTTAATATACATTTCTCATTTTATCAAAATGTTTGCGGGCTAATTTTTAAAATAAGTATCATTAGAATAGGAATTAGTTAATTAAGTATGATCAAAATAAAATTTAAGAATAAGTATAGTCGCGATTGGTGGACGACTTTCCATCGGATCTGGCGTAGCGTGAATCGTTAGGCGACTTATTGAGCCAAGTCGCCCAATTAGTGGGCGACTTGCCTTTTAAATAATTAATTATTCTTTCTTTAATGTTAAAGTGGGATAGCTCAGTTGGGAGATTGTCAGATTAAAGATCTAAAAGTCACGTATTGAACTCATTTGCATTTATATTATTTTTGGAAAATAAATTTTAATTTCCTTTTAAAAGATAAATATTATTCTTTGCGGTGATTTGTAATATTTATAAAGCACTTTTAAATAATTATATCTATATTTTAAAACTATTATTATAAATATTATTTAAAAAGATAAATATTATTTCTGAATTTCTGAATTTTACAAATCACTTATATTCTATTTAAAACTATTATTATTTAAAAGTGATTTGTAATATTTATAAAGCACTTTTAAATAATAATAGTTTTAAAATATAGATATAATTATAAATATTTATAAAGCTATTAAAATAGTTAATTATTTCACTCAATTTTAATGAATGAAAAATAATTATTTATTTTCAAATACAACAACAACAACAACAACAACAAGCCTTAATCCCACTAGGTGGGGTCGGATTTCAAGAATAATATTTATCTTATTAAAAGGAAATTCAAAAATTTATTTTCCAAAAAAACAAAATTTAAATGTGGCGTGGAATGGTTGACTTTATTTTAATCACGATCTTTTGGTATCACTTTAGCGTTAAGGAAAGAATAATTAATTGAAAGAGTCGCCTAATTGGGCAACCTCATTTGAAAATAGCTAGCATGGACTTTATTTCAATTGACATAGGCGTATGGCTGCATATCGCCCACTAATTGGGCATTATCTGTCTTAAATTTTATTTTGACCATATATTTAATTAACTAATTTATTCTAATGATGTCATTATTTTAAAAAATTGTCATTGTTTGCCTACTTTACGATCAAATAAGCTTGCATGAAGCTGGCAAATGTTTTTTAAATGAGAGGAATAATTCAATTAAAATATTATGGTCGGAAAAATAAAAATTATTTTTTTATAAATATGACTTTCAATAAAGATGATCGTTTGCTCACAAATATTTTATATTCAACTTATTAAATAATTCAAATTTAAATTATTTATTAACTAAATGAGCAGAATATTAATGTATATTTCGAGCCAAATACTAACAAATCTCCATTCAATTATATCTTAAAATAAAATTTTAAATTAAGTTTTAATAATTTAATCTAATTCAAGGTTAAATGAGTCGAGCAAACTCTTATGATCAATAAGAGCGAAATATAAACAACAGGTTAAGAAACAGGTTTAACTACAAATTTATGAAAGAGCCAAATGCTAGCTCTCTTGAGGTTGGCTTATTTAAACTCCTAGTAATAAAAAATTGGAAAGCCTGTACCTTAAGATTTATATATGATTAAATTTTTTTGTTGTTTTCTTAAAAACATATGTAAATTATATATATATATATATATACAGAGAGAGAGAGAGAGAGAGACGTCCTCTTTTTGTTTTTCTAGACAGAAAATGTCCAATAAAGAAAAGCTTTCTTCGTTATCTTTACTGTAGGACTTATTCTTAGAATAAACTGATTTGTTTTCAAGATATTAAAAGCACATATGATTTAGGTGTTTATAAGAACTTTCTTAAATCATTTTTTAAATTCATGCACCACATCGAGTAACCAATTTAAGACTTTGAATTCAACATGAAATAGAATACTTATACCTAATACGTTAAGACTTTGAATTCTCTCTCTCTATAGCAGGCAACAGATTTTTTGAAAATAATTTTTTATTTTTGTTGGGTGCTAGAAAACCGGTTGCGGTAGAGTGAAAGTTTACGCCTTAGCCTTTTTGTGAAATCCAACACACAGTATTTAAGAGTGAACGAAAACTCAAATTTTCGTGGAAAACGAAGAGGGAAAAACCATGGAGCCTATCCAGGTAAAAGCTTACTATATATTTGTTTTGAGTACAAGTTTTCCGATGGATTACATTGTATATGAGAAGGGCGACAATGGGAATCCAAATCGGAACAAAATATAGTCACGTTGAGTTGTAACAATTGCTGGTAGTAGATGATGGTGAGCGGCGAGCGATAGTGATGAAGGTCGTCATGATGGAGCCGAAAGAGATTGGCGATAAGGATCGGCGGTGGTGGCGGTGGTTGGTAATCAGCGGGGTGGTCGACGTCAGTGGCATGATTATACTGGGATTTTGCTTTGAGCTCTCTCTCTCTCTTGCTTGCTCATATGAGGAATGAAGGCTATTTATAGATTGGAGGAGTGGCGTCTTTGTAAATACATACAATCCAAACCACTCCTATTGCATGATGATTCCATTGATCATATGATGTATTTTGTGTATTTGAATGCTCAAATGAAGTGAATTATGAGATCTTGGGCTCGTTAGATCCGGTTGTCGAGGCCTTCGATTTGACTATAAACACTCCATGTTTGAGAGTTATTTAGAGATTTAACTGACATCCCAGAGTTTCCGAGGATATTTTAAGTGCTTGATCTCGACCAGTTTCAACTTCGGATCAGCTTGCTTTTAGCATCAAGATTAGTGGTTTAGTAGTATTTTAAGTCATGCAGTTACCTATTTTTGGATGAAATTATCACAAAAATATATATGTCAAATACTTGAAAATAACAAATTCTTCAATGAAATTTGAGAATTAACCACACATTTTGAGAGAACAAATCTTCAAGGCAAGACAAGATTATCTACAGGCGAGATGACCGCGGATGTAGGTATCTGTGAGTCGGGTAAACGGACTCATCAGGTCTGAACATGCGTAGCATACGTAATGGCGCATGGCCTTGTCTTGAGACTCACCACGATAAGGCCGATTCAGTGGAGAATGAGAGGCGGCCATGAAGGCCTGAAGAGGCAGTGACAATGAACTCTGGAAATGTGAGCCAGCTTGGAGGGTGGTCACTTCGTGGAGGCCTTGGTTGTGGTGAAACGCAGTGGAGTCCACATGACGGCAACCAGTCATGATTCTGAGCCAGGTCAGAATGCCATGGCGTGATCCCGAAACGGACAGCGTGTAATTGAACGCGTGGAATTGCTGATGGGGAATTTGAGCGGCGGCGAGTCGTCAGACCAGCGTATGCCTGCAGACTGGCAGCGTCCGTTTGCCGTTTTATTAGCCCATTTTGGGTGGTTTTTTTTGATTTTTGACCTTTTGCATGAGGTCTATAAAACCCTCTTAGGAGAAGGAGAAGGTCGTTTGGAAGGTCGTGCGTGGTTCATCTGGCCAGCTCATTTTCCCTCGAAAGTTCGCCTGTCGGCGGCGGGTTTGGAAGCGATCATGACCCGTAGTTCATGGCGAGGCTCTGGTTTTCCCTCGAAGAGGCGTGCTTGCCCTTGTGGACCGGGTTTAGAGGCGATCAAGGCCGTAGTTCATCTGGCGAGCTCCAGTTTCGAAAGTTAGCGACCTCGTTGGACCGATCGGGTTGAGGCGATCAAGAAGTTCATCGACACTCCAGTTTTCTCGAAAGATGTACTCGTCGAATCAACGGGTTTGGAAGCGATTATCGGCGGCAATGTCGGTGATGTGATCGAGCGGTGACGGCGGCATCGATGTCGGCGATCCGGCGGCGATGGTGGTGACCGGCGCGATGTGGTAACCAGCGATGATGGTGGTGACCAGCGATGATGTGGTGAGTGCCAGACCGGTGATGGTCAGTGGCGGTGACTGCAGCGGTGGTTAGCGGCAACGAGTAATCAGCGGCGCTTAGCGAGTAGTCAGCGGTGGCCAGCTAGTCAGCGAGATAATGGCAACGATAAACCATGGTGAATGCGGCCATAGATGCAGCGTGGATTCTGATGGTTAGCGGCCAGAGGTGGTCAGCGGCAGCAATGGCAAGTAGTCGATAGGCCAGTCTAATCTGAATGAGCGGCGATGGTGGTAACCGGCGAAATTATCTAATCAGCCAGCGGTACCGGCAAGCGATGGTAAATAACCGAGGGTGGTCGGCAACTAGCAACCATAGTCGATGTGGCAGCGTCGATAGTCAGTAAGGGAATGGCGGCAAATGGTGATAACCGGCGAAATGCTAGTGATAATTGGCAGCGGTGGCAGCGATGATGTTAGCGGCAAACAGAGTGGTCAGCGGCCATGGCAGCAGTATCAGAATCCACGTCAATCAGCGAGATACCGGCAACAATGGTGGTACCGGTGAATTAACCAGCGTAGCAGCGATGTAAAAGCGGTGTGATCTGATGGTTAGCGGCACAGAGTTGTCAGCGGCAACAAGCAAGCAATGTCAGCAGTGCATGGCGTTATAACCAGAGATGATCAGCAACGATGGTATTGTCAGCAAAATGCCGGCGATAATTAGCCAGTGATGGTAGTAGCGTAGCCAGCGGCAATGGTTGCAGCACAAGGTAGTCCACGCAATGGCAAGCAGTAAATCAGCAATTAGCTCGCAAATACGTGGTCGCAGGAAGGGCGGCGATATGGTAGCCGGTGCCGGCGATAAGGTCGCAATGGTAATACTTATAGTAGTTATTGGCCAGCAGGGTGTCAATGAAGAGTGATAATGTCAACAGTGCGGAACATCAATAATCGATGAGATAATGCGGCGATATGATGCGATAACCGCGATAGTAATAAGCCATGATACTATAATAGCGGCCAGCGAGGTTGTCAGCGAAATAGCAAGTCAGCAGTGCAATGCGACGGAAGTCAACAGTGCTTGGCGCGTCAGTATCAGCGAGATGGCCCGCATATAACCGGTAAAATTACGGATGGTCGGGAGAGTGACCAGCGGCAAAATCGATAGCGGTACCAGCAACGAAGTCAGCAGCGATAATCAGCAATCGGTCGGCAACGGTGATTGCGGTCGGCAGGGGTTTTGACCTATCGAGTTGTTTTGTCGACGCGATCGTAACTGTATGGAATAGGTTGAATTGAATCCGTTGATTTTGACCCATCAAGGTTGTTTATCAGTGTTACTGACGCGTTAACGTGTGGAAGAGGTTGAATTGAATCCGAGGATTTTGACCCATCAGGTTGTTTGTTAGAGTGTTACCCATGGCGTTAACGTGTGGAAGAGGTGGGAAGTCCACCAAGGACCTTTGACTTATCTAGGTTGTTTGTTAGAGTCTTTGCTCAATGGCGTTAACTATGTGGAAGAGGTTGAATTGAATCCGAGAGTTTTGACTATCCAGGTTATTTTTCATGGTGTTACCAGATGGCGTTAACGTATGAAGAGGTCAATTGAATGCTAAGGATTTTGATCTATCGAGCTTGTTTGTCGGTGTTACAGGGCGTTAACTTGTATGAAAGAGGTCAAATTGAATCGGCGAGGATTTTGACCTCGAGGTTGTTGGTGTTACTCGATAACGATGATGTTAACCTGTTTGGAAGAGGTTGAATTGAATCCGCTGAGGATTTTGACCCATCTGAGGTTGTTTGTAAGAGTGTAACTCAATGACGCTAACCTGTATGGAAAAGGTTGAATTGAATCCGCTGAGGATTTTGACCCATCTGAGGTTGTTTATCAGAGTGTTACCAGATGACGTTAACCTGTGTGAAAGAGGTTAAATTGAATCCGTTGAGGAGTTTTGACCTATCCGAGGTTGTTTGTCAGGGTGTTACCCAATAGTGCTTAAATGGAAGAGGTCGAATCGAATCCAGTAAGGATTTTTGATCTATCCGAGGTTGTTTGTCAGGGTGCTACCCGATGACATTAACCTGTATGGAAGAGGTCGAATTAAATTTGCTGAGAATTTTTGACCTATCCGAGATTGTTTGTTAGGGTGTTACTCGATGGCGTTAATGCGATGACGTTAATCTGTGTGGAAGAGGTTGAATTGAATCCGCTGAGGATTTTGACCCATCCTAGGTTGTTTGTCAGAGTGTGACTTAATGACACTAACCTGTATGGAAGAGGTTGAATTGAATCCATTGAGAATTTTGACCCATCCGAGGTTGTTTATCAGAGTGTTACCGATGACGTTAACCTATGTGGAAGAGGTTGAATTGAATCCGCTGAGGATTTTTGATCTATCCGAGGTTATTTGTCAGAGTGTGACTCAATGACGCTAACTTGTATGGAAGAGGTTGAATTGAATATCGAGATTTTGACCCATCCGGGGTTGTTTATCGAGTGTTACCGATGGCGTTAACCTGTGGAGGTGGTGGGAAGTCTACCAGGACCTTTTGACCTATCTTAGGTTGTTTGTCGAGTCTTTGCTCGATGACGTTAACCTGTGTTGAGTAGGTGCAAAGTTTTAATCTATCCAAGGTTGCTTGTCAGAGTCTTTGCTCGATGACGTTAACCTGTATGGAAGAGATCAAATTGAATCCGTTGAGAATTTTTGACCTATCCGAGATTGTTTGTCAAAGTATTACTTGATGGCGTTAACCTGTGTGGAGTAATTGCGAAGTTTTGATCTATTCGAGGTTGTTTGTCAGAGTCTTTGCTCGATGACGTTAACTTGTATGGAAGAGATCGAATTGAATCCAGGATTTTGACTTATCCGGTTGTTTGTCAAGTATTACTTGATGGCGTTAACACTTGGAAGAGGTCGAATCAAAACATCCATTTGTGGTTGTAGCCAAAGTTGCTCCTTAACCACGGTCTTTTCATTGGTATTCGACTTGCTTCTAATTGATAATCAATTAGATATCCATAATATTGATTTGGATAATCTTTTGAGATTAAGAGTTGCCCCAGTTTCTGACAAAATCTAAAGGCAGTTTGATGAATCTTCATTCTTAATTTTAAAAGCTTGAAATACTCCACCTCGATGGTGGTTTTGATCTTGTTGGGAAACTTGGTCATCATATAAGATGAAATAATGAGAATCAGTTTCCCACAGACGGCACCAAACTATTGCATGCTAGAAAACCAGTTGCGGTAGAGTGAAAGTTTATGCCTTAGCCTTCTTGTGAAATCCAGATCACACACAGGTATTTAAAGAGTGAACAAGAAAACTCCAGAATTTTTAAGTGAAAAACTTCAAAATGAGGGAAAAAATCACGGGGCCTAGCCGAGTAAAAAGCTTCCACTATATTGGAGTACAAGTTTTCCTAATAACAGGATTACATAATTGTATATGAGAGGGCTGACAATGGGAATCCCAAAATTAGACAACAACATATATAGTCGTTCAGGTTATGATTGCTAGTGGTAGAAGATGGTGAACGGAGAGCGACCAGCGATGAAGGTCATCATGATGGAGGACCGGATGGCGACGATGAGGATCAGTGGTGGCGATGGTTGGTAACCGGGTGGTGGCGGCGTGGTGTGGCATGATTATGCACGGAGGATTTTCAAGATTTAGAACTCTATCCTCTCTCTTGCTCCTCATATGAGGAATGAATATTTATAGATTGGAGGAGTGCGTCTGTAAATACATGCAAAATCCAAACCACTCCTCTCCATCAGACGGCTCATGATGATTCCCTTGATCATATGATGTATTTTGTGTATTTGAATGCTCAAATGAAGTCAGAATTATGAGATCTTGGACTCGTTAGATCCGGCTCGATGAGACGCTCGATTTGACTATAAACACTCCATGGTTGAGAGTTATTTAGAGATTTAACTGACATCCCAGGATTTCCAAGGATATTTTAAGTACTTGATCTTGACCAGTTTCAACTTCAGATCAGCTTGCTTTTAGCATCAAGATTCGTGCTTCGACTAGTAGTATTTTAATTGTCATATCAATTTTAATAATAAATTGATTTACTTTTAAAATATAGAAAGTCTCATTGGAAAGTGGAAGTTCTGCTTAGAATTTTATATGAAGTTGTGCTATTTTTTGAAGTAAGATAAAAAAGATAAGAGATAGAAGAAGATTGGTCTATCTTAAGAATTTAATTATGCTATGGTCATCCTACCTTAACGTATTAATTTTCAAAAATAATATGATATTTGAAACATATATTCAATACTTATAAAAAAAATATTTATATTTTGAAAACATATTTAAATTTTACATTAATTTAGAATATTTTCATAATAGATTTTTTATTTGAAATATAATTATCACTTAAAATTAATTTACCTCATGTTTGGACAATCTAAATTTATTTAAAATATTTTGAAATAATAATCAAATAATCTTTGATATTTTGAAGCAAACACAAGATTTGATCATAATATATTAATTATCATCAACATCATTGAAATTTGAATATAAAGTCAACATGTCCTGATAATATTTTGTCACCTAGACCATCAAATTTGTGGAGATGAATGTACTATAATGTTTGATATGAGAGATAAATGACTGAAAAAATAGGATATACTCAAACCTAATAGTTGTAAATGTTTGATGTTATCGAAATAATTAGTTGAGAAATAATAATATGATGATGTCAAAACTCAAATAAATTTAGCTTATACAGATGATGGGATGTGAGCCACTTTGGAAATGGCAAGTATTTTGTTAGATTTGGTTTACTCATTGATCATATGTGCTTGTTTAGGTTGCAACATAAAGCCGTTTGACCAATAAACACAAAGAGTGCGATCATTATAATGGGACTTCATGGCTATTGACAACTCCAAAAGAATGGCAACAATCATCATATTGAAAAGCCTTGATTCATATGATACCATCATCAATATAATTATAATTTCTTTATCTTTAAATCTTAAAACAGGAGAAAATTTGAAAGAAATGAGCCAACCCATAATGATTGTACGGTTCCACAATTATTAGTCTTAAGAGTTTTGTTGAAGCTCAAAATCATCTGGCAAAAATATTGATCATTAGGTCATTGTTGGCTCATGTTCATATATTTTTAACGGTATAACAGAATAGCATCTCAAGCTTTTTCTTTTTCCTTCCTTTCGCTTGAAACCCAATGGCTTCTGTCTTATCCACTATGAGTTTGATCTCTCCTGTACGATATTCTATTGTATGTAAATCGTATTGAATAATATATTTCTAGTAAAAAAATGCATATCCTTTTCTTCCTCTGCTTCTCCGTCTTATTACTTCATCTCTCACGAGATGCGGAGTTCAGACATAGCTTTATGTTAGATGCCAATCGGATTTCAACACGTATCTACTAATAAAATATATATTTTTTTACTTTATAACGCGGTAATGATGTCGTTAACATTATTCAGACCTGGCCTGGCCCGGCCTATTAAAACAGTAGGAGAAACACCGTTTAAATGCACGAGAGAAATTTAAAAGCAATATTTAAATGGATTTAGGCATAATATGATTTTTTTTCATACGAACTGAGCTCATAAAAGAGAAATAAAAAAATCTCATTTTAATTTTTGGGAAGAACTGTGAAGATGGAGAATGAATTTTAAAGTTATAGCCTTAATATTGCAACCAATTTAGCGGATGATGCCTTAAATATAAATGCATTAGTAAATTTTCTCCACCATTTTATATATAAATTTTTTTTGAAATAGTTAGTGATATTCTTTGAAATTTTTTTCTATAATATATATATATATATATATTTCTACACTGTTTGGAGTTCTTTGCAAGAGTACTTTGAAGATTTTTTTAGAATTGTTTTTCATGTGTACATTCTATACACTCATGAGTGTACATCCATTTTTTCAATTTTTTTTAACTGTGGGACTTTCCATATATTTTGTACATTTTATTGTAAACTTTTTGGAGTTTAGTCTTAGGACATTTGGGGTTTTGTTGTTTTTCATATGTACTCTCTGTACTCTCATGAGTGAACACCCTTTTTTTTCAAATTTTTCAATTGTGGGACTTCATATGTTTAGTACCATCTATCATAAGTTGTTTGGAGATATTTTCTGAAAAATTTGAGAGTTTTTGGAGCTATTTTCCATGTGTACTCTCTGTACTCTCATGAGGGTACACCTAATTTTTTTAATTTTTTTCAACTAGGGGGGCTTATCATATGTTTAATACATTATATTGTAAGCTATTTGGAGATATTTCCTAAAGAATTTGAGGGGTTTTTCGAGCTATTTTTCATGTATACTCTCTATACTCTCATAAGGGTACACCTCATTTTTTAATTTTTTTTATCTGTAGGGTTGTCATATGTTTAGTACATTTTATTGTAACCTATTTGGAGATATTTTCTAAAGAATTTGGAGCTATTTTTCATATGTACTCTCTATACTCTCATGAGGGTACACCCCATTTTTTCAAAAAAATTCAACTGTGGGACATGTCATATGTTTAGTACATTCTATTGTAAGCTGTTTGGAGAAGTTTTCTAAAGAATTTGAGAGTTTTTGGAGCTATTTTTCATGTGTACTCTTATAAGGCTACACCTCTTTTAAAAAAAAATTCAATTGTGGGACTTATCATATGTTTAGTACATTTTATTATAAGCTATTTGGAGATATTTCCTTAAGAATTTGAGAGATTTTTAGAGCTATTTTCCATATATACTCTATGTACTCTCATGAGGGTACACCCTTTTTTTTCAATTTTTTTCAACTGTGAGCTTGTGATATGTTTAGTACATTCTATTGTAAGCTGTTTGGAGATATTTCCTGAAGAATTTGAGAGTTTTTGTAGCTATTTTCCATGTGTACTCTCTGTACTCTCATGAGAAAACAACCCTTTTTTCAATTTTTTTCAACTGTGGGCTTGTCATATGTTTAGTACATTCTATTGTAAGCTATTTGGAGATGTTTCCTAAAAAATTTAGGAGTTTTTGGAGTTATTTTCTATGTGTACTTTCTATAGTCTCATGAGAGTACACGCCTTCTTTTCAAATTTTTTTTTGACTCTGAGGCTTATCATATGTTTAGTACATTCTATTGTAAGCTGTTTGGAGATATTTTCTGAAGAATTTGGGGAATTTTTGAAGCTATTTTTCATGTGAATTTAAACGTATTTGTGTATACGCAGGTGAATGAGGTTAATCACCGATGCGGTGATGAAGTTGTTATGTTTCATGAACCAATTATGGGCAAACTCTTTGGCACTACTGTTCATAATGAGAAGAAGGCATATGAAATGTATTATGATTATGCACATCAAACTGAATTCAGTGTTAGGAAGGATCATACTAGTCATTGGCCAAACTCAAAGAATTTAAAATCAAAAGATTTTTTATGTGCAAAAGTAGGTCTGAAAAAAGGTGTCAATCTAAACTACTCAGTCAAATTTCAAAAAATAGATACGAGAAGTGGTTGTTTGGCTATGATTTGATTTTTTATTGGTTTAGATGGGAATTGGAAGGTTAAAAAATATATAGAAAGTCATAATCATTCATTGGAAAAGCTGGATGACCTACATCTTCTTAGATTATATAGAGGTATCAGTGATGAGAAGGTGGATGTGTTGAAGTCAATGACAGCGACTGGAATTAGAGCAAGCGATGCATTTAGCTATCTTAGTGATAAAGTTGGTGACGTGGAGAATATTGGCTTTACAAAAGAGATGCTTTCAATTATATCCAAAAAGAAAGAAGATCAAGATTGTGAATGGTGATAGTAATGCATTAATATAACTGTTCAAGAAAAAGCAAGTGGAGGATGAAATGTTTGCATGTGATGTCCAAGTTGATGAGTCGGATAGCTTAGTCAATTTTTTTGGAGCAATGGCATATCAATGATAGAATATGATTGTATTTCGGGGATGTCATAATTTTTGATACAAGTTATCGACTAAATAAATATAATCTTGTATGTGCACCTTTTGTTGGAGTGAATCATCACTGGCAAAATATCTTATTTGGAGTAGCTTTCTATCAGAAGAGACAATTGAGTCATTCACATGGTTATTCAAAACATTTCTCCGGTTAATGAATGACAGACATCCTATAACAATATTCACTAATCAAGATCAAGAAATGGCGAGAGCTATTGAAATTACATTACTGCATACTCGTCATAGGTTGTGCTAATGGCATATTTCTAAGAAAGCTCCTTCAATGGTACATTGCTTTAATGGTAATAAGATAGTATAAAGTTTCTTTTATACATGCATGACTAAGTGTGATTCAGAGGAAGAGTTTGAGCAAGCTTGGTCTACTATGCTAGAAGAAGGTAATTTGTATGATAATGCTTGGCTGTCTGAGCTATATAAAATTAGATGCAAGTGATCCATCGCATTCTGTAAAGACTCATTATGTATGGGTATCTTATCAACGCAATGTAGTGAGTCCATGAATAATGTATGTCATGGAATATTTAAACTAACAAGTTCTATCACTGATTGTTTCTTGGGATTGGAGAAGGTTATGGACACATGGCGACGAAATGAATATGATGAAGATTTCAAGTGTAGCTAGTCAGTTATTATTCCTGTTGTTAAAATCAGTCTAATTCTAGAACAAGCTGTTATGCATTACACAAGAAAGCTTTATACAATATTTAAAGAAGAATTTTTGCTTGGAGTTGGTGGATTAGCAGCAAATGTGTCAGATGACAATCTCATAGAGTATTTGATGAGAAACTTTGAGAATAAGAGTTTTTTCAAAACACGGACTATTCATTTCGACAAGACATGCCTAAATATAACTTATAGTTGTGAAAAATTTGAAATTATGGGGGTGCTTCATGCCCACAACATCCGAGTTCTGAGTCAGGAAGATATTATGTGCATTCCGGAGAAGTATCTTCTCGTGCGATGGTCAACCAGAGCAAAAAGGAATATTATTTTGACAGTGATTACAGGAACTTAAAAGATGCACAAGATAATGATGGAAATGAAACTGGCATTATTTTTTTGAACCACATCTGTCGATATGTATATCAAATAAGCACCAGGGCACAAGGTAATAAGAAAGCTGATGAGTATATGTTAGATTCCTTAAAGAAACTATATCCTAATGTTGATTCTATATTATGTGGGAATTCACCTCCAACTGATAAAACTGCTAAGAAGAAAAAGTCTACTATAACAGATAAAGGAACTGACTTACTAAAGGATCAAGTTAAGAAACGGCCAAAGGGTATTTCCAATGCAAGACTGAAAGGATATTGGGAGAGAAACAAGAAAGCCAAGGGTAATTTTCTACTTGTCTCTAAATTTATAGTCTTCAAATATTGCTGTTAAACTTTAAACTATTATGTCTTTATTGTTATAGAGACGAAAGAATAAACTACGAGAGGTGGAGAACATAAAAGGTTACTCTTTGCAACACCTTTTTTTGTTATGCCAAAGTACTTTTCAGAGGTATGCAGGTATAACACTTCATTCCTGCTATTACATATCAGCAATTGATACGATGTTCTTCTATCTTAAGAATTTAAATTAAGCTCAACAATCAATCAGTCGGCTGAAGGATACACCAAGCTGATGATGGATATCATTATATGGAAACATTATAATATGTGATATCATTTAATTGTCATGTATTCTTGAATGTATATACTCTAATGTCAATTTGATTGAAAGTGTGACAATAAGTAGTTAATATATTGTACTTTAAAGGTAAACATTGTACTTCGACTTATGTTGCTTATGTTTTTAATATATTGTTAATATTTTGTACTTTAAATCACTGAAAATTTCTCTCAATAAAGTCTGGGTTATTACACAAAAATTTATTGCAAATGCCTCCAGGGTGTATAGAATGTGGAGTTGTTTCCTGGGGAATTTGGTGATTTTTTGGAACTATTTTTGATGTGTACACTATGTACACTCTTTTTTCCATAAATTTTCAACTAGAAAATTTGGTGGTTTTTTGGAGTAATTTGGAGATGTTACCTAGAGAGTGTGAGGGGCTTTTAAAGTTGTTTTCCATGTGTACTCTCTGTACATTAATGAGTGTACACCCTTTTTAAAAAAAAAAAAATTAACTGTCTACACATCAAAAAGAGCTACAAACAACCAAATTTCTCCAGATAACTTAGAATAGCATATACTAAATATATAACGAGCTCCATAATAGTTTAATTTTAAAAAATGAGGTGTACCTCATGAGAGCACAGAGAGTACACATTAAAAATTGATCTAAAAACCCACCAAGAAGCCTCCAAACGGCTTAGAATAACATATACTAAATATATAATTAAAAAACAAAGTAGAATAGTTAAAAGAATTTAAAAAATGGGGTGTACCTTCAAGAGAGTATAGAGAGTACACATTGAATATAGCTTCAAATACCCACCCAGAAGCCTCCAAATAGGTTAAAATAGCATCTACTAAACATATAACTGAAAAATAATGTAGAATAGCTGAAAAAATTAAAAAAATGAGATGTATCCTTATGAGAGTATAGAGAGTACACATTCAAATCTGATCCAAAAATTCACCGAAAAGACTCCAAACAGCATAGAATAACATATACTAAACATATAATTGAAAATTAGTGTAGAATAGCTAAAAAAATTTTAAAAAATGGGGGTGTACTCTCGTGCAAGTACACAGAGTACACATTGAAAATTGATCCAAAAATCGACCCAAAAGCCTTCAAATAGCTTAGAATAGCATCTAATAAACATATAATTGAAAAATAGTGCAGAATAACTAAAATTTTTTTAAAAAATGGGGTATACCCTTATGCGAGTACAGAGAGTACATATTAAAATTTGATAAAAAAATCCACCAAGAAGCCTCCAAATAGCTTAGAATAGCATCTACTAATCATATAATTGAAAAACATGGTAGAATAGTTGAAAGAATTAAAAAAAATGGGGTGTACCCTCAAGAGAGTATAGAGAGTACACATTGAAAATAGCTCCAAATATCCACCTAGAAGCCTCCAAATAGCTTAGAATAGTATCTAATAAACATATTATTGAAAAACGGTGTAGAATAACTGAAAAAATTTGAAAAAATGGGGTGTACCATCATGAGAGTACATAAAATACACATTGAAAATTGATCCAAAAATCCACCCAAAAGAATCCAAACAACTTAAAATAACATCTACTAAATATATATTTGAAAATAGTGTAGAATAGTTAAAATTTTTTGAAAAAATTGGGGTATACCCTCATGAGAGTATAGAGACTACACATTAAAAACTGATCCAAAAATCCACCCAAAAGCCTCCAAACAACTTAGAATAGCATCTACAAACTTATAATAAGAAAACAGGATAGAATAGTTGAAAGAATTTAAAAAAATGGGGTGTACCCTCAAGAGAGTACAGAGAGTATACATTAAAAATAGCTCCAAATATCCACCTAGAAGCCTCCAAACAGCTTAGAATAGCATCTACTAAACATATAATTGAAAAACAGTATAGAATAGCTCAAAAAATTTGAAAAAATAGAGTGTTCTATCATGCGAGTACAAAGAGTACACATTAAAAATTGATCCAAAAACCCACCAAGAAGCCTCCAAACAGCTTAGAATAGTATTTATTAAACATATAATTGAAAAAATAGGGTAGAATAATTCAAAGAATTTAAAAAAATAAGGTATACCATCAAGAGAGTATAGATAGTACACATTGGAAACAACTTCAAATACCCACCCAAAAGCCTCCAAATAGCTTATAATATCATCTGCTAAATATATAATTGAAAAACAATGTAGAATAGCTGAAATTTTTTTTAAAAATGGGGTATACTCTCATAAGAGTACAGAGAGTACACATTAAAAAATGATCTAAAAACTCACCAAGAAGCCTCCAAATAACTTAGAATAGCATCTACTAAACATATAATTAAAAAATAGTATAGAATAATTAAAAAATTTTGAAATAAAATAGGGTGTAGCCTCATGAAAGTATAGAGAGTACACATTGAAAATTGATCAGAAAAGTCACCCAAAAGCCTCCAAATAGCTTAGAATAGCATCTACTAAATATATAATTGAAAAATATTGTAGAATAGCTTAAATTTTTTGAAAAAATGGGGTGTACCCTTATGAGAGTACAGAGACTACATATTACAAACTGATCCAAAAACTCACCTAGAAGCCTCAAAATAACTTAGAATAGCAATTACTAAACTTATAATTGAAAAATAGTGTAGAATTGCTGAAATTTTTTGAAAAAAATGGGGTGTACAATAATGAGAGTACAGAGAGTACACGTTGAAAACTGATCCAAAAATCCACCAAGAAGCCTCCAAACAGCTTAGAATAGCATCTACTAAACATATAATTGAAAAATAGTGTAGAATAACTATTTTTTTTATTAAAAATGGGGTGTACCTTCATGAGAGTACAGAAAGTACATATTAAAAATTGATCCAAAAACTCACCCAAAAGCTTCCAAACAGCTTAGAATAGCATATATTAAACATATGATTGAAAACATGGTAGAATAGTTGAAAGAATTTGAAATTTTAGGGTGTGCCCTCACGAGAGTATAGAAAGTATACATTAAAAATATCTCCAAATACCCACCCAGAAGTCTCCAAACAGCTTAGAATAGAATCTACTAAACATATAATTAAAAAATAATGTAGAATAGCTGAAATTTTTTGAAAAAATAGGATGTACACTCATGAGAGTTCAGAGAGTACACATTAAAAATTGATCCAAAAATCCACCAAGAAGCTTCCAAACAGCTTAAAATAACATCTACTAAATATATAATTGAAAAGCAGTATAGAATAATTGAAATTTCCCATAAACTTACTCCATAAACTACCAAAGTATCAAGGATTAAACTCCAAATAGCTTATAATAAATGTACTAAATATATGACAAGCTCCATAGTTAAAAAAATTGAGAAAATGAAAAAACTACACAAACTTACAAAAAAATAAAATAACTCCAAACAGCTACAATAGCATGTACAACACAAATAAATATAGAGATGATCTACATTTAGATTTCCAAACACTTTATTCATATGCACAACAACCTTGTTGCACTCAACATTTTACAGCTCAGTTATTTCATATTTAAACAAAAAGTAGCATAAGCAAACTCAACTCCGAAGCAATTCATTTTCTTTGGCCAATCTTGGTGCTCAGCCTAGTCCACTAGAGGTTTGCTGACCACTGTCTCCATGTATTTACACGCAAACATCCCACAATCAACACTATTTTGTTGGACTGGTAGACCACTGATCACTTCATTAGCCATTCCTGAAGGTTGCTCTCAAAAATCTAGCCAACATCTTGGATGAGTAATTTGATCTAAAGAGATAAAAATAAAGGTGAAGAGTTAGGTACAAAGTATGCATTTGAGATGAACTAAAAATGAGAAGAATTCTTATAATATCAAGAAGAATGACCTTATAAGTTGGGTTTGACAGTGAGTCATAGAAGTACCAAGCCCCTTTCTTAATATGCCCCACTAGTAGTGCCCGATGTCAATTATTAATAATTGGAAGTAAGAGTAAATCAGCTGGTGAAATACTATTTGCGATAACATGTTGGATGAATATTTTGCTTTCTTTTGTTAGGCCATATTTAGCAATAACTCTGCAAGAATTCAAAGAAAAGTTAAAAATTAGTAGCTTATAACTATCAAAATTTTGAAAAGCATCATATAACCCAAACCTCCGTGCACTAACTCACCTAGTGTCGACATGAGACATATAGATAGGGGACATATAGCCCATGACAGATCTTATTCTTCTCGGCCAACAAATAAGCGAAAGCATCAACATGTGCATCTAACAGATATTGATATGTCAACAACTCATCAATTTGGGCTCTCGCAATAATGATATTTTCAGCCGAGAATATGCTATCACTACTGCATGTGAGAAGCATGGGAATGTGAACATTACTAAATTAAAAGGTGATTTTATGTATATTGAATGAAATAGACTAATCAATGACTTACTTGTCCTTGAATCGGGTGCAAGAAGTGTCAATGAGTTGCAGCATTGGCTTGGGCAAGACATCTCTTGATGAGAAGTCTATGATATCATGTGTCTCAGCTGGATGCAAGAAATTAACAAGGTTTAAGAGCAAGATTCAATATGAATTAAAGTCGAATCTTCTAAGATGAAGAATGCCTCCTCCTGATGCTCCTCAACCACTATGACAGCAGTCATTGGTTCATCTAGTGTTGTAGGAACCTCTCTATTAACCTACATAAGAAATCACTGAAATCAGCTTTTATTAGATTAAACTAAAAGGAAAGCCAAGAAATATCTCATTTGTTGTCTATACATCCTGTGTGACAGCAACAACAGGAGTTGATGTGCTCCATGTCTTCCTGCACACTTGTGTGAATGGGGATGATACAACTTTCCTCTTCCTCAGCTGTCTCGCCTTCACACCACATTCTATGCTGCCCAGTAAAGGCTGGGTAGCATCTTTTTGTCCAGTGGTAGACTCCTCAGGAGCTTCCCCTGTGGTAGCCTCCTCGGGAGCTTCCCCCATGCTTGGCCCCTTCTATCTAGCAATTATCGCCTCAATGGCAGCTAGCCACAAATCAATACCATCGACTCTCTTAGTTATTGAAGCTTCAAAAAATAACAGTCTTTCCCCATGACCCTAAAACCTGAAATTATCTTATCTATCGCAAAGCTTTGTGGAGGGGTAATAGCATATGACAGGCTAGACACATAGGAAGGGAAAGACTATCGAGGAGAGACGCAAGGAGATCCACTTGGGACTCCACTCCTTGGACTTGGAATGGGGCTCCTATGGGGCTCACTATGGGTTGTCTGGTAGACAGGGGGCGTTATTTCAAGGAGTCAGGTCTCCTCCTCTGATATGTTCTCAAATGATAAGCGGACCTGTGTTACACCAATAAGAAAATATGATAATTTTTAATATGAATAAATACATTTTGAGTTAAATGAAGTAAATTTATTTCACATCATCTAGTGTCCTTGCAAACCATTGAAGGAATCATCTGCAAACTTTATTTTTGGTCATCGTAACATACGTGGCTTTGTAGAAGGAACAGGTGACCATATAATTTTTGTGTGCTTTGCCGCCCAGATCTGCAATAAATATTTACATAACTTAGCTTCAATGCATAAAATAAAAAAAATCTGAAGATTAAAATGTATCATCAGAAGAGTGACAAAGCTACTCATGTACCCAGGTGCCTTTTGAGTCAAAATTTTTGATGTAATACCATCAAACTGTGAAACCAGGAAGCTCTAGATGGCTTGGCCAATTATAATCAACAAATCTCTCTATGTCATCAGCGTAGGCGATCAAATCCGACGATACTCTATAATCACGATATATATAAAAAAAGATTTGAAAGTAAAAAATTGTATGTATAACTTCACAAACTGTGATGTGGTCATCGAGCGATCTAACTTCTCAATTTTATTCTTAAAATCAACTGAGTTGGACTTGGAAAGTGGGGATTTCTGTCATATGACCTTCTCCCCTTTGTTTGGCATCCCTACAATTAATGTAACTTCATCGGGGGTGAAAGGAATGCATTGGCCACCAATATAGAATGATTGCTTTTCTATATTCCAGTAGGACATGATTGAAGTGATGGTAGCCGAATCTTGTTGAATTGCATGCATTCTAATGTATTGATGCACATGTAGCCTTCTTAAAATGACAACTACTTTATCAATAAAGCGGCATGAAATAGAATCAAACACTGCTCTAATGCTGGTTGTCATGTATCTAGAAGTTATCCTTTATCCAGACATTTTAAGCTTCAAAATGAAAAGTGAATTAATGAGAGTACAAAGAGTACACATAAAAATAGCTCCAAATTCTTCAGGAAATATCTCCAAATAGCTTACAATAGAATATACTAAATATATGATAAGTCCCACAATTGAAAAAAAATTGAAAAAAAAGGGGCGTATCCTCATAAGAGTATAGAGAGTACACATGAAAAATAGCTCCAAAAAAACCCCAAATTCTTTAGGAAAAATCTCCAAATAGCTTACAATAGAATGTACTAAACATATGAAAGCCCCACAGTTAAAAATAAAATGAGAAAAAGGGGTGTACCCTCATGAGATTATAGAGAGTACACATGAAAAATAGCTCCAAAAATCCTTAAATTCTTCAGGAAATATCTCCAAACAACTTACAATATAATGTACTAAATATATGACAAGTCTCATAATTGAAAAAAAAAAGAAAAAAAAAATGGGGTGTACCCTCATGAAAGTACAAAGAGTGCACATAGAAAATAGCTCCAAAAACTTCTAAATTTTTCAGGAAACATCTCCAAACACTTTACAATAGAATGTATTAAATATATGAAAAGTCTCACAGTTGAAAAAAATTAAAAAAAATGAGTGTACCTTTATGAGAGTATAGAGAGTACACATGAAAAATAGCTCCAAAAATCCCCAAAGTCTCATTTCCTTTAAAGAACTCAAATGTGCTCCTATTCAACGGTCGGAACAAATGTGAAAACTCTAAATCTTTAAAGTTCAACAATGTAAGAAAAATACCTTATGGAGTCGCCTAGGTGGAGAAGATGATATAATACCTCGATTTTAATGTCCGAGATTTAGCAAATCTCTGGGGCAAGGTCGGATGCGTGCCGAGAGAGAGAGCTAAGGAAAATTTCTGCACAAAAATGAAAATACCTAAATTTTCTGAGGCTCGGAATCTGAAACGGTGTCCACGCCGTCCGAAATATTCTCCTGTTGTTTTAACGGGCCGAGCTGGGCCGGGTCCGAATAACGTTAACGACATCGTTATCGCGTTATAAAATAAAAAAAATCATATTTTATTAGTGGACACGTGTTGAGATTCGATTGACGTCCGAACGTAAACCTATATCTAGACTCCGCATGTAATATTTTCTCATCTCTTAGAGTGTCTTCTCTTCACGTCAATATACTCTTTCACCGTCTATTAACTACTAACATTTAGCTCAAAATTAATTGATATATTAACCAGAAAATTAAAAATATGCTTTGTTTGTCCAAAGCATGATATACCATTCATTGAATAATCATAATTCTTTTCAGACTGTTACTGAATCTTACAAGAAAAAGATTTGAGGCCATGATAAGTAGCACCGTTCTGATCCTTCGAAATAGCCGCTAAAAAGATATAACATCTTAATATTATTCATACACAAAATAAAAAAAAATTATAAGCACCTAATAATTAAGTTTTTCACAGATAACGATGCCATTGCACAAGATCAATAAGTGTTGGTGGCCCAAAGAGGCTGCCGTGTGTATTATAGATAACAACATTGCGGTCTACTTGAAGAACGGGATAAAAATAATCTCTGAATGGTTGCATGGTGTTGCTGGCTGATACAGCTTTGTCACCTAAGCTACTGTAGATGACGAGATTTCCATCGAGCTGCATCTGTAGAACGCAATTGGAGGCCTTTACATAAGTCCCCGAATGCGAGACCGCAATGTTGTTATCGTAAAGGACGAGGTTATAATCATTCTATATCATTAAAAGGTAGTTTTTTTCTGTGAGCGCCTACCCTGGATAGAGAGTATGGCCGGCAAATAATATGGAACTGGCAGCTGAGTGGTGGTTCATCATGAATATGGTCATGGTGAAGTGGAAGAAGATCATAATGGCTTAGTTGAAGCTGTATGAGATAGTTAAAATAATCATTTGTCTCTCTTAAAAATTATTTTTGTGATTCTACTCCTAGAAAAAGTTGAAACTGTATAAAAAAAACGTTGATATAAATGTTGAAGAAGAACTTAAATGAAAAAGTAGTGGTGAGTATATAAATTTTTTTTATTTTACAAAAGTAAAATTGCAACTTCTGTAGATAGTCATGTCAGATTAAAAATTATAAAATCCTCAAAATACAACCAAAATACAGCCAAAATGTAATTCTTGGATGTCATGGCTGTACATTTTCACACCACACTACTCCCCAAATGCAAAAATGAGCTAGAACATGACACTGAGATGAGAAATGTTATTTAGCTGAGTATCTAATTATCATTTTAGAGATTACTTAAATGATACTATCAAATAATTATGTTTACAAAAATAATGAAAATCTATACGAAATGAGACATTATATCCATTCAAACAGCATCTGACGTTAAAGAACATTATGAGGCATTAGATAGAGGAACTGGTTTTTTTATATATAAGGTTCGTTAAGTCATGCTGATAATATACGATTTCTAACTCAATATTAAATGAAAATTATCTTATAATTTTGTGCCCATTTTTTTAGTCAAAAAATAAGAGAAAAATTCCACGAAATGAGGCACAAAATTGTGGACATGAAATGGAGTTGTTTATGATAATCAACTCTTAAATAATCATGATTAAGATCATAATAACCATTGTATTAATGACAAAACCTTTTTTTTTTACAGTTTTTCATAATTTGATTTAATTTTAAGAAAAAAATTACTCTTAAATCAAATTTAAACTTGATGCTTGAGTTCAGTCAAGCCTAATTATAATTGGGTTGATTAATTTAAGTTTAATTTGCAATAAGCTAAAATTAAATTTATATACTTCAGATCAATTTTATTATCTTCTGGAAGGATCTCTCCTATTCCATTATAGTAGATTTATGAGAAGGGAGATGCTACAGCTTTAGTCCTTTCTAAAATCAATTACATATTCCCTCTATCCATAGGGCATTCTTAATTGACTATTGACTAAAAATGAAACAAAGTCTTATTTAATTTGTAGAACGTTTGAGCTCTCAACGAGATTTAGGGTTAGAGAGGTGAGAAATTAAGAAGGATAGAAGGATCTTAGCATGAGAAGGAAAACTCAAATGAAGAAATTCTTTTGCTTAGAGTAATGACTTGTCCGAGATGCCACTTTTGATCCATTATTTGTAATGTTTTAGGAGGAAATGCTATACAAGAGAATAAATAAATACGCATAATACAATATATTCCACATGATACTAAAAATTATTGATGTTTAAGGAGCACAAATGATAATGTTTTCCTTAAGATAGAATAAACGAAAATCCCAATACCCAATTCAAATGATTTTGAAGTAATTGCAACAATAAAGCATATCATAAAAGACCAATGACCATTACATCAATTCAAAATTAAATTATTTTTAACTCAAAATAATAATTAAAAAAAGCACCATCTAATCAAGAAAAATGTCAAAAACATGATCTGATAAATTACAGTTAAATTAAAAAAAAACAAAATTGAAACCCTAAAGCTTGTGAATTAATCAGGTGTTCATGATGATCTGCTTGAGTTGCCATGCCCATGAGTACATCATGCCAATGGCACAATAGGCAGAAATCAGCATCAGAGGAAGAAAGGGAAATCTGCAACCAAAAACGTAAGGGTGAAGAAACTGGTCCCAAATCTCAACACCCACTAACCCTAGAAGATAACAGGCAGCGACCGATCCAATTAAACCACTTTCATTGCCAGATCTTTCAACTCTCTTTGCCTTTGCTGGTTTAGAGCACATAAAAAGAAAAGCCCACCCATATGAGAACCGATGTGGCGAGAACTTTTATTGGATACTCTTGGGGCTCAAAGAGCAGTGGGAACATGGAATAACAGGACACTGCAATCATCAGATGGAAGATCAAAATAACAAAATGTCACCAAAAAAAATCTATTTAAGTTGCAAAAATGATTATTTTTTCTGCCCATATGATTCTAAAAGAGTCATGTAATGTTGTAGTCTGGTACTGGTCTGAGGAGCATATGTGGGATATATTGTCTATGAGATCTCAGTATGTTTTGATACTGAGATGATAAGCATATGTAGATAATTGGCAAATTAGTTAACCAATAGTCTTAAGAGGATTAGGAGAATTTTAATCAAATGCCTTAAACAGCACAAAAGTGATCAGCCGGAGTGCAGTATGTTAGCTTTGTTTTCTGGATGTTGCATTCTACTTTATATTAAAAGGTTATGTATAAGAATATTCAAACCAGTAATGAAACTATGTTTTGAAACAGACATTCAGATTCAAGGAAGCTAATAAACAAGATGCCTCCCTTATAAAATGTGCATTTTTTTTCAAACCATGTAGGTGAAATGATCTCCAATTGAATAGGTTATTAAGGGCTTTAGTTAGTTATGTGGAAATTGATTAGGAAAATTTGAGTCTTTTCCCAAAATAAGATAAAAGAAATGATTAAAAAATTGGGCATCACATTAGCTTCTATTCCTAATCACACATAATATTCTGCACAGTGGGGATAGCTGCTTCCAAGGCAATCCTAAACTTTGTGCACTACTACTGAATCTGGTCTCAAAGGAGACGAGGAAAAGAGTAGATGAATATAGACTGTAGAAGAAATGTGATACTCAAAACATACAGGTGGATAAAAGTGTCTCCGAAGCTTTGAAGCAACTATTCTCAGATTTGGAGTTCAGAAATTCTAGTAATGTAATTGAATTAACTAAATAAATTTTTAAGACCAAAAATACAGAATTCATTTAAACAAATTGGTGCAATCCATTAAGAATCAAGAAAAAAATGGGATGATATCAAGCATACTTTAGTCACATCTTGGTGGGAAGCAACATAAAGTTTTAAGGTGTTAAGACACAGAATTATTGAGTTTAGCCCTGCATCAGATTATTGAAAAAAGATAATGATATTGGAATACGAAATGGAAGGCCCACACCTATAGACTAAAGCTTTTGACATGTTTGACCACCAAGATAGAAACCAATTGAATTAGCATCCCCTTCATACACTCTCTAACAAATTGGTACAAAATTGAAGGTTTGTCGAGAGATTAATTTATTCTTATGATTTATGGCACCTCAGTATTAATCACTTACGCCATGGTTGAGCAAAAGAGTAGCTAAAACCCATGACAGATGCACATGGTTGAGTGGGAGATGGTTAAAAGCTTCCATTTAAGGAGTAAAGTGCAATGATCCTTTTTATGTACATGTTCTTCTAGGTCTAGCTAACATTTTTGTGAAAAATAAAACTTAAAAAAATACCAATAATATATTAGATAGAAGTTGAAATTTAGATCATCACTTTAAAACTTCTTAGAAAAATGGAGCAAGATTCTAAAAAGATATTTCTAGCTATCATACATAAATATTAACTGAAGTTCAAACACAGGTAAACTTCTAAATCATTGGCAAAAATGATCACAGATGTCAAATAAATATCTTGCCTAAAAAGATTAAGTTAAGGCAACACAAGAGGGTCAAGTTCATCAAAAGCAATAATTTTTTGAGCAACTTATGGTGCTTAGCCACTTGCACAATCAAGACCTTTATAGACTTTTTTTTGAACTAGAGTAAAGTAAATATATTGGATGATATAAGAAAATTTATGCCACTATTTAGGTTTCAATCGAGGTGGCTTATGTTTCTCTTTTCCCATTAGAAGCTCATTTTCCGATCATAATTTCAAATATACTTCCTCAAAAACAGTTTTTTAAACGTAAAATTTTGAAAAATTGTCATCAAAATAAATATCATTTTTATTGACTATCTTTAGTACCACAAAGTCTGTTTGGGGTAGTTGAACTTGTTTGCAAAAAAAGTGGTGGGGTTGCAGCAGAAAACAACTATCTAAGAAGCTGCTGTGGGGATTACAATTTTTTTTTAAAAAAAGTCATATCGTAGCTTTTTGCCGGTCACCGTATTCTACAAGGTCATATTAGAAAATGCAGCTTTTCCACCTCAGCTTTTTCAAAACTCAGTCAGAATATAATTTGACAAATGCTTACTGCGGTGCAGTTCGAACTGCATCGCGCCTATACCACCCTCCCAAACGCACTTTTAAAATGTGGATATAACTTAACCATGGTGCTGTTGGCAGCTTAATTAACATAAGGCATTATTCCCCGTTAGATATTTATAACAAAGAACTAATTTCTTCTAATCGATTGACGTGTTGTAACTTCATAGTGGTTTTATCTTCAGTTGGCACCAACTAGAATGGTATTTGATACAACACTTCAAAAGCAGTATCTTGTAACTGAAAGTCAAAAAATAAAAATAAAAATAAAATAAAAAAAAAAAGAAATACAACGCCTGACGATTAGCTGATTGGAAAAGTCAAAAGGGGAGTTCGGTTTTGACAAACCAAATAAAACTCCCAAAACCAGAGAGAGAGAGAGAGGAAGGAAGAGAGAAAGACTCATGCGTGAACCTTCCATCGTCGGACGACAGGGGAGAATCGTGCATCGGCACGAGAGGGAGAAGAAGGAGAAGACAACTCGTCGCGTCGTATGCTAGTCAGTGAGGCTTCACTTTGCCGACATCAGTTGCGGAGGCTCTCGTCATATGACGGCGAAAGGAGGGAGCCGTCGCGTCGTGCGGAGGAAAGGAGAGCCCAACCGTGCGTCGTGCAGAAACGAGGTTGAGCTTAGGGCAAACCGAGAAGAAATATGAAAGGTAAGTAAATAAATAATTTATATAATTATATGTTTAATTAAAAATCTGATGTTAATGTTATTATCTCAAGTTTTAACTTAGGGTTTATAGATTTCAGCAAGAAATGAAATTTGAGAATATGTAGGATGAATCAAAGTTAAGTAATTAAATATTAAACCCTTACATATGAAGTATAATTGCAAATTTAATAAAATCATAAACCTACGCTAAGTTATATTATCGTTAATTAATTTAAAATCATCTTAAGGGAAATGATAAACATTAAATGAAAATAAAATTTATCTATAACGTTAATTAATTTAGAATCATTTTAAGGGTATGATAAATATTAAATGAAATATATTAAGTCACTTTAACATTTAATATTTTATATTAAGAAAAATAATATGATTAATAGAATTTAGATGTATTATATGGCAAATTAGACATATCATTATATTAAATGAATTAAAGGTTAATTTAACTTGATTTAGAAAATAAAAAATGAATATTGATGAATATGAGCGTCAAATAATAAAAGCTATACGTAAATATCATATGAATAAAATAAAAGAAATTACTTTTTAATATTGATCCAATCAATATTTTATGTTATAAGAATTTCAATTAAGAAAATAAGCATTAAAGAAAAAGAGATTTAAGAGAAAACTGCAAATTTAAGTGGGTAATTATATTCTTATATTTATGATAACAATTAAGGAAAGAAGTATTAAAGGAAAAGAGATTTAAGAGAAAACTGCAAATTTAAGTGGGTAATTATATTCTTATATTTATGATAAAAATGTCTTTAATTTATTATCATGAAATGCATGTTTATATAATCATGACTTTTTTTCGTACTGCAAGTTGTGATTATTTTCCTGCTTCTTCATAAATTGTGATTTAGTTTACTGTTTCTTCTTGTTAGATAATAACGAATCTTATATATTAAACCGTCATTTTATTAAGTTAATCGATTTACTATTAGTTATGAATTAATATCATAGTTGTATAATTGTATCTATAAATGTGTATGTTGAAAGTTAGTTCACCCCATATTAGGGACACAATGTACTGCAATGATGAAAATGATCAATGAAATTGGCAAATGGTAATTTTTCTTGGATGAGTATTATTAAAGGTTTAGACGGTGACTCTAGACGGATGATAAATGTAAAAGTAAAAAAAATACGAAATGTTTATGTATACACCCCATATGTTTGATTGTTTGAGCAAATTTCACACATATGATAAAAAAAAACTCTGCATATTAATTCTATCTTCTTTCTTATAGTGTAACAACATAATTGACAGAAATTTTATTCAATTGTTAGTTGTTAAATTTTTTC
The DNA here is from genome assembly GCA_021442155.1 of Cymbidium sinense. Taxonomy (NCBI): domain Eukaryota; kingdom Viridiplantae; phylum Streptophyta; class Magnoliopsida; order Asparagales; family Orchidaceae; genus Cymbidium; species Cymbidium sinense. The sequence continues at coordinate 17,292,654 of CM038223.1, forward strand.
CAAGTAATCTCTAAATGATAGAAGGAGAGTTATGTTTATCGTGTAGAGACTTGAGGAGATGATAATTATATGGGTTATGTTAAATTATGTTTAAATTATATCATATAACTTTATTAGTATATATATATATATATATATATATATATATATATATGTGGACAAATTGTTAAATCATTTGTGGATTGTAGTGGCTCTTGTATGATTGAAAATTTTATTTAAGATTGTAAATGTTATGAAAATATTTTCTTTATTAAATTGATTATCATTTCCCTTTATTCCAAACTCGGGTTGTGACAAGAGTGGTATCAGAGCTAGATTTTATATTTAGGGACATAAGTATGATCATAATCAAAGAGTCATTAGGAAGATAAATTTTATGAAGATAATTGCATATGATTATATTGATTGATGCTTAACAGTTATAATTGATTTGTGCTTCTCAGGCTTATGGAATCAATTCAGGAAGATACTACAAGTAAAAATAGAGAGGCACAAATCGCTGAGCACCAGAATTTGGTGCAACCGCCTTCACTAGTGATAGATGCATTTACTCAAATAATAGAAGCAATGACTCAAATGATAAGAAATTAGCATACCCAAGCTAGTGGAAGTGGTTGGGTTCCTATTGACAAATACCTAAAATTATTTGAGATATGAGGCCACCTCTTTTCTCAGACGGGACAATAGAATCAAAGCGGTTGATCTGAATAGAGAAAATTTTAGAAAACATGTCATGCCCTTCAGAAAGAAGAGTTGAATTGACTTTTTTTGCTTCGAAACTGAGAGATGGTGGCGAGGACAGTTGCAAGAGAAGTTTGAAAAAAGGTCTTATAATCTTATTTCATAGGAGGACTTTGTGAAGACTTTTAGAGATTGGTTTGTACCTCTCAGAGACAAATCAGACAAGTTCATGATTGATGGAGATCGCTCTATCATGCGATTATGGCGAGTTTACAATATTTTCAAGGTATGCACCTCAATTGACCAAATCTGAAAAAAAATGTCATGGTTTCTCTGAAGGATGTAGTGATACCTTGATTCCTTGATGATTATGATGTACTGGTGGAGAGGGCTAGAAGAATAAAATTGGATGTGCAAGCTATTCAGAGGAGGAGAGATATTCAGAAAAGGAGGAATGATGATAGGCCAAAATCTGGGCAGAATGTTTAAACTGAAAAATCAAACTGGAAGAAACCTAAGTCATATACCAATGCCAACAGTAACAGTATTATCACATGCCCAAAATGTGGAAGAGCACATAAAGGAGAGTGTTTCTCAAGCACAAACACTTGCTATTTTCCATCGGGACATATGGAAAATCTTCTATTAAATCTTCAATGGATACTAGGACAAGCATTCAACCTCCAGGAAACTGGTAGACAAAGGATGATTGAATCGACATCTTCATCTCAAACTGAACCGTAGAACACGCTTAGTTTATGCACTCGCTTCGTCGATGTTATTACAGGTATGTCTTTATTTTAATTAGCATTGTTACAATTTTATATTATACTAGATATATTTGCTTTATATGTCTATTCATTTATAGGTATCATCTTTATTGAAAGTAAATCAGCTAGAGCTTTATTTGATACTAGAGCATCACATTTATTTATATTTGAGGAATGTGTGAGAATTTTGGGATTGCAAATTATGAAAATGTCTGTAGTACTTTCAGTGGCAATGCCAAATAGGTCTCAAATAAATGCTAGAAATATTTGCAGTGTGAACCTAAATATCTGTGAAAGAAGCTTGGATGTAGATTTAATAATACTGTCAATATATGAATTTGATGTGATTTTAGGAATGGATTAGCTATCTAAATATTATGCTATTATAGATTGTTGTAAAAAGATAGTCAAATTCAATATTACTGGAAAAGAAGAATTCAAATTTGTGGAGCATAAGAGAGTATTAACTATGATGGTGTCTTGCTTAAAAATTCAAAAGATGCTAGCAAAAGGCTATGAAGGCTTTCTTGCTCAAGTTACTGGTGTTACTAAAGAGGTAAAGAAGTTAGAGGATATACCAGTAGTAAAGGAATATCCAGAAGTCTTTCTAGATGATTTACCAGGTTTACCTCTAGTCAGAGAGATAGATTTCTCTATTGAATTCAAGGTGTAAAACCAGCAAAAAAATACCATATAGATTATCAAAGAATTACAAGAGTTGAAGAATCAGCTACAAGAATTGTTAGAGAAGAGATTTATCAAACACATCTCCTTGGAGAGCTCCTGTATTATTTGTGAAGAAGAAAGATGGGAGCTTAAGACTATGCAGATTATAGAGCTTAACAAACTCACATTAAAGAATAAATATCCTTGCCAAGAATTGATGATCTTTTGACCAAGGAAGGAGCTTTAATATTTTCAAAATTGATTTAAGATCGTTATCATTGAGAATCAAAGAAGAAGATATACCAAAGACTGCATTCAGTACAAGGCATAGACACTATGAGTTTGTGGTGATGCTTTTTGACTTAACAAATGCTCCAGTTGTATTTATGGATCTCATGAATAGAATCTTTAAACCCTTTTTTGATTCATCTATGATTGTATTTATAGATGATATTCTAATTTATTTCAGAGATGAAGCAGTTCATAAAAATCATCTTCACATTATTTTACAAACTCTTGGAATATAGGTACTCTTACAGGTAAATTAATGGAATTAATAGATATTATGGTTCATAGAAAGATAAATATTTTATGTGTTCAAGAAACTAAATGGGTTAGTGAGAAGGCCAAGGAGATTGATAGTTTAGGTTTTAAATTTTAGTATTCAGGTAAAAGTCGAACTAGAAATGTAGGTGTGATTATAGATAAAAGTTTGAAGGATAATGTTATAAGTATTAATAGATGTGGAGATAGAATTATAGCTTTAAAGATTATTGTTGATACTAAGATTATCAATGTTATAAGTGTCTATGCTCCTCAAGGTTTGGAGGTAAGCTCAAAAAAAAAATTTTGGAATGAATTAGAGGATTAATACAAAAGATACCTCTTGAAGAAAAGTATTTATTGGGGAGATTTAAATGGACATGTTGGTAGAGTGATAGAAGATTTTAAAAGTATTCAGTACATGGTGGTTATGGATTTAATTAATGAAGAAGGGGACTATATTAGATTTTGCCTTAGCTTATGATTTTGTATAATATTTTATTTAAAAAAAAGAGATGAACATATTATTACCTATAAAATAGATCTAGTAAAACACAGATTGATTATTTTCGATAAGAAAAATAGATCGCTTAGAGTAAAGATTGTAATGTCATTCCAAATGAAATTTTAAGACCCAACATCAATTATTAGTTTTAGATTTTAAGATGAAAGGTTGTAAAGAGAAAAAATAAATTAAATTATTGTCCAGGATTAGATGGGGACACTTAGAATCACAAATAAAAATATTTTAAAAAAGCTACAAGAAATTAGAATTTGGGATGTTCATAAGTTAACGTTATGTGGAAAAATATTAAGTGAAATTAAGCAAGTTGCTAAAGATGTGCTTGGAGAATCAAAAGGAAAAATTTCTTTTAATAAAAATAGTTGGTGGTGGAGTCAGAGCGTGCAAAAAAAGATAACAAATAAGAAGCATTGTTATAAAACTTGGATTAGATGTAAACACTCGGAGAATTGGGAAAAATATAAAGTAGCCTGTAGAGATTCTAAGAAAGCAATATGTGATGTAAAAAATTTAGCTTTTAGTGATTTATAGAATAGATTAGATACCAAAGAAGGTGAAAGATATATGTATAAGTTAAACCAAAGAGATAGAGAAAAGACATAAAGTGAGGATATTAAGGATGAAAATAATAAAGTGCTTTTTCTTAGAAAAGATATTGAAAATAGGTGGATGATATTTTGATAAACTTTTCAATAAAGGATCTGAAATGATTGATTTTAACAACCTTAATACCCTAAACAAAATAAAGAATTTCATTTTATCGTCATTAGTAAATCAAGTTAGTGAAGCTTTAAAGAAAATGAAATGTGGAAAAGGATGGATAATATTCCAATAGAAGTGTGGAAATGTTTAGGAGATCAAGGAATTTCTTGGCTTACAAATCTTTTTAATGTTATTTTAAAGACTAAAAAGATGTCAGATGAGTGGAGAAAGAGTTTGTTGGTTCCTATATTTAAGAATAAAGGTGATGCACAAGAGTGTGCAAACATACATTAAAATTATGGGAGAGAGTAATTGAGCATAGGTTACGATGTGATACAGAAGTTTCTCACAATCAATTTGGTTTCATGCCAGGTAGATCTACTATGGATGCTATACATTTGTTAAGAGGTTTGATGGAAGCATAGAGAAAGTAAGAAGGATCTACATATGATATTTATTAATTTAGAAAGCTTATGATAAAGTCTCAAGAGATGTTCTTTGGAGAGTGAAACGTAAAAGGAGTTAATATTGGTTATATTCAAGTCATTAAGGATATGCATACTGAGTTACTTGTGTCCAAACACAAGGAGGATTGACAAAATATATTGGGATTATATCAAGGATCAACATTAATCCCTTATCTTTTACTTTAGTTATGGATGTTCTTACGAGGCATTTACAAGAAGATGTACCTTGGTGTATGCTTTTGTTGATGACATTCTTTTGTTGATAAGACTAGAGGGAGTCCAACGAAACTTGAATTATGGAGGTCAACTTTAGAGTCTAAAGGTTTTATTAAGTAGATCTAAAGCGAATATATGGAGTGTAATTTTAGTTGTAGAAGTTTTAGTGGTAGTGTTGAGACTTTGGGTGATCACATTATGGAGTGGGATATTTAGATTCTATTAAAAAGTACAATGTTGGCCAATAAAAAAGAGAATCATAAGACTAAGTTAAGTGTTACGAGATGAAGATTCTCTCGTGGATGAGTGGCTTTACTCTTAAAGATAGAATGCAAAATGAGTATGTTGGGAAAAAGTTGGAGTAGCTAAGATAAGATTAGGAGAGTCCTGGGATGGGCCACATAAAACGCGTCCATGACCCAATTAGAGAGTAGATGCATTAGGTTTGCCTTTAAGAAAGGTGAGGTAGACCTAAAAGACTTGGTTAAGATGTAAAAAATGATCTTAGTATACTTGAATTAAATGAGAATTTGACACATAATAGGACACAATGGAGACAAAGGATTCATGTAGCTGACCCCACCTAGTGAGATTAAGGCTTGTTGTTGTGGTTGTGGTTCAAAATGATGGTGAAATAGATGGAGATGTTATTAGTAGAATTCAAGTTGGATGGTTGAAGTGGAGGAATGCATCTGGCCTATTATGTGATAGAAAAGTTCCACTTAAACTTAAGGAAAAATTTTATAAGACGGTGGTAAGACTTGCAATGACTTATGGTGCAGAATGTTGGCCAATAAAAGAGAAGCATAAGACTAAGTTAAGTGTTCTGAGATGAGGATGCTCAGTGGATGAGTGGCTTTACTCTTAGAGATAGAATGCAAAATGAGTATGTTCGGAAAAAGTTGGAGTAGCTCAGGGTAGATAAGATTAGGGAGAGTCCTTAGATGGTTTGGCCACATAAAGCGTCAATGTCCAATGAAAAGTAGATGCATTAGATTTGTCTTATGTTAAGAAAGGTAGAGGTAGACCTAAAAGACTTAGTTAAGATGTATAAAAAATGATCTTAGTATACTTGAATTAAATGAGAATTTGACACATGACACAATGGAGACTAAGGATTCATGTAAATGACCAATTAAGGCTTGTTGTTGTTGTTGTTGTTGTTGTATGAAGAAGTTCATGAAAATCATCTTCACATTATTTTACAAGCTCTGAAGGGAAATGAATTGTATGCAAAATTTTCAAAGTGTGAATTTTGGTTAAATAAAGATCATCTTTCACATGATTAGAAGTAAAGGAGTTTCTGGATGGATAAAGTTAGAGCAATAATCGAATGGCTGCACCAACCAGTCACATAAGTTAGAAGTTGGTTATTGGGAGATTCGTTAAAAGGTTTTCTGATTGTCACCACTATCGAGGCTAACTCGAAAGCACAAGTTTGAATGGTCGATCAGTGAAGAGGCTTTTCAAAATTGAAGAATTGTTTAATAACCGCACCAGATAACTATTCAATCGAGGGAAGGATTTCAAATTTATAAGAATGCATCATTAAGAGGCTTGTACTTATGCAAAGATGGAAGAGTGATTGCTTATGCTTCAAAGCAATTGAAAAATTATGAAAAGAATTATCCAACCTATGATCTGGAGCTAGCAGCAGTAGTATTTGCATTGAAAATTTGGACGTATTATCTATATGGAGTAAGGTGTGAAGTTTTCACTTATCATCAAAGCTTGAAATATATCTTTACTCAGAAGAGCTAAATTTAAGGCAGAGGAAATGGTTGGAACTCATTAAGGATTATGATTTGGATATTCAATATCATCTAGGAAAGGCAAATGTAGTTGTTGATGTTTTAAATAGAAAAACATCTAATAATGCTTATTGGTTGATCTCTCAATAGGAGGAATTGATTAAAGATTTAAAAAAATAGAAAATTTCAATTATTAAATCTACAGATGATCATACTTCATTGTTAAATCAAATGGCTATACAATCAAATTTGAAAGAGAATACTGAGGTGCTTACCCTGATGACTTTCTCAAAATTTTAAATTTGGTAAAAGTAGACCATACAAGATTTTGAAATCAAAGAGGATTACAAGTATGAAGTGCATTCCGTGATATTGAAGATTGAGAAAAGACATATTACATGACATCATTCTAATTATACAATTCATGTGTAGAAGAAAATATATCAAGATCTTAAAAAAATATTTTTGGTCGTGAAAAAAATAAATTTGTCTACAAGTGTTAATCATGTCGATGGTTGGGCAACATCGGGTGGACTTACTCTTGCCAATACTAGAAATGGGATGATATCTATGATTTTGTGATTGACTTAGATCCGTCGAGGATGCGATGTTATTTAAGTTATTATTGATAGGTTGACTAAATCTGAACACTTTATACCTGTCAAACAATCTGATGTTGTTGAAAAGCTAGCAAGGAAGTATGTTGATGAAATCGTGAAGTTACATGGTGTGCCAAAATCTAGTCCCATCGACGGGATTTACATCTGACTGTGTAAAAAAAATTCAAGAAGTTTTAGTAGAAGGTTACTTTCGATCTGATTTCATTCTCAAACTAATTGTTAGTCAGAAAGAACAATTCAAACACTTGAAGATTTGCTTAGACTTTGTATCCTTGATTTTAGGAAAAATTGGAAAATTCATTTGCCTTTGATTGAGTTTGCATATAATAATAGCTTTCAAGCAAGTATTGGTATGGCTCCCTATGAAGCATTGTATGGAAGGAAATGTAACACCGCTTTGGATTGGAAAAGAAAGAAGAATCATGGTAGATGAAGCCACTAAAAGACTCGATCGTGATAGATTAAAAGCTGTTCAAGATAGGTAGAGGAAATATTATGATGCTAAACATCGGCCAGTAGAGTTTGAAGTGAAAGAATTTGTATTTCTTAAAGTCAATCCCATGAAAGGTATAAAACGATTTGGTAATGTTGGAAAGTTGAGCTCACGCTATATTGGTCCATATGAAATCTTAGAAAGAATTGGGAAAGTGGCTTATAGACTCGCTTACCTTCTCACATGCAAGGAGTGCACAATGTGTTTCATATTTTCTCTCAAGCGAAGGAATGATAAAGCAAATTTATTGTGGATCCTATTGATATTCAACCGGATCTCATATTTTTGGAGGAGCTAGAAAGAATTTTAGATTATGATGTTAAGCATCTCAGGAATAGGGAATTTTCATTTGTATAAACATGGATTGGACATCGAGAAGTTTACGAAGAAATCAAAATGCGAATTATATCCTCAATTATTTAATTAAATGTATGTTTATTTCTATTAATGTCATTTAATTTCGAGGACGAAATTTTTATAAGAGGGAGAGATTGTAATAACTGAAAGTCAAAAAAAAATTAAAAAAAAAATTAAGAGAAATACAACCGCTATAGCAGATTGGAAAAAAAAAGGGGAGTTCTGCAAAACCAAATAGAACTCCCAAAACACACGAGAGAGGGAGAGAGGAAGGAAGATAGAAGGGAAGACTCATAGTGCGTGAACCTTCCAGGCGACGACAGGGAGAAGGAGACCCAACGACCAGGGAAAAGAAGGAGAAGCGAACTTATGTCAAGCGTACTGAATGAGGGCCCACTCACATCGGTTTGAGGCTCTCGAAGACAAGAAAGGAGGGAGCCCGCAAGTAACAGAGGAAAGGAGAGCGTATGCGAAGAAGCCAACAAGTTGAACAAACAAAAGAAATATAAAAGGTAAGTAAATAAATAATTTATATAATTATATGTTTAATTAAAATCGATGTTAATGTTATTATCTCAAATTTTAACTTAGGATTTATAGATTTCAAATAAGAAATGAAATTTGGGAATATGTAAGATGAATCAAAGTTAAGTAATTAAGTATTAAACCCTTACATATGAAGTATAATTGCAAATTTAATAAAACCGTAAACCTATGCTAAGTTATATTATCGTTAATTAATTTAAAATCATCTTAAGAGAAATAATAAACATTAAATGAAAATAAAATTTATCATAAAGACGCGTTAATTAATTTAGAATCATTTTAAGAGGTATGATAAACATTAAATGAAAAATATTAAGTCACTTTAACACTTAATATTTTATATTAAGAAAAACAATAGGATTAATAGGATTTAGATGTATTACATGATAAATTAGACATATCATTATATTAAATGAATTAAAGATTAATTTAACTTGATTTAGAAAATAGATAATCTAATATAATTAATGAAGCGTTAAATAATAAAAGCTATACGTAAGTATCATATGAATAAAATAAAATAAATTGTTTTCTAATATTGATCCAATCAATATTTTATGTTATAAGAATTTCAATTAAAGAAAGAAACATTAAAGGAAAGAAAATTTAAGAGGAAACTACAAATTTAAGTGGGTAATTATATTTACATTAAAAAAATGTTTAATTTCTGATAAAACGAATGTTTATATGATTATGACTTTTTCTCAGACGCAAGTAGTGATTATTTTCCGCTTCATAAATCAATGTAATTAATCGCTTCTTCACGTTGGATAATAACCAACGCATCATATGACACTTCGTCATTTTATAAAGTTAACCGATTTACTATTAATTATGAATTAATACGATAAGATAATCAGATGAATGTGTATGTTGAAAGTGAGTTCACCCTCTTACAGACGGAGACAATAACGCACGCAGATAAAATAAAAAAATGAAATTGACAAATGGTAATTGTACTTATCTTTGGATGAGTATTGATAAAGGTTGACGGTGACTCTAAAATGAATGATAAATGTAAAAGTAAAAGTCATAAAATATTTATGTATACCTACGTATGTTTGATTGAAAGCAAATTTCTTTTATGTATACGTGATAAAAAAAATTTACACGATATTAGTTCTACCTTCTTGTTATTATATAATAACATAATCAATTACCAAATTTTATTCAATTATTAGTTGTTAAATTTTTTCAGAACCATCCTAACTAAACGACCAATGGGAGAGTTATGTTATCAGTAGACTTAGAGATATGCCAATTATGTTAAATTATGTTAAATCAGTATGTCATATGAACTTAAGATATATATATGGACAAATTGTTAAATCATTGTATCAGAATTGAAAAAATTTTATTTGAAATTGGAAGAGTTATGGAAATGTTTTCTTTTATCCGTCCGACCGTCTGTTCCCGCTTAGATATTCCAAGCTGCCGGGCCGGGTCGTGACATATCTCCCCAAGTTTTGTTCATGTGCCTAGCTTTAGGTTAGTTCACACATTATTAAATACGAGAAATGACAATCAAAGTTCTCAAGAAAATTAGAAACACCAAACGGTAATAAGAATGTCAAGTTTATATAAAATGTCTTCCTATTAAATTAGCAGCAAAAATGTATAAGAACTACCAAATTGACCTAGAATTCTAAGCCTCCGTCTAATGAGGGGAAGTATGTTGGCCATATCATAATATTTAAGTTGGATTTTTTTTTAAGGAAGGGTTTGGTGTGCATTAGCTTCCTGATCAAATTGTCAACAATGTGATGACGAGTGCACCGAGAGAATTCAAGTACTAACAAACACATGATAAATAGAACGAGAATTGCAGATTTGATCAATTTAATAAAGAAAGAAAGATTCACATAATACAACTCAATTTTTATTCATTTACATATCTAACATCCAAAGTTTGATATTTACTCATCTATTACTTTCCTGTGCTTGAAAAGATGCATTTCACTTTTAAAAAGTGAATGATAAAAATTTATTGATGTGAAATTGAAGATTGAGGTATTAATATGTAAAAATTAAAGTTTAAGTATTAGATATGTAAATACATAAGAATTGTGTGGTATGTATGTAAATCCCACTTAAAAAGACTTGCATCACAATTGAGTACCATATCTAATGGAGATGAATAGATAAAGAGAGGAGAATAATGAAAAACTTTGCATATATTACTTAGAGAGAGTTGGAGGAATAACTCTACAATATGAAGCAATCCACGTACACAACTTGGATTGAGAGAACACTCAATTGGTCTCAAGAAATAATTTATCAATATTGAATTCATTAAAAGTAATAGATCCATAATTATAAAAATGAGGTTACAAAAATAAGACCATTCATGTGAAAATAAATGTAATCCTTTTTTAATCAAATCGAGCATTCAAATTCAAATCTAATATTTTCCAAAAAAGGGCATTTAAACCTCCTAAAACAAATAAAAAAAATGGAAATTCTACATAAAATGAATAAAGCTTTAAAAGGTTTAAAAAGATGATAGGATTAAACTCATTTGTAGTCTATTTCAATCACTTTTGTTTAGCTTATAAAAAATTATCATTTTTGAGATGAAATAACTGAAGTGTATTGCATCAATTAACTTCAACCACCAAAGTACTCCCACCTGAAGAGTTTGTAAAAGGCAGCCAAAGTGGATGATGACACCACTAGATCATCTAATGGAGGAAACATCCATGCAGTATAGAGAGCAATAGCAGAAATACATGGAATACAATGTCATGCAATTATCATGTTTGCAATGGCGGTAAATAATGAAATGGGTGGTAACTGTTGTAATGACATCACAAATTCAATTTCCAAGTGGTGAGTGTTAGAGGAAAAAAATTGTGTATTACTCAATAAAGATCCCATATTTATGGATAAGAGAATGAAAATAATATTCTAGAGTGCACTAAAATTAGCATATACCACTCTCCAAGTATGTTGAACCTTCCTAATATAATTTAGAAGCCAATAATCCTCAAGCTAGAGTTCATATATTTGTTAGCTCCACCTTTGATAAAAATATCAACCACTTGTTCTAAACTAGAAATATGAGAACAATCCCATTAAAAAGCACAATATCCAATAGGATGACACAATGGGTGAAAGCATTAAAAGTAGACATGACTGAGAAGATGACAAGAGTTTCCACATGAGATTGTCATGTGGGCATAACCGTAGGAAGCAAATGAGAGATCTGTGCGAGGATTTGAAGAAAAATTGTGTGCACGCATGACTGCATAGTCGGATGTTCACCAAGATAAGGGAACAGATACCATATAAGAAAATCAGCAAGAAGGTGACGCAAGTAGAAAGCACAAAAAAAAAAGTAGGCAAAGCACAAATGTGTTGTGGATGTGAGGTTAGTAAATGACACAACAAATGAACTAATGGTTTGGTTCACAACAAAAGAAAAGATAGAATAAAAAACTGAGATCCATATGGGATTATGTGCAAGATGGAGATGTGTGGACATTTGAGAGCAATAAAACTTACTTTGGCACATAACAAACACTATTTAAAATGCTCGATATGAGGTGCACCTCACCTCTTTCGCAAAAAAAAAAAAAAAAAAAAAAAAAAAAAAAAATTTAAAGACCATGAGACACACGCCATATGACTCATTATGTGAGGCATAAAATGTGAGGCGGTAAAATTTAGACTAGCAATTTTTTACAAATATTAACAATCTTAACAAATAAAACCTTTTATTAACTAATCCTCACAACACACTCATGCCTCATGTCTTTCAAGCTCACAATCATTGAAACCATGACATCTCGTCCACGGTTCTCATGCACGTCATTGCTGTTACCACCACTACTATCCTTAATCTATTTTTTGGACTTGTTTATTTAGAGTTCATCATTTATTTGAACATTAGCAATTCTAATCTTGGTGGTTTGCCACATCACTTATGTTCTTACTTCTATGGAAGATGATAGGAGTCAAAGGGAAAGAGAGACTAACTATGTTGAACTTATTTTGAATTATTATATTATTATCATAATTTAATATCTTATCTTTAATATTTGTATAATCCTTCTTACTACATGATATGATGTAAGCCTATTAACATGTTCTTCATACAATTTATTACTTCTTATCATCTTAGGATGTAAATATGCTATTTTTTAATGTGTCAATAGAATAGGATGGTAATATGCTACTACTTATTTCACACTTTGAAGTTTATACAATATTTTTACAATTTTTTTTGATTTTAAGTTTTACGCCACAAAACACAGTCTTACAGACAAAAAAAATCTCAGTATCCAATTGCACGACTTTAACATTGATGAAGTGCAGTGAGACAATTAAGCACATACAAGCAAGTGAATATCATAAAAGCTCAAGATTTGCTTAAAAATGATCGAATCTCTCTCTTATACAACATTTGATGGAGGTTAGAGCATAGAGAAAGAGAGGACAATGAAAACACAAACAAGCAAGTGACGAATACCATAAAAGCTCAAGATTTGATAAAAATTTATCGAATCTCTTTCTTATACAATATTTGATGGAGGTTAGAGCATAGAGAAAGAGAGAACAATGAAAAGCTCTGTGAACACAATTTAAAGAGGGGAGGAAGAACTCTGTAACATGGAGCAATCCACATATACAACTTGGATCAATAGAAAATAATAAATTGGCATCAAGCAAAATTTGATGATAATATTTAACTCAATTCAATACAAGACATGAATTTATATTTATAAAAACAGATTTGCAAAAATAAGGTTAATTACTTGAAATAAATATAATCCTATTTGAAATCTAATTCAAGCATACATTTTCTTTATTATTATCCCAAAATAATTAGCAGGATTTATTTGAATTGGTAGGTTGGCTTCTTACCCGAAGTTGACTTGAATCAAATATGTTTTGGCTCGAATCCTACCCATTTATTACATAGGTCAAAATAATTGACACAAACTTGACTCGACCTAAACTTGTTTAACCTAAACTTGACCCAACTAATCCATTTATGATATGGATCATGTAATTTTTGGATCCACATGACCTAATTAAACTGAGTACCATTTAAGCTTATTAACCTGACCCAAACTTACGTAACTTGAACCTGAATAATAAATGGGCATATTCAATTTGATTTTAGATTTATTCAAATTAATTCAGATTTGACTTGAATATTAAACAAGTCAACCTTTCGACCCAAACTCGACTAGAATAGTAAACAGGTCAATCCAAACTCAATTTTTTTTAAAATTGAGTTCAAGTCAAACTCTTTTTTGACAATCCTAAAAATGATTAAACATAATTAATTAAATCAGATAAAAAAATATAAGAGATTCGACCTAAAACAAGTATGGGCCTAAAAAGGCTTAAATGTTGGTTCAGTTCTTTTATAGCTTAATTCTCTTTTGCTTGGCTCATCAAAATTAATCTTTTATAAGTTAAAATAAATTGTATTGCATTAAAAGGAGACACAACATTCATGCTTTAGAGAACTCGAGATAAAATGTCGTTAAAGATAGTATAATGCGAGATAGAACTCTTATAACTTCATCCATTGTATTTCTATATCCACACACCAATCCACAATTGACTTATCTTATTAAGACATGAAACATTAGGACCCCAAATTAAGCTCAAGAAATTACTAGATTGGCATCCATCAACACAAATTATTAAAATGATGGATAAGGATAACTACAAATTTATTAAAAACTTAAAACTTTCTTTATATTCAATGTGAAATTATTCTCTAATCTTATATGGATCTTAACAATCCCACTCACACATGAACTCTTCCTATCCATAATCACTCTTTCTCAGACAAAAGCATTTCATCAATGTTCCATCAAGTGACATACATCAATAGGACACTCAACCACATGAAACCTATACAAGAATCACTCATCTTACTCAACCATGATTAAAGCCATCAAAACTCATAAGATCAACAAATTATATGGGAAACTATATCTAGGCCAAACTATATAGTCTAATATTGATTGTAAGGATATTGTAACATCGAGGGCTCATATTGAGCCCAATACATTATTAGATGGATGCCAATCGACAGAATCACTTAAGCTAATGGATAAAAGTCATTGCAAGTATATTAATATTCTCAACTCTTATTTCATATTAAAGTTGGAAATATTATGCACCCTCATGTGGATCTCAACAGTTACTCTCAAAATCATCATTAGTACATCCCTCAAAATCCTTATAGACTTGAAGAAGGATGAAGATTGATAACTCAACTAAAAACAATATATGCAGGGTCTCCTTCATCAACTAAAAAACTCTTAAGAACTAGCAACCACACCACCCAATAAGCTTCAAATTGATATGCTAGGAAGGCACCTAACTTGGACCTTCTGGACCGCAACAACATAGACCATGGCTTCAAGGCACATAATAGGTGGGCCTTGATGTGATGAGCACGATATCATGTCCTTGATGAAACACAGCAGGGTGAGCATGCTGCAAGTTGGATGACTGCAGTTTTCAACATTAATAGCATGCCAGACCAGGGAAATGAATCATGGAGCCATCTGTACTGTTGCCTTTCAATGACATCCAGTGTCTAGTGTTTATCATCCTTCAACTTCGGTAATGGCATATCCTTATCATTTTCTATGACTAGATAGTAGTTTGAGAAGTAACAGCCTTACCAAGAACCATGCAGAAAATAAATGAAGAAAAGAAATGTAGAAAACAATGATCCACACTTTCGCATTCCTATGGAGTTCCTGAATCATTGATAACCTTCGTACTCTGAAAGAAAATCAAGACAAAATATAAATGGAAAAAACAATGACCCCTGCGTTCACTATGATATAAATGGTAAGAAAAACAAAGCATAATATAAATAAGTCAAGCATGTTGATTTACAAGTCACTATAGTAGCATTATTCCAATTAGGGGAGGAAGAAAAAAATAATAGAAAAAAGACCTTCAACAATGCGGTAATAAAAGCAGCAGCACAATAAATACCTATTGACAATAAGAAATAGTGTTTTGCGTCTGCCATACTATCCACAGCAATGATACCAAGAGGAATTGTGATATGAAGAGATGCTTTCTCATGAACATGCCAGCCAAACATAAACCCACAGGTGAAGGTGTATGCCACCCATCTAATTATGTGTTTTGGCTGGGGCCTCATAAATGCCTTAATGAGGCAAGGAAACATGGCAAGCAGAACTAGCAAGAAGGTTGCAATAGGGTTGACCTGTCACTAAAACAAGTCCACCAGTCAAAGATTAAGAAATTATTTTTATGGAAATATTAGCTATGAAGATGTAAGGTGGTAATCTTAAAGAGAAAAAAAGGCTTAGATAAATAAAATAAAGTGATTTAAAATGACCACCTGGGGAAGGACAGCAAAGGCTGAGGAATTGTTGACTAGTCCACCAGTGAAAGAACCCTTTGGTGTTTGAATACTGAACCCCAGCTTGCCAAGCATACAAGCAAGCACCTTGTCAAGAATTATATAAAAAACCCAAAAATTTGGAGCCCAATAAGCATGACACAAGCCCCTGCCAAATGGAAATAGGCGATGGAAGACCTGTTGGATCTGCTAAAGCATCAAAGCATGTCAGTAATTGAATCAAGACATGATCCTTCATACATTCACCTCCAACATATAAGATACCTGTCAAAAATACTTAATGATGTGCATGACAAGTCTGTCAAATCAAAAGAATATTATTGGAGTATAATCATGCTTTCAAGGGAAAATAGCATTTCAATAGTTATATAAGAGGAAAGATCAAACATAAAATATGTATAATAGTGTAATGAAGGATACATCAGGATTGAAGATTCCTCATGCAACTCTAATTAGAGAAGATATGCAATGCTTTTGTTTATGAATTTTGCAGATGAGATGCCAATAAACAAATGCAAGAATAAACATATAAAACTCATAGGGAAGTAAACAATCTATCACAAACAATCAGCTCCAACTTAGATAAAAATAGAAACAAACAAATTCAATTTGAAATAAAAAAAGCTTTGATCTCCTTAAAAAATTAAAATTAACAAATAAGAATCATCAAAATAAAAAATAAAAAATACATCTTGCATATAAATAAAGTTAAATACATAGGAAACCTAAAAATTCATCCATTACACTATCAACTAATCACTAATTAATTGAAAGAAAAGGAAAGTAAAAAATAGCAAAACGAACATCAAGTCTCTCACTTGAACAAAACCATCTACTACATCAAAATGCTTCAAAACTCAAGTATAACACTTAAACGAAGTTTTGGAAGGATGATAAAAACTTTACATCCACAAAGCTAAAAGAAATTATTTTTACATGACCCATAATAATAGAGATTTGCATTAGATACAATAGATAGGAATCCATGCATAGCAAATCATAAAAATAAGAAACAATTCCACTAGATCGTAAACATGGATAAGGGAAGATTGCATAATGCTACAATCCTAAATAAGGAGATATCACAGGCCTAGGAAATCCTCATAATTATAAAGAACTACAATCCAATAAGAGTTTATCACAGGTAAGCCACAGGAGGCATACTTCCATTGGTTTTGACCAACACAGAAAAATTCAACTCCAAAGTCCAAATAATTATTTATCTGTTATTCTTCTAATAAATCTGAGTATAATCAATGAAATTCCCAAAAAGAGAATCATGAATTATCAAATGGAGGTTTACCTTAATTTTTAGTATTATACATTTGATATCCACCATCAATAATACATATTATCTCATCATCAAAATTTACAAAGAACTAGTATTAGTGTTTGAAAAATGAACTAATTTTGTGGTGGATGTGAAGTTACACAAAGTAATTTGATGAAGAGAATAATCTAAATACTGGTGATAGTTCATGGTATAAAGTAGAATTCGATATATTAAAACTAAACTATCAAATTTTAAGCATTAGTCCTAATACATTGTATGACCGTATACAATCCAAATCAACGTATCTTCTACTAACAGATATAATAAAGTTGTAACTATTGTAATCAATAGCAAACTTCTACAAACATTCAGATGCAAAGTATGCATGCGATTAATGGGTGGTGCAATATGAGATGATGAACGTAATGACAATGATAAAATACATACATGTTGCATAATGGATATGTTATAACAAATTCAAGAGACTGAGAATGACAAAGAAAACTTAAAATTGATGCTAATTAAATTCCATAAAATTATCATCTAACCACAGACAAATCAAATAAATACTATGTATCTACATATAAACAAACAATCTTATAAAAAAAAACTAACTTGAATGACTTAAAAATTAGTTATGATGAATTATATAATTTTGAATTCAATCAAATAGATGGAGCTTTAACTTTTAAATTTTCTTTTAAAAAATCATTAATAATAAATTCTTTAAAATATTGATGCAATTTATGGACGACCACAAGCTGATACTTGAGTTGCTCAACAATAAATAAATCAAAAAAATAAAAATCTTTAAATGAATTTATAAATCAATAAAGAAAAATAAAAAATAAAATCAATTTTAGTTGATTCATAAAGACAATTTTATTAGATACATTATCATATTCTTCAATTAAATTATCAATTTCAATAGGAATGATTTGTTCAATTTCAAAATCAATGCTAGATTTGTATTCTAATGCCAAGCATATATTCATCATTGATCGCATTATCAAATTTAATTTTTTTATTCATATATGTTTTTGAATTTAATTTTAGATTAAAGTTTTTAATTCTTTCTCAACTTTAAATTCAAGTTCAGATTTTTAGTCTTATTTAATTTTAGATTCAAATTCATAAACATATTATGGTATAGAATTCTGCATAGATACAAATCTAATAAAATCAAATGTACAAACCTATTAAAGCTATAAATCACTTTCTATATCTAATCATCATTTAAAAAAAATTATTCATAAACTACAGCTTTTCAATAACGTCAAATTTGACCATGCATAACTCGTGTGTTAGTGTGTATTCGGCATACTTTATCTAGAATTTTGATGACTTTTTATTAGAAATTCAAGGAGCAGATGCAGTAGTTTTACTGAACTTATGTGTCAAACATTACCTAACATCTCTGGATAGCCATAGATTAATTCATCATTAGTTTCTTACCTAAAACCTTTAATAAAATAAATATTTACTAACATAATAATCATTATGCAATTATTATTAGGCTATACAGGTTTTAAACCTTATTAAATATCCAAATGAATTGTAGTCACCATATCTAAAGTTTTTACAATGATCATATAGTTGTTCCATATAATCGTTAAATGACAAAATACAAATATTGTTATCTAAGTTTATATTCCATATCATCTCATACAGATGTTTTTGTAGCAACAACACTTCGCTATAAATATTGACCATGTATTAACATTTTTGTTATGACAAATTCAACCCTTGGGAATTAGGTAACCTAAAAAAAAAAACCTTCAAAGGAATTTATTTAATTTGAAGATTTCTAAAGTTTGTACCTCTGCAAATATAACCATAAGCCTCATCATAATCTTGTTTGAATTATTCAAATTTGTAATTAAATTGATTTTACCTAAATTGCATTATCTTATTAATTTCTTAATATAACCATAAGCCTCATCATTATCAAATCCAATACAAGGCATCTGAAGGTTTACAGTTGCTAGTGCAACTCTAATATGAGAAAATATATAGTGTTTGTGTTAATAGATTTTCTAAATGATGTAAACAAAATATATGGATAAGACAATTATCTAACAAAATAATTAGTGAAGGAAAATAATTCAATTTTGAGTGAAAACTTTGGTCTCCAAATAAAATAAGCCATTAAAAATAAAGATTAAGAAAATCATAATAACTATAACAAATTGGGTTCGAATGTAGTCAAATATATAGCAACTTTAAGAATTGACCAATATATAATTAATGTAAAGAAAAGGAAGAGTAAATCAAATTAAAAATATCATCTTCCATGATGCATCAAGCGGCATACAAAAAAAGGACTAAAGCCCCTAAATGATGAAGCAAACTAAATTTATTCACACTAGAGTTGTTTTTACATACCTCAAAACACATCTTTTTGAAAGGGTGGACTTCTAGCAATGGTTAAGTTTCCAAGAGCATCCTAGTTACCCCGTAGTTCAAGAAAAGAAAATAACTACTTCATGAAAGCAGAGAAAAAATTGTGTGCATTGACCCTACATTATCAAAAGCTACATTATTGCCTATAATGCCCTTAGTTATAGAGACTTGCATTGGGTAACACATAGGAATCCAAATGCAGCCAACAATAAGAGCAAGAAACAATACCACTAAATCATAGTTTTGGATAAAGAAAGATCACGAAATGCTACAGTTCAAGATAAAAAAAGTAATCTAAAGCCTCCACATAAGTAAATTGAATGGTAAAGCCTCAACTGCAAGGAGTTGTAATCTCAACAACAGTGCATTACAAGTAAGTTTTTGGTAAGCTAAACAAGAATAAGAGAAATCACAAGTAAGTTGTATGAGCTACAATCACCAATTCAATGATCGACAAGGAGCATCATACACATTATTAAGTCCCTCAACTTAGGAGGGTTATTATTGGCTTTCTAGATAACTATAACACAAGCAATTCCCCCTTATTCGAGCCAAAAAAATAAAACCACATAATGTCTAATATAGTTTAGCCAAACAGCTATGAGATTGACTTGGCTTATTACACTTTCTAATGAAACGAAAGTAACCCACATAATTAACTGATTGATCACTTCATAAGTTTGAAACAGTCATGTTAAAATTTATTTCATCATTGAAAAATATAATAACTAAATAATTAAATGCAACTATTAGTGTAATGGAATAGATTGGTAAGGGTACAGACATGAAAAAATATTTTGATTTTTTCTAAAGCAAAGTTTTTTCGAGTAAAAAAAATGCCATTAGCCTCCAACATTTCAAAGATATGTAAAAAACCATAATAGGAATGAATAACAACTAAGGAATCAATTAATCAAAAAAAAGAACATAAACATTAGTACAATAAGCAATATTTTATAGTAAGTTTTAACTTGAATTGAACAATTTGTAATAGAAAGGTATTGTGAAATGCACAAATTATCCTAATGAAAAATAACACATCAAGATCAAGAGAAAATAAACTAAACATTAGAGAAAAAAATGCAGGTTCAATGACGTTAGTACATCGTAGACCAACTATTGTTGCACTTGCTATGCATTCTAAACAAGAAAGTTAGATATGCATCAAACATAACAGTTCACAAACCAACATTCTTAGACTATTAACATCATTTTCTCTTTCTGAAGCAATTGCTTGATTTGTAGTGATTGACATGGTTACTTGTAATCCATCAATGCTGATGCTAGATTCTAATCAAAATAACTTCATTTAAATGTCCAAGGCATTCAAATATTGATGCACAATCGTGATCATGAAAACAATCGCATATACAGTATTCGTTTCACTAATTAATAAAAAATCTAGCTATTCACCCAAAAATATTTAATTTCAAGAATAAAAATACCAGACAGGAGAAAGCAAGAATCAAAAGGAGGAGGAGGAAGAGAAGAAGAAGAAGGGGAAGAAAAGTCCCTTTTTTACCTGGCCGTAGTACACAAACGGTCCAAAAGTCGCCAAAAAGACCGCTCCAACCGCCAAACCCATCACCAAAAACCTACTCACCGCCCTAGTCCATTCACCATTACAATAATGCCGGAGCAAATACACAAAGTACAAAGGTGCAGCTACCAAGAAGAGATGTTTGGAACAAATCAAAATAGCAAACACGATCCCCAGCAAGATCCCTTCCCTCCACCATGAACCCTAGAGAAATCAGTAAGATCCCCAAAAGAAAGCCATTATACTGAAAGTGTATATGATCCACGATCAGTAGCGCAGGAGACCAGATTACGAGCGCCAGCGTGAGCCGACGGCGGAAAGGAGGCAGACGACTGGAGAGACGGTGAGCCCCGGCAAGAAGGAAGAGGTCGGCAGCGGCAACAGAGAGGCGAAGAAAAACGACGGCCGAAGGTGCGGCGTAGTTCTGGCCAGTGATGAGGTCGGTGATGGTGGGATCAATGAGGGAAGCGGGGAGGGATAGAAGGAAAGAGAAATAGGCAAAGAGCGGGGGGTAGTCTAGGGTCCATGGAGTTGAGGTGTCGCGGTACCATTGAGGGAGTGGGAGGGAAGAAGTTAGGGCGAGCCAATGACGGTGGACCTCAAAATCCGTACTATGGTATGCAGGGTTGAGAAGGGTCTTTATACATAGAGATAACGAGAAGAACCACCATGAGTCGGCCATGGCGGAAACGGAGGAGGCGGCCAGTGGCGAAGTCCAGCGGGGAAAAGTCGAGCTCTTTGTTACTTTCGCTGCTGGTCCTTTACTTGTGTATCAGCGCTCATGCTTGACCATTGATTAACCGGGCTGAATTTAACTGTTTGAAAGATTGAATTGTACAGATGATATGCTTCAGCTATAATTAGAAAAAATTATAAAATTATTCTTATTATTATATAATATCAACAAAATAAGAAGAAAATTTTTTTGAAAGTTCATACATATTCATAAATTTAATATTTGATATTTAAATTTAACACATCACATTACACTAAATAATATAAAAAATAAGATAATATTTAGGACTAGTAATGCCAATATAATATTAAACTTTTTATTCAAATGATCAAGTCTTTAGAAATTTTATTTTCCAAAGTTCTTCTTCGAACATGATCTCTATCTGCAATTGTCTTTTCATAATCGTCAGCCCATCTAAAAAAATAACAGTCATCCAGTGTTTGATTTTGAGGACACTTGTAAAATCTTCGTCCATAGTTGTCTTCTCGGCGTGAAATAAATACGCAATATTATAAACCACAATTGCATTGGATAATTCTAGAGGCATTGGAAATCTTTGAGTTCATATTTACTCAGCCAAGTTGATGTAAGCAAAGAAAAAGTATTAGCATATATAAATTAATAGTTATGTATATAAAAAATTTAATATATTTAAATGTGAGTACTTTTTGTCTTATGTCATTAGCATATTTAGAAGTTTAGCAAAAATATATCAATCATATACAGATTTTTTTTATAATAAAAGGAAATGAATTTTATTACCATAATAAAGAAGTACAAAGTCCTTAAAGGGGATAAATATATAAACTAATGCTCAAAGAACTACATTAAACCAAAAGCGATAAATCCCCTAACTAATAAAATAACATATTACAAAAAAATGAAAAAGACCAACTCAGCAACAATACTAGATCCATGTGCGGAAAGCTAAAACAAACTGCAAGACCCCAAAACTTGTAAATAACCTACAAGATACTAAAGAAAGGGTAAGTACAAAAAAATGAGAAACAAAGATAAAAAAGCAAGGATAAAAAACAAAGGAAGAACAGGCTCAAGCTCAGTTAATATCATCTTTAGGAGCAACAATATATGTAAGCATCCAAATTTTATTAAGAAGGATTACAATCACATATAAAGCTACTAACAAGAGAGCAGATAAAATGAAACATCAAAGTTATCACAGTCAACAAACCTCGCCTTTAGCTATCAGCCGAAGACTAATAGCCAAAAAAAAAAGAATCAGACACACTGGGAAATGAAAGACCAACAAAGCCATCCAGCCAACGAAATCATCCACCAACATCAGGAGTAGTAGTGGAAAATGAAAGACCAGCAACAAAGTCACCACCAAAATAGAAGAAAAGCCAAATGAAAATAACCAACATAATTCTAGAATCAGCCACCAACATCCTAGATCCGGGCAGCCAACAAAAGAGAGAATTCATTCAATAAAACCATCAACCTAACCGACCAACAAAGACATCCAACCAACAAAATGGTCCACCAAGCAACCTCCACCAAACCAACCAAAACAGCAGAGAAATGCAAAGAAAAATAGCCAATAGAATCTTAAAACCAGCCACCAACATCCCAAAACCAAACAACCAACAAAAGAGACAAACCCAGCAAATAAAGTCATCAAGCTAACCAACCAATGAAGGCATCCAACTAACAAAAGCAGTCCACTAAATAACCTCCACCAAGCCAACCAAAATAATAGAGAAGCCAAAGAAAAATAGCCAATAGAATCCCAGAACCAACCACCAACCTCCTAGAACCAAGCAGCCAAAAACAAAGCCATCAAGCTAATCGGCCAACAAAGACATCCAGCCAACAAAAGTACTTCACAAAACAACCTTCACCAAACCAACTAAAATAACAGAGAAGCCAAAGTAAAATAGTCAACATAACTCCAAAACCAGCCACCAACCTCCCAGAACCAGGCAGCCAATAGAACAGACAAACCCAGCAAACAAAGCCATCAAGCTAACCGGCCAATAAAGGCATCCAACCAACAAAACTAGTCCACCAAACAACCTCCACCAAACCAACCAAAATAACAGAGAAGCCAAAGAAAAATAGCCAACTGAATCCCAAAACCAGTCACCAACCTCCCAGAACCAGACAGCCAATAAAAGAGACAAACCCAGCAAACAAAGCCATCAAGCTAACCAGCAAACAAAGACATCCAGCCAATAAAAGCTGTCCACCAAATAACCTCCATCAAACCAACCAAAATAACAGAGAAGCCAAAGTTAAACAGTCAACATAACTCCAAAACTAAGCCCTAACCTCCAGAATCAGGCAGTCAATAGAAGAGACAAACTCAACAAACAAAGCCAACAAAGGCATCCAACCAACAAAAGTAGTCCACCAAACAACCTCCACCAAACCAACCAAAATAACAGAGAAGCCAAAGAAAAACAGCCAACAAAAGAGATAAACCCAGCAAACAAAGCCATCAAGCTAACCGGCCAACAAAGTCATATAGCCAACAAAAGCAATCCACCAAACCAACCAAAATAGCAAAGAAGCCAAAGTAAAATAGTCAACAGAACTCCAAAACCAAAAAACCTCAGAACCAAACAACAAAAGAGACAAACCCAAAGAAAGCTATCAAAAGCATCTAGCCAACAAAACCAATCCACCAAGTAACCTCCACCAAACCAACCAAAACAATAGAGAAATACAAAGAAAAATAGCCAACAGAATCCCTGGACCAACCACCAACATCCCAGAACTAGGTAGCCAACAAAAGAGATAAACCCAACAAATAAAGCCATCAAGCTAACCGACAAAAAAGGCATCTAGCCAACAAAATTAGTCCACCAAGCAAACCAAAATAGTAGAGAAGCCAAAGAAAAATAGCCAACAGAATTCTAGAACCATCCATCAACCTCCTAGAACTAGGCAGCCAACAAAAGAGACAAACCCAGCAAATAAAGTCATAATACAAGGCCCTTTTAGATTGACAACCGATCGTACCCATTATAATAAAGAAAGATAGCTATTTTGATGTATTAAGAACTCCCTTCTCATTGAATAAAGCAAGTATAGTGAATTCTTTTCTAACCAAACCAATATATGCATGGAAGAATCACATAACAAGTCATCAACACACACAACTAACCACCTAAAGGTTAAAACAAAACAACCTTCAAAAATCAACCAGGCCACCAACTAAAAGGACCATCCAACCAACACCAAAACTAGAAAACAAAACCAACAAAGGATAACAGGAATAGCAGTGCCACGGGGACAGAGAAAACTTAGAAAGAAGAAATCAGAAAGAGACAAGTTTAACTAAAGGAGTTAATTTTATAGTTTGGACTTACAATTGCTTGGGGGTGGCCACTAAATAACTCCTCCTACAATTTTAAATACATGTAGGCAAGTCATATGCTTTTGCAAGATAGCTAGGCTGTTGTTTATTTATAAAAAAGCTAAGTCCTTAAACTCACTCCCTAAGAGACTAAATAATGTAGGGCATGAATAATGACCTAAATCTAATGCAAATTTTGTTTACTTTTTATTTTTATTTTTGGACAATTCATTTGGCACATGCTATGAGATTCATATGCATAATACATGAGAAATTAGTTATGGGCGAAAATCAGCAAGAAGGAGGTGAGTTTTCACCATAGCTCTCAAAGGTCAAGCCATGTTCTCTGGCAAAGGTGGAAGCCCTTCATAACAAGAGTGAAACAAGATGCTTTTTAAGCATGATGTGAAACATACAACATTCAGCTAAGGGGTTGCTAAATCTTTTATTTTGATTTATGTTTTAGACTTTAGATGAGGTTATGAGTTGTTATTTTTAATTTTGAGTTGATTAATTGGATATAAAATTTATTTTTCCTAAGAGCCTAAATGCATCCAGGACATTCATCAAACAATGAAAAAACTAGGAAAAATATGTTATCTTAATACACAAGCTAAACAAACATCAAACAATTTATAAAGCTAGCACAAAAGAATAAAAGGCCTTTGTGGTCGGGCTCCAGCACAAACCCGAAAAGAAATGGGTAGCTGAGCTCTACCCTTATATAACCCAGATTACAAATGAATTAATTACAATCAAAATTAATTCATGTTATGGGGGTCTTCATTCTTCATTCTTCATTCTTCTTTCTTCATTTCTTTATTTCTTTCTTTCCTTCTTTTGGTTAGTTTGGATGTAGTTTTCTCCAAGGCTTCACATGGTGCATAATACTTGATCTTATGACCAATGTTTATCCTAATCTCCCATAAGATTCATTCCAAATTTTAATTGCAAAATTACATGAAAAAGGGAAAGTAAATCTAACTAAAACCTGTAAAATAGAGATTAACTAAACATATCACACAATCTCAAGCATGTATATGAATAAGTTGGACTTAGCACCTGACACATGGGTAACTAAGTCCACCTGTCCTATTTTAGATTATGCTTAGGGATATAAGCAACCTACATAGCAAAAGCATATATATTTTTATTACAGTGCTCCTTAAGCACAATCCCCTGCAGAAGATAATGATTAGACTAAGACCGTCCTATCATCCAGTCTACGCACATGCACCCTAACATCTAGACTAAAACATTACATCACAAAATAAAATTAGGCATCAAACCATGCACCACCCTAACATAGGACTAGAAATGGTGACTTAGCCAAATGTG
The DNA here is from genome assembly GCA_021442155.1 of Cymbidium sinense. NCBI lineage: Eukaryota > Viridiplantae > Streptophyta > Magnoliopsida > Asparagales > Orchidaceae > Cymbidium > Cymbidium sinense. Next base: position 17,318,976 of record CM038223.1, read on the forward strand.
TGTGCCATTTAAGGCTTATGTAGCATGTCTTAGCTAGGCTTTAGGGTTGAAATTTTCTAAGTGTGAGAGGTTTCAACTTAGAGGGTGATTTCATTTAAGTGATTTAGTTGATTTGTTAATTTTATTTGATGATTTAATTTGGTTTAAATTAACCTATATTTAATTACTAAATGTTGTAAAGAGAGAAAAAGAGAGGAGAACTTCTCTTTCCTCCCTATCTTAAGTAATTTCTAAAGTAGATTCATTAATGATTTTTCTTTAATGAATATTTTATTATGTGTGTTAATTAGTCCTAAGTTTATATTTGCTCTAAATAAACCTATTCAAATAAGAAAGACATTTTAGAATTAATTAAGGTGAATTACTATCACAGAATACATAATTCTTTATTTCTTTCCAACATGTGTAACATGCATATGAATGATTCCTAAGCATATCTATACATGCAAATAGAAATGTTAGCACACCTTGATGATGAATTCTAAGAGATGTTGTTTAAGAAAAATTTGGAATGTTTCATGTATGCATGCTTTCCTTAAGTAGAAAATAGGGACTCTTTTATCCATTAATCAAATGCACATTTACATGTATGAAAGACATAAATGAGTATGACGCCATTATTTTCTACACCAAGGGTATAAGGTACAAGACCTTCTTAGGGCTACTTAAAGCCTCGCAACCCCAGGATGTCTAGACTAATATACCACTTTTCTTAAATGCATATGCATGCACAAAAGCAAATGAAATGGATGAAGAATCATGCAAAAGATTTTTGTTTGTTTGTTTGATTTGGTTTATATATGTGATATGAAGATCCTTCTTAATTCATCACATGGGAGTGCATAGGAATGAACTTAAGCAAGTGTTATGTTCTTTTCAAATGAACTATACACTTTGCGAATTCTATACAAACCCATGTTAAGAAAAGAGAAGAAAACCACATAAAACACACTTCTATACTATAACCACATGCAAGCTTATAAATATTTATAAGTAGCATACTTTTATTTATGATCTTTAGTTTATAGATTTTGAAAATAATTTTTAATTTAGTAGTGATAATAGTCATTCATATTCTTACTTTAGCCAAAGCATGCAATTTGACATAAAGAAAATATTTGATATTTGATTTTTCAAAAGACATGAATGCATGATCTCATATGACAAATAACATGTAGCATGCTAGGAAAGAAATAAAGTGATGTAAGCATGTAACTTCATTCACCCTAATTAATTCCTAAAGACAATCCTATGGATTAAGATCATTTAAACTGAATCAAAATTATTTAAAGAGATTTTTATTTTTATTTGAATTTGATTTGATTTAATTTAGAAAATCAATTTAGTTTGTTGGTTCTAACCCATCCCTCAGATATGTGAATCAATTTAGTTTAATTTTAGCACAATTAGATTGATTTTATATTTTGTTTAGGTTAAGGTGTACATTAAATCCATTAATTACCCTTTACCTACACCACTTTAACATAATTAACCTAACAATTATGAGCCAACATATGATACATATGCATGGAATTTAAATCAGCAATTCTCCTAAGAAAGAAAGGGGCCTAATGCAATTGGCTCACAATTATTGATTAATTAAGCTAAAGGGTTTAATTAAGTACTTTCATAACCTTCCCACACATGTGAGTGGGATTATGATTTTCTTAAGCTTACCTTAGGCTTTTGAACACCTAAGGATCTACCCAGCAAGAGATTGATTAAGTTCATATTGATTTTGAAAATTTGATTAAGCTAATTAAGAAGATCATTAGTGGATCAATCCTTAATTAGTTTTGGATTAAGGAAGAAAGGGGGTTTAAGGAATAGCTTAGGGACAATATCCCAAAACTATTTCATAAACCTCCTATTCACTTAAACAATATTTAATTATCTTAATTAAGTGATTAAACAACTGTTCACATATTTAATTGCTCTTAATTTTATTAAGGGGTAGTTAGGGATTCATTAACTGATTTTCCTAATTAACTCATTAATAAATTCTAAGAAAATTAGGGGAGGCAGAAGTCATCCCACTAAACATGCTTGAGAAGTTTGGAATTAATTAATGAAGTCATTAAGAAGTAATTAGGATTATTAAATTTTTTATTAAACCCTAATTAAATAAAATCCACTCTTCAAAATTAATTAGAAATAATTTTATTGAATTCCCCTATGAATTATCTTTAAAATGAGCCCTCATTTATATTTTTCTGATTTTCTCCATTAATTATGTATTTTTGAAGTTTCAGTGATTAAAGGATAATTAAATATCCTAATTATATAACTAATCTCGTCGGCACCATGTGGGCTGCTGACGCCGCGTGCTCTTTTCACGTGGCACGATGAGATTGGCTATTTAAGTTGTCAAATCAGATATCGTGTCAGCTGGCGGTGCCTCGCATTTTCTTCTAGATTGTACGATCAAAGATTGGACGGTCAGGATTAAACCCAGGATTTCAAAGGATTAAATCATCGGATCTAAAGCATTTAATCAGGACCTTCCATCCACAATATGCGGGATGGACAGTCCATGATTCATCGCTGCCCTGGCCTGCGGGAGACGGAGACTGTTCATCCTCCATGGCTTGATCCAAGCTCACTTGAGCTGGGATTGGGCTAGGATTCAACTCACACCATCTAGAAGCAAGGAGAGTAACATCCAACAAGGACCAAGGAGAACTTGGCTCCTGAGGCTATCGGTGCTCCCAACCATTGAGGTAGCTTGCCTTGGAGATGAAGCCCTGTTGAAGCTTTGAGGGTTCAATTTGCAATGAATCTTCCAATTGAGCAAAGCTTGCTTCAATGGATTGCGACTTTGGTCTAACTCCCCCTTCCCGTGGCTTGGATGCTTGGGATTTGCTTTGGATGAGCTTGACTTAGTGCCTTGATGGTGCTTGCAAGAGGAATTTGGATTCTATGGAGAATTGAGTGTGTTTGAGTTTTGGTTTTCTTCCCTTATTTTGGCTTGAGTAAAATTGAGAAAGAGAATAATGGAGAGAACTTGGAAATGCTTCCGAGAGCTTGAGGAGCTTCCTCTGGGTTCCTAGGGCTCAATCTAGTGCAAGTGTTCTGAATTGGAATGGAATGAGAGGGAGTATATCTCCCCCTACTTGGATCGGATGGCCGAGAGCCTCCTTGCCATTTTGATCAAATTGATCTCATGGAATGGGTTGTTTAGGTTGTTAGGAGTGCCATGTAGTTCGGTTTTGGTAGAGGAGTGGGAGTGTGGAGGTGCACATGTGGAGAATTGAGTGTGGGAGGTGATCCATGTGGAGAATTCTAAGAGGAGGAGTCAATTTTAGCTTTGGGTTAGGTTTGGTTGACCTAAACCCATTGTGTCATGTGCACTACCCTCCTTGGTGTCCAAATGGTCCACTAGGAGGAAGCCAAGTGGTCTTGAGTCAGAATATGATCAAATTCCAAGTGAATTTGACCATATGTTACCCTTTGACCTAGGGTAAAATGGTCATTTGGCTTTGATTTGGGCAGATTTATAATGATTGAAAAATGGGCTATGCTAATTTTCAATGAATTTGGAGTTTATTTAATATGATTTGGCTCATGTTGACCCATTTAGGTCAAAATGGGTCAACTTGGGTCAAGTTGACCAATTGGTCAAACTAGGCCAAACCAAGGGTTGGGTTAAGTTCATATAACCATTTGGAGTGGTTTGGTATCATTGGTTTGGTTCATTTGAGTTCACTTAGGTCAAATGGGTCAAATTGACCAATTTGACCCATTGACCCAATTGGGTTAGGTCATAGGTTGGTTTAGGCTTGCTTGATCAATTGAAATGTTTTGCAAGCTTTGGTTTCAATTAATTTTGCTTGATTTGACCTTTTAGGTCAAGTTTGGTTCATGGTCAATTTGGCTAGGTTGGGTCTAGTTGGCCAATTAAGGCTTTGGTCAAGTTCAACAAGTGATTTAGAATGGATTTGACCCATTGGTTGCATTCAATTTGGCTTACATCAAGATTTGACACATTTTGATTTTTTAGCTCAACTTGGGTCAACTTGGGTCAAGTGGCCAATTGGGCTAGGTTTGACTCAAATATTGGCTTGATCATGTTCATGGCCTGATCATGTTCAGTCAGTTTGGCCTATGATGAATTTTGGCTAGTTTAGGTTTCATTTAGGTCAAATGTTGACTTGGTCAAAGGCTATGTTTGACTTGGTTTGACCCAATTTGGGTGATTGATCATCTTAGAAAGATTGTTGCTCATAATGTGAGGTTTAGATGGGCTTAGTTCAATCCAATTTGGGTTGGATTGAAATTTGGCTCTAAAAGATGCTTTAGGTCACTTTGGGTCAAGTGAGCCTAAATGGATCAATTGGCTTGATCAAGGCTTGAGAAAAGCTTGGTTGAACTCACATATGGACTTATGATTGATATATAAATCCAATTGCAAGTGATTTGGAGTCAAATGGGTTTTGATTCATTTGATAATTTCATGTTTAAAAGAGTGAACATGAATTGACTTGGGTTAGTTTGATTTTTGTTTGATGATTAAAGTTTGTGTTTATATTTGGTTTGTGATTGTAGGATTGATTGTTTGAAGAGAAAATCCAAAGGCTTGGATTGATTTGAGTTCAATTTGGCTAAGTTCAAGAATTTGACTTGAAAGGGTATAGGTTGGATTTTGGTTAGATTTGGGTTTGAGTTTTAAATTTGGTTTTGGTTATTTGAATTTATATTTCATTTATATTTGTGAATATAAATGAGAATATAAATGGGTTAGAAGAAAATCTCTTGAGTTTGAAGTGATTTGGATTGGATTGAGTTAAGTCCATAAGATGGAATCAAAGTGACTTAGGAAAGATTTTTGGATTTGGAATTGAGTTTTGGATTTGGTTTTGGTTATTTGAATTTATATTTTATTTATATTTGTAAATATAAATAAGAATATAAATGGGTTAGGAGAAAATCTTTTGAGTTGGAATTGATTTGGATTGTTGGAATTGATTTGAATGATTTGAGAAAAATTATTTAAGTTGGAATTGATTTGAATGATTGGAGAAAAATCATTTAAGTTGGAATTGATTTGAATTTTGATTTGGAATTGATTTGAGTTTGAAGTTCATTTGAATTTGGAGTTTCTTTGAATTTGAAGTTGACTTGGATTGGAAGTTTAACTTGAAAGAAGGAAGTAAGGATTGGATTTAAGCTATAGGGTAGGCAAGTTCTAAGGCATGACCTATTCCTTATGGCTAACTCTTCTAAGTCTCTAAGGGTTAAGTATTCCTAATCACTAGTATCCTAAGACTTAATGTCTAAGAGGAGTCCTATGTCTAAGATGAAGAAGTTGAGAGCTCATTCTAAAAATGAGATCAACAATAGCACAAAAAAATAAATAAATCAAATAACATCAAAGCTTGAGAGGTGTACTTAATATTAACTCAAAGATTTACAACCATCAATGCCTCAGAGAAATAATCAGAATATCCAAATGTACAGAAGATTTATGTATACTTTGTTTGTTCAGGGCCCATTTGGTAAAGTGTTACCACTATACAGAGCCTTTAATTGCAGATATCTATAGGAAAAGCCCAACAATACAAAGATATAATAAATGATAGATGTATCAGAGAGAAGTAAACCACATGGTGTTTATTTTTGAAGTGTGGGACACCACACAGATCTTAGGTGGTACTTATTGTTGACCTCATTTTTAGGATGAGCTCTCAACCCCTCCATCTTAAACTTAGGATTCCTCTTAGACACTAAGAGATCCTTAGTCTTAAGACACATCTAGTGATTAGGTGGACACTCAACCTAGCCCTAGAGACTTAGAAGGGTTAACCATAGGAATAGGTCATGCCTTTAGGGTGTTAAGAAAATTTGTCTACCCTTAGCTTGAATCATTCCTCACCTTCCTTCCTTCAAGTCATACTCCAAAACAATCCTAATTGATTTTCTCAAACTCCAAATAAATCTTATTTGATTTTATCCAAACTCAAATCAATATCAATGATTGAAATTCATGATTGAAATCCATGATTGAAACCTATAATTCAAATTCCAACTTCCAAAATATTTCGTAAGTCCTTAATTTCCTCTTAAGGACTTAGCATAAATTGAATTCAAATCAAATCAAACTCATTAAATTTTCTCATAACTCATTTGTATTCTCATTTATATTCACATATATAAATGAAATATAAATTCAAATCAATCAAATCAAATCCAAAATTCAAATTCCAAATTCCAAAATCTTTCCTGAATCCTTAATTTCCCTCTTAAGAACTTAACTTAGATAAACTTCAAATCAATTCAAATTCATGAAATTTTCTCACCACTCATTTATATTCTCATTTATATTCACACATATAAATGAAATATAAATTCAAATCAATCAAACTAAATCCAACAATCAAATCCAAAGTTCAAAAAAATCTTTCCTAAGCCCTTAATTCCTTCTTAAGGACTTAGCCTAAACCATATTCAATTCAATTCAAACTCTTGAAATTTTCTCATAACTCATTTATATTGTCATTTATATTCACATATATAAATAAAATATAAATTCAAATCAATCAAATCAAATCCAAAACTCAAATTCTAAATTCCAAAATCTTTCCTAAATCCTTAATTTCCTCTTAAGGACTTAAGCTTAGATCATGTTCAAATCACTTCAAATCTATGAAATTTCATAACCAATTTATATTCTCATTTATATTCACAAATATAAATGAAATATAAATTCAAAAACCAAAACCAACTCCAAAAATCTAGTTCAAATTCAATCAAATTTCAACCTAAGCCTTCCAAGTCAACATCTTGAACTTAACCAAATCAACTTTAAATCAAGCTAAACTCTTGATTTTTCTTCACGATTCAATCAATCTTTCAATCATGAATCCAAATATAAATACTAGCTTCAATCACTTAACCAAAACTCAATTCAGAAATCAAACCCCAAATCCATTTATATTCTTCCTTTGAATATGAAATTGTCAAATGAATCAAAACCCATTTGACTTCAAACCACTTGCAAATGGATTTATATTTCAATCATCAGTTCATATACAAGTTCAATCGAACTCAAATCATTCTTTGACCAAGCCATTTGACCCACTTAGGCTCACTTGACCCAAAGTAACCAAAAGTATCCCTTATGAGCCAAATTCTAATCTTAACCAAATTAAATTGAACTAAGCCCATCTATGCTTCTCATCATGATCAACAATCATCATGAGATGATCAATCAATCAAATTGGGTCAAACCAAGTTAAACCTAAGGGTTGATTAAGTCAACTCTTAGCCCAAATGAAATCCAACATAGCCAAAATCTACCATATGCTAAATTGATTGAAACCATTGATCAAGACTCATTCATGATCAATGTTTAAACTTGCCAAGTCAACATTTGAGCTAACCTAACCCACTCTTGACCCAAGTTGATCCAACTTGACCTAAAAGTCAAAATGTGTCAAAACTTGATCTAAGCCAAATTGATTGAAACCAATGGGTCATGTTCATTCCAAATCACTTGTTGAACTTGACCAAAACCTCAATTGGCCAACTAGACCTAACTTAGCCCAATTAACCTTTAACCCAACTTGATCTAAAGGGGTCATGTTGAGCCAAATTCAAATATAATCAAAATTGATTGGAAATAAAGATACCAATCCACATATGACTAACTAAACCTAAACCTACCAATGACCTAGTTCAAATCAAATGGGTCAAATTGGCCAACAACCCATTTGACCTAAATGAAGTCACATGAACCAAATTCAAACCTAAACCAAATTGAATCAAACCAAAGCCACAAAAACATTTCAAATGGTCACATGAACTTGACCCAACCCTAGGTTTGACCCAATTTGACCAATTGGTCAACTTGACCCAAGTCGACCCCTTTTGGCCTAAATGGGTCAACATGAGCCAAACTATACCAAATAAACTCCAAATCCAATGAAACTTGGCCAAACCTATTTTCTCAACATACCCAACATATCCAAATTCAAAAATTAGCCAAATGACCCTTCTCCTAGGCCATAGAACAAATTTTGGACAAATCCATGGGGAATTTGATCAATTTCTCTTCATACATACTTGATCTCTAATAGATCATAGGGAGGGTGGTGCACCCAACCCAATGGGTTTGAATCAACCAACTTGACCTAAGGACAAAACTGAGCACATGGATCAAATTAGCCACATGGAAAACTTCTTCCCACTTATTTTGACACTAATCCACTCCTCTGGCCAAACCAACCATGTGCAAGCCTCTAACTGATCAAACCACCCATTACATGAGGGCAATTGGATCAAAATGGAAAGTAAAGCTTTAGCCGTCCGAATGCCTAAGGGGGAGATATACTCCCCCTAATTTAATTCAATTCACACACACACACTATCAATTGAAGCATAGGAAGCCAAAGGAACCATTTGAGAGCCTTCCCAAGCTTCTTAGAGAGAGTTAGATTTGGCCATTCTCAGTTTTTCATAAGAAAAAATAGGGGAGCTCCAAGGATTGGCCAACTTTCTCCACACACCAAATCAAGTCAGTTCCCTTTGCACACTCCCTCAAGGGACCAAGTTGAGCTTGCCCAAGCACTTTCTCAAGTTCGAAAGGCAAGGGTAAATATACTTCAATCAAAACTGAGCTCACTAGGAGGAGGAGTTGGTCTATAGAGCTATCCACTCTACCTCAAGAGCTAAGATTTTCACCAAAGCTTTGTCCCAACCAGACGAAGCTTCTCCAAGGGAATCGAGCACCGGTGATCACCTCCGATAAGGTATGCCATTTTTTGAGCTCAATTCCCATGTGTGTTGGTCCTTTGTGAAAGAAATATTAATGGCATGAGATTTCAATCATTAGATATGCTTGCCATTAGGGTTAGATGGTGTGTGCAAAATTTCATCCCAATCTGAGCTTAATCAAGCTCGGATCAAGGCTTAGAATATGGACGCCTCTCCTTGGATCACGCTTGGCGACGGATCTCCGGCCGTCCATGCATATTTTGGATGGCCGAGATTAAATCACATTTTATATCCTATTTTATCCCCACTAATTTGCAAATTAAATCCTAGTCATTCGATCCTTGATCAAATGGTGGCGGAGGCAAAAGCGCGGCCACGCCACGCGGGCTGACAGACATTTATGTGGTTGCTTAGTGGACTAATGAGTAAAAGAAGTCACCACTATGTCACACCATAGGATTAAGGGATTAATTTGGGTTTAAATAATTCCTAATAAATTACCTAAACTTCTAAAATTCATATCTCCACTTAAATAAAAAAAAATATGAGGTAAATTTTCAAAGGTAATTCAATCTAGAATATTCTAAAATTGGTTTTATTGAATTTTGAATATTTTCTCTGATTTTAAGTTTTATTGGAAATATTAATTTAGTAATTACCCCTAAATCTACAATCTCAAACTTCTTGAGTATATTTTAGGAGATGACTTCTACCTCCCCTAATTTTCTTAGAATTTGTTGATGGCTTAATTGAGGAAATTGCTAATTCATTTCCTAATTATCCCTTAATGTAATTAAGGTTAATTAAGAATTTGATTAGTAGTTTAACCCTTTGTTGAAGTTGATTAAGGTCTGTCTCAGTGAATAGGAGGTTTAGGGAATAATTTTGAGGCATTTCCTCTAAGTTATTACTTGAACCCCCTTTTCTCCCTTAATCCTCTCTTAATTAAAGGGTTAATTCACTAATTACCCTCTTAATTAATTTTTTAAAATTCTAAAACCTTTCAGAACTTAATTAATCTATCTTGGGTAGATGCTTAGGTGTTCAAGAGCCTAAGTGCATTACGGAAATCAAGATTCAACTCACATGTGTGAGGGGTGTTTTGAAATTACTTAAGTTAAACTCCTTAGCTTAATTAATTATTAATCATGAGCCAAATTGCATTAGACCATTTTCTTCCTAGGTGCATTGCAAATTTAAATTCCTTGTGAGATTTTATGTCATCTCATTGGCTCATAATTATTTGGTTAACTATGCTAAGGTGTAAGTAAAGGGATAATTAACATGTTTAATTTATACCTTATCCTAAAAAAATAAAATGAATCTAATCATCTAAAAATTGAACAAAAATATCAGACACATGTGGGAATGGGTTAGGAACAGCAAAATCACCCCACATTTTTTCAAATTAAATCAAACTCAAACTCAAATAAAAATCACATTAAACAAACTTTGATTTGCTTTAATATTTCTTATTTCTTAAGATTGTCTTTAGGAATTAATTAAAATGAATGTGTTTACATACTTTCATTGCTTTAGTTCTTTCCCAACATGATAAATATGTGTGTCATATGATTTCATCCATGCTTTTCAAAAATCAAATTTAAAATGAAAATGTTTCCTTTATGTCAAATTGCATGTGTTGGCTAAAGTAAGAATATGAGTGGCTATTATCACTATTAAATCCAAATTATTTTCAAAACATATGAATCAATTATCAAAATTGAAAGTGTTTTACTTATATCTTACTTATGAGTTTTCATGTGAGAATAAAATATAAAGATGTTCTTAGTGTAGGTTTTCCTTCTCCTCTCTTTTAGCATAGTTTTGAATAGGATTTGACAAAGTGTATGGTTCATTTGAAAAGAACCTAACACTTGCCTAATTCCATCGCCTATTCATTCCTATGCTATTTAGAAGGATAGCTACACTTGCACATGTAAATTTCATAAACAAAAATAAATCAACTAACATAAACTTTTGCATCATTTCTTTTCCATTCATTTCTTTTGTACATATATTTGTATTTAAGAAAAGTGGTATATTAGTCTGGACAATCCCGGGATTGTGAGGCTTTAAGTAGCCCTAAGTTGGTCTTGTACCTTACAGCCCTGGTGCTAACAATGCATGCATTCACTTATGGCTTTTATACACTCATATGTGCATGTGAAAATTAGATAAGAAACTCCTTTTCTACTTAATGAAAATCATGCAACATAAGCATTCAAATTTTCTTAAGTGACTTACTTAGCATGCATCATAAAGTGTGATAAACATTCTCATTTGGTATGTATAGATATGCTCAGGATCCATTCATATGCATGTTATACATATTGGAAAAAAAAATAAAGTATTTTGTGAATTTTACTTCTCTTCACTTAATCTTAAAATGCCTTTCTTTTGAATAGGTTTATTTAGAGTTCAACTAAATTTAGGATTAATTAAGACACATAATAAAATATTCACTAAATAAAACCAAAATATGAATCCACTTTAGAAATTACTTAGGTTAGGGAAGGAAAGAAAAATTTTCTTCTCTTTCCCTCTGTTTATAACTTAGTAATTAATTGTAGGATTCACTTTAACCTAATCAAAACACAAAATAAAATCAACACAAAACTTCTAAATAACTTAAATAAAACTCTCCTCTAAGCTGAACATTCTTCATACTTAGAAAACTCTAACTTAAAATCATAGCTAAGCATACCACACAAACCTTAAAAGCACACACATTAGGCTAAGTCACCACTTCTAACTTTAGGTTAGGATGGTGCATGGTTTGATGTTTGCTTTTATTTTATGATGTAATGTCTTAGATTGGATGTTAGAGTGTATGTGCGTAGACTGAATGGAAGGATGATCTTAGTCTATCCATTATCTTCTATAGGGGATTGTGCTTAAGGGGTATTATAATAAATAAAAATATAAATGCTTTCGATGTCCAGGTGCTTATATCCCTAAGCATAATCCAAAAGGCCAGGTGGACTTAGTCACCCATGTGGGGGTGTTAAGTCCAATATACATGCTTGGGATTTGTATGGTTTGTTTTAGCTAATCTCTGTTTTGCAGGTGTTAGTTAGATTTTCATTTTTCTCTTTGCATGTAATTTTTGCAATTAGGATTTTGAAATAATTATTATGGGGATTAGGATGCACATTGGTCATAAGGCTATCCCTTATGCACCATGTGAAGCCTTTGGAGCATCCACCTTCCAACCATCTAAAAGAAAGAACCAAAGAAGAAAGAAGAAAAGAAGAAGAAGGAAGAAAAGAAGAATGATAAAATGAAGCTTGAAGACCCCCATAACAATGAATTCCTTGCTTAATTGTATTTAATTCATTTATAATCTATGTTGTATAAGAGTAGACTACCCAATTTGTTTTTTGTGCGTGGTGCGACCACAATTGGTTTTTTTATTCTTTTGCTTAGCTTTATAAATTGTTTGATGATTTATTTAGCTTATGCATCCTTTTCCTAGTTTATTCTTACTTTATGTATGGCTTGGATGACGATTAGACTCTTAGGAAAAAATAAATCTTCTACCAAACTTAACAATTCAAAACTAAAATAAAGAACTCATAACCTCACCTAAAAGCTAGAAAATCAAGATAAAAGAATTAGCAACCCTTATGGATGAGTTTCTTTTATATTATCATCCATAAATGCATATTATTTCACTCTTGATTGGAGGGCTTCCACCTTTGCTAGAGAAACTTAGCTTGACCTGTGAGAGCCATGGTGGAAACACACCTCCTCCCTTCTCACTGATTTTGGCCAATAACCTCATTTCTCATGCATTAAGCATATGAATCCTATTAGCTTGAGTCGAAATAATTGTCCAAAAATAAAAATAAAATGAAATCTAAATTGCATTAGATTTAGGTCATTACTCATTCTTACATATAGTCTCTTTAGGGAGTGACTTAGTCTCTTTCTAAATAAATAAATGACTAAGCTATCTTGTATAATGACTTTTGCCTACATGAATTTAAAATCATAGGAGGAGTTAGGCCACTCCCAGTTGTAAGTCCAAGCGGGTGGTTTGTCCTCTCTGGAGGCAAACCAAATACCCATTTTGCCTTAGATTTAAGTTGTATTTTGGCCCTCTCCAAAGCTCCCTAGACTGAGGTTGCTTCTCCCTTTAGCCATAAGCATAAATCCTTACTTAGGCATTTTCATAACCTTGTATTATGGAATTATAAGCCATAACATTCTAATGAAAAATTTAACTCAAAAATATTAAATCAATTTCAAAAATGTAAAGCCCAATTATAGGATAGTTTGAGATGCCGCTGTTTCTAGCAAGTATCTCATACTTATCTTCATTTGGCCTCGATAATAAATCCCTCTTCGATCAATCCCATTTGATCTTCAAAAATAAGCTAATTGATTGATAGTCCTATCCTATTGAAATGTTTAGAAACAACGATCATTTACCTTAATCAAGAGTTTTCCTAAGGAATCCCCATTCCTTAGGATATAATTAACTATGGGGGCTTGCCCTTGTAGAGAAATTAGCGAACCAAGTTTAAAATAAACCCTACTTTACTTTTCCATGCAAAGTAGGGGAAGAATCTCCGGTACACCTCGAAGACCCAATGTCCTTAGGAGTCCTTATTTTGGTGAGTAGGTCCATTGTAGGGTGGTGATCTCTATCTTTCGAGATAATACATCTCTCCTCAATATCGTACCCAATCACCCTAATAAGTACATATACGGATCTACATGGCATCTGACCAAGGCGATTTATATTCCCCTATGTTCTCATTCTTTAACTTCTTTCCACCTTAGAAAGGAAAGAGGAATATATGAGAGGACATTGGAACTATTAAAATTTCCACCAACACTTATTGAAGATATCAGTATGACATTAAAGAATGAAGCACTATATTGAAAGATAGAAATCATCCCTATAATGGATCTAATCACCCAATAAAGAACTCCTAAGACATGATGAGACTTCGAATGCACTAGAGATTTTTCTCATACTTTACATGAAAAAGTAAAACATGATTTATTTAAAGTCAAGTTCATTAAGTTCCCTATAGAGGCAAGCCTCCATAGTTAATTACATCCTAAAGAAGGTGAGTTCCTTAAGAATACTCTAGATTAAAGTAGAAATTAAAGTCTCCAAAGATTTCGAGGCTAGACTATTAATAAATTGGTTATGTTGGAAAATCAAGTGGAAAGATCAATGAGAAGACTTATTTTGGAAAGCCAAAAGGAATAAGTAGGAAATACCCATGATACTAAGAAACCTAGTGAGCATTCTAATCTATTCTATGGGCTTTATATATTTGAAAGCGAGGATAATTATTTTGTTAGAGTTGAATTTTATTAGATTGCTAGGGCTTATAATTCATCAATACATGGTTGTGGAAAAGCCTAAGAGGCGAGGATACATGTTTGTAGCCCGAAGGAAACAGCTATCTTGGATCTTAAATCTAGGGAGATTTAGCAAGAGCCAAAGCACGACCTAAATCTAAGTGAAAATAGGTATATGGTTTACAAGAGAGAATAAACTACCGACTCTGTTTACAACCGCTTGATTGGCGATGCCTAACACCTCATACACTTTAAATCCATGTAGTCTGGTCATATGATTTGCAAGATAGTTAGGTTGTTATTTATTTAGAAAGAAACTAGAGTCCTTAAACCCACTCCCTAAGAGACTAGAGCATGAGTGGTATGAGTAATGACTTAATCTAATGCAAAAATCTTTCAAGTTTTATTCCAATTTTGACACTTCATTTTGACAAAAGCTTTGGGAAATTCATGTCTAAATGCATGATGAAATGGATTATTGGTCAAATCGAAGAGAAGAGGGTGATGCTCCATCAATAGAGTTGCTTTCATAAGTAAAGCGGTTCCCATGCATGTAAGGACGGAGGCCCTCATTTTGCAAGAGTAATTCAAGATGCATGCATGGCGTGAAACATACAACATTCAGCTAAGGGGTTGCTAAATCTTTTAATCATCTCGTTTAATGCCTAGGCTTTAATATGAGGTTATGATTTGCAGAAAATTTTAGTTATGAGTTGTAGTTGGGTAAAAAATTTATTTATTTTTCCTAAGAACCTAATCTCATATAGACCATACATTAATGCATCAATCATGAAGAAACTATGAAAAGCATGTCATTTCTAATGTACAAGCTAAACATAACATCAAATAATTTTATAAAACTAGCGCAAAAGAATAAGAGGCCAATGCGGTCGGGTACCACCGTACAACCTGAAAAGAAAAATGGGTAGCCGAGCTCTACCATTATACAAATCAGAATATAGAAGAATAATTACAATTACAATGAATGAATGTTATGGGGGTCTTCATATCTTCATTCTTCATGACTTCACTTCTTTCCTCTTTTGATTTGATTTGCTCCACTTCAAAGGCATCACAGGGCCTCCCAGGACAAAGCCTTCTAGCCACTACTTATCCTAATCCCCCATAGCACTAATTCTAATTCTTAATACAAAACTACATTAAAAATAGGAAAAGTAAGTCTAACTACATATGCAAAATAAATGTTAGCTAAATATACATACAATCCAAACAGTTATATTTATAATTTGGGCTTAACATTCTGCACATGGGTAACCAAGCCCACTTGTTCTAACTTGATTATGCATAGGGGCTTCAACAACCTGCAAAGAGAGCATTTATATTTATTTTTAAGCGGTCCCTTTAAGCATAATCCTCTACAAAAAATATTATTAGGTTAATATCAGCCTATCATCTAGTCTACAAGGCATACACCCTAACATCCATTCTAAAATGTCACATCACAAAATAAAACATACATCAAACCAAGCACTGCCCTAACATAAAGCTAGAAGTAGTGACTTAATTCTGATGTGTGTGTTAAGGGTTGTGTGGTATGTCTTAAGCATTAGAGTTGTAGTTCTCTAAGTATAATTTAACAATAAAGGATGATTTCACTTCAAGTTGTTTAATTGATTTAAGAATTTAATTTGTGTTTTGTTTGGTTTCATGTGACTTACACTTAGCAACTAAGTGTTATAAAGAGAAGAAAGGGAGTTTCCCCATTTCATCCATAACTTAAGCCACTTTCTAAAGCATGTTAATTTGATTTAGCTCTCATTAGTGAAGCTTATTATACATTTTAAATTAATCCTAAGTTTAGGTCCACTTTAAATAATCCTATTCAATATGAAAGGTATCTTGAGATTAATTTGATTGAATTACTATCACATAACATATGTTAAATCATTCCTTTCCATCACATGTAATATGCATATGATTAAATCCTAAGTATACCTACACATACAATATGTTTTGGCACACTTAAATGATGGATATGAGTATGTATATTTAAAGTTTATATTTTCCCTTTGATTGAATTATTTTATCATATTAATTTAAAGCTCTATCTAAATTCCTATACAAAAATACATAGGGAAGAACTTAAATAGGTACGCGCCATTGTTAACTAGGAAAGTGAGGTAATCAAATGATCTCCTTGGGGTTAATTAAAGCCTTGTATTCCTGGGGTGTCTAGATTATATACCATTACATTCAACCATATGTAAATTTGCATACATGAATTATAAGAAAGAGAACTTTAAATCACTTGATCAACTAATTCAATCACTTGAACAACTACAAATGCATGTATTTTGATAAAAAGGGGTTCTAATTTCATAATTAAATACACACACACATGTATAAGAGACATAAGCTACATGCCATTGTTAACTGTGGAAGTGAGGTAATCGGATGAGCTTCTTTTAAAACCTCATATTTTGAGGATGTCCAAACTAAATATTTACTTTTCTCAAATACATATGGATGTATACATAAGTAAAGGAAGTAAACCATGCAAAGATTATATTTTTACTTGATCAAACATTTATGCATGTAGATTAAAGTTCTTATTCAAATTATAATATATAAATACATATAAATGAAATCAAATAAGTGCTTATCACTGTTAACCAGGGAAGTGAGGTAATCAAATGACCTCATTGGGGCTAACTAAAGCCTCGTATTCCCGGGATGTCCAGACTATATACCTATTAACATTCAAATTCATGTAAAGCTACGCATGAATCAAAAAAAAAAAACTTCAATCCACACAATTAGGGTATAATCATATGCATCTCCTATGTATTTATAACTAGCATTCATAACATATGTAATCCTTCATTTATAAGCTTTGGAAAAATATATTTGGATTTAATAATGATAATAGCCACACATATATTAATTAAATCAACACATGCAAATTTGACATAAAGGAAACCATTTGATTTAATTAATTTTGCAAAGGATGAATGCATGAATAAATGATATACAACATTTAATATGATTGGAGAGGAATAAATAAACATATGCATATGATTTCATTTAACCAAGTTAATTCCTAAGGACAATCATAGCAAATGAAATCATTTAAAGCAAACCAAAGCTTTTTAATGTCATTTTTAATTTGATGTTTAATTTGATTTAAGGAAATAAAGAATGAGGTTTGCTAATCCTAATCCCATCCCATATTTGTAAGTTAATTTGATTTAATGAGAGCTAATTAGGTTGATTTTATGGATTAATTAAATTAAGATATGAATTAACTCAATTAATTAACCCTTACCTATGTTACCTTGAAGTAATTATCCAAATAGTATGAGCCAAAGTGATATGAAAATGAATTAAAAAGTAAATTAGTAATGGTCCTAAGAAATTAGGACCTAATGCAATTGGCTCACAATTAATAATTAATTAAGCTTAAGGAATTTAATTGATTACTTTTATGATTTTTTCCACACATATGGGCAAATCATTAATTTCATTAAATCTCTTTAGGCTGAACACCTAAAGATCTACCCATGAATTAATTAGGTTCAGATGTATTTTAAAATTTTAATTAAACTATAAATTAATTAATCCATTAATTAATTTCTCTTGAAAAGTGAAGAAAAATTAGGGAAAAGATTAGAGAGAAGCCTCAATCCACCCCTAAGTCTCCCACTATTAAATAGTGATAAATGACCCAATTAATTAACTAAGCTATTGTTCATATGGTTAATTATCACTTAATTAAGTTAAAGAGGAAATTAGGGCTTATTCAATCAATTTTCCCAATTAATTAATCAATAAATCCCAAGAAAAATAGGGGAGGCAGAGATCATCCCCCTAAACATTCTCTTAAAGTTTGAAGTTAATTAGTTAATTAATTAGGGAGTAATTAGGGTAATTAAATTTTTAATTAAACTTTAATTAAGCCAAAATTACTATTTAAAATCAATTAAGGATAATTTTAATGGATTCCTCTCTAAAATACCTTTAAAAGGAGATTTTATATGTATTTTTTTAGATATTTCTATAATTATTTATGAATTTTAAAAAGTTTGAGTTATTAAAATGCATTTAATTTACCTTAATCTTGACACCATATGGTGCGCACGCTGCGCGCTTTCCATGTTGCACCGCAAGATTGGTTCTTTAATTTTTCACATCTGGCGACTCATCTGGCGGATGGTTTTCTTGTACCGACTAAGATGGCCATGATCAAAGTTACGGCTAAATAGAATTAATCCATTTAATCTAGCATGATTTGATCAGGACCGTCCATTTCGATCACATGGAATGGACGGTCTGTGATCTGTCTCCTCCCTAGCAATGAGACACGGAGACCGTTCATCGTTCGTTGCTCGATTCGAGCTCACTGTTGACCTCATTTTTAGAATGAGCTCTCAACACCACCATCTTAGACATAGAATTCCTCTTAGACTTTAAGAGTTTCTCAGTCTTAAGACACATCTAGTAATTAGGTGGACACTCAAGCTAGCCCTAGAGACTTTGAAGGGTTAGCCATAGGAATAGGTCATGCCTTAGGGGTGTTAGGAAATTTGCTTACCCTTAGCTTGAAACATTCCTCACCTTCCTTCCTTCAAGTCAAAATACAAATCAATTCTATTTTATTTTCTCTAAACTCAAATAAATTCCATGATTGAAACTAAAAAAATCCATCAAAATTCCTAAGTTTAAATTTTCCTAAGTCCTTAATCCTCTCTTAAGGACTTATCCAAAATCATGATCAAAACCAAATCAAATCTTGTGATTTTCATGATTCATTTATATTCTCATTTATATTCACATATATAAATGAAATATAAATAATAATACAAATCATCAAATCAAACAAAAAAATTATATTCTAATTAGAAATTTCCTTAAATCCTTTAAATTCCCTTTAATGGATTTAACCTAAATCATGATCAAATTAATTCAAACTCATGGGATTTTCAAAACTTATTTATATTCTCATTTATATTCACATATATAAATGAAATATAAATACAAACTCATCAAATCAAACCCAAAAATTAAATCCAATTTAAAAATTTCCTTAAATCCTTTAAATTCCCTTTAATGGATTTAACTTAAATCATGATCAAACCAATTCAAACTTATGAGATTTTCTCAAAACTTATTTATATTCTCATTTATATTCACATATATAAATAAAATAAAAATACAAACTCATCAAATCAAACCCAAAAAAATTCCAATTTAAAAAATTTCCTTAAATCCTTTAAATTCCTTTAATGGATTTAACCCAAATCATGATCAAACCTATTCAAACTCATGGGATTTTCTCAAAACTTATTTATATTCTCATTTATATTCACATATATAAATGAAATATAAATACAAACTCATCAAATCAAATCCAAAAATTAAATTCCAATTTAAAAATTTCCTTAAATCCTTTAAATTCCCTTTTAATGGATTTAGCCTAAATCATGATTAAACCACTTCAAATCCTTGAAATTTTCTCATGATCCATTTATACTCTCATTTATATTCACATATATAAATGAAATATAAATTCAAACAATCAAAACCAATTCCAAAAATCAAACTCAATTCAACTCAAAAATCCAATCTAAGCCTTTCAAGTCAAAGTCTTGAACTTAGCCAAATCAATTTCAAATCAAGCCAAACTCTTGATTTTCTCTCATGATTCAATCAAAACTACAAACATGAACTCATATATAAATCCAAACTTCAATCAAACAATCAAAACCCAATTCAAAAATCAAAGCCAAAATCCCTTCATATTCTTCCTTTGAATATGAAATTGCCAAGTGGATCTAAACCCATTTGATATTAAACCACTTGTAAATGAATTTACTAATAATGAAGTTGAATACATTAGTGGGTCTGGGAACAATCTATTTTCATAGGCATTCAAAACTTGCATATTTATGGTGATTCTTAGCTTATTATAAATCAAGTTTGGTATCTATAGAATCAAGCTTGAGTTACTTTCTATGATGTTTAGAATTCCCTAAGATGAAGGCATAATTTATATTAAAATTTTTTAAAGATTATTAGAATTTTTAAGATACATTTATATATTATTTATCATTATTAAGTTTATTCTGAAACAAAATCCTCAAAATATATTCTGATCAAGTCGAATCGAAAGATCTTCAAACCGGAGAAACATCCTTCATATGTTCTAAAGGTCAGACTCAACAAGCCCACAAATGGTCGAGTTGTTGACGCTCTCCTCACTCAACAAGTCACAAGAAAAGGCCGTAGCGAAAGAGCCCCCGTTCTTCAGTCTGATGACAAAATCATAAACTCACTACAGCTTAAGTTGAAGACTCGAGTAAAGGTCAAACTTAATAAGCTCAAATATGGTCGAGTTGCTGACGCTCTCCTCACTCAACAAGTCAGAGAGAAAGAGAGCCCTTCCTCTAATGACGATAATTATTTAATCTCAAACTAGATCCACTTAGTGATCACAAGCAACCATCCAAGAGATCTCTACTTGATCGATAGATCAAGGAAATCTGAGGAAACGCTCAATTCAGGGTTGCCTTAAATTAATCTTCATATTACCTGCAAGGTGATATTTCAATCAATCCTCAAATGATCTGATCAAGCTCAGAGCACAGATCAAAGCCTGCCTCCTCATCAAGTCCGTCAAAGAGAAAAGCATAGGTCCAAGGAAGCAATTCCATAGTTCATACAAAGCTAATGGTCAAACTAAAAGAAATTTGTAGTTATTCAGTATGTTAAAGCACACGTGGCTAGACTAATAACTCAACATTGACCATATATAAGCCAGGAAGGCTGGGTCATCTGTATGTATCCTTCAACGAATCGCAAAGCGAGGATTCATGGCACATACACTTCCTGACAAGTCAATGTTGGCAAATCAGGTCAATCCTTCATCAAGTCCGTCAAGCTGAAAGTTAAGACAGTAAGAAATTTCAAATCTAACCAAGCAAGGATAAATGGATTCCCCAGTGGAGTCCTTCATCAAAATAAGCAGATCAATTCCTCCATAAAAGCCAACCAAGCACGACTCTAGGGTTTGAGGAAACTCAAATCTGCAATGACATAAAAGAAAGAGATCTTCAGCAAAGCCATCGAAGCAAAGAGTAGATGGCGTAAGAACTCTTCTTTATCCGACAAGTTGATTCTGACAAATCAGTCAAGCCCGTCATTTAGCATATCCTGAATAAGGCAGCATACTAATGACAAATCCTATCAAAGTTCTGTAAGCTATGACAATCAAAGCTAAAATGATCCAAGTTTTGTGGTCAGCCCAAAAAGTTAACCAGTTTTCAACAAACGTGACTCGCTCCAAGCACGAATCACATTTGTTGGGAGGCATTTATTGACCTCCATATATGTGTCTTAAATCAAGACAAGCCCATAAGTTAAATTCAATGGACTTCGAAAGCAACAGTGCACAAATCGGGGTTCAAAATGCATTGTACATCATCAAAAATGGTTGAAACAACCTCTGATCGATGAACGAACTTCACCGTTACATTCAGAATGTTGAAATCGATTAGAATATAAATATATCGTAACTTAATGATCAACTGATCAAGCGCTCGAGTCATCAACATATTTGCACGCATATCAAAGTTAGGAGGCACTGATGCAAGTCAAACGACCCTCGTTCATAAAATTGATTGCACCGTTAGCTTTAAAACATTAAAATCTATCAAATGAGACTATCCACACCCAATTAGGATGACTTTGTGTAAATGTCGAATAATCAGAAGTGGTAGCACACAAATCGAGGCTGAAATACACTAAACATCGCCAAAATTAATCTAAATGACCTACGATCAATGAACAGACTTTTTCGTTGCATTCAGAATGTCAAAATTGGTCAGGATATAAATATTGCATGACTTAATGAGCAACTGATCAAGCACTCGAGTCGTCAATGAGTCTGCACACATATCGAGATCAGGAGACACTTACGTAAGTCAAATGACCTTTGTTCATGATATTGATCACGTCATTGGCTTCAAAATGCCGAAATCTATCATATAAGACTACTCGTACTCAATTGGAACGATTCTACACAAAAATTAAGCGGTCAAAAGTAGCGACGCGCATTTTGAGCTAAATTTGACTTAATTTGGCCCACGTAATTTTGCCTCCGGCCCGTCCCTGTTGTATCCCACCAACCCGGCCTGCAACACGCATCCGCAAGGCTTCCGTGAAACCTCCGCCGCCATTCCCCGCTCCATTTCCGCCCGCTTCAAACCTCAGACTGCTCGTATCCACCACTGCTAATCCGCCCCAACCATCCTCCGACCCACCATTTCGACGCTCAAGACAAAGCCACGGCCAGCTGTTTCGCAGCTCTGTGACCCGCCTCCTTCAAACCACCAATGTTCCGGTCAGGAGCCCGCTAATCCATCCACGAGCCATAATCTATTCTAACCAGCCTCCAGACTCCTCCTTCTACGGTCAGAAACCCACAAGCCACCCCACTTTTCGCTGTGTCGCAAATCGGGGAAGAACATCGTCAGCAGGCGAATTCTTCCTTCGATTTTCAGCATCGTACCCCTCACTTTTGTCATCCCATTTCCGCTGAGCCGCAAATTGGGGAAGAACATCATCCAGAATTCTTCATTCGGATTAACCCTCACTTTAGTTTCTGCGCACCGCAAATCGGGAAAGAACATCGTCAGCAGATGAATTCTTCCTTCAATTTTCGGTGATGCACCCTTTGCTTTAGCAGCCCTGTTTTCGCTGCATCGCAAATTGGGGAAGAACATCATTAGCAGGTGAATTCTTCTTTTGATTTTCGGCGTCGCACGCCTAGCCTTACATTCCCAATTGCATACTTAACCCCATTCTTTTGCCTAGCCTTGTAGTGTGTCAAAAAATGCATTTAACATGGGATTTGTGATATATATATATATATATATATATATATATATATATATATATATATATATATATATATATATATATATATATATTTTTTCTTTTCAGGTTTGAAGACCTCGTGCTATGACCGACGGGATAAAAAAATATAGAAGACAATCGCCATATCAGCCAGACAGTAAGCCACCACTTGTTAGATGTCACTCCTCAAGACAAAAAATCTTTGAAATTTTGTCTAATTTTTAGACTTAGAAAAAAAAGGGGGATAAATATATATTGCATTGTATGTCTTCTTTTAGGCCTAAAGGCCTCGTCATGCTCAACAGGGCGCGATGAGATGAAAATAGGTTGTGGTCACAAACCGCCGCACATAAAGTATCGGTAAAAAATACCGACCCCTACAAGAGGATGACACTGGGAGGCTACCAAAATTTTGTCTAAATTCTAGACTTAGAAAAAGAGGAGGGGAATGAATACATATTGCATTGTATATCCTCTTTCAGGTTTAAAGATCTCGTCGTGCTCAACAGGGCATGACGAGATGAAAATCGACGTGCAGAAGACACCTCACGCTTCAACAGCAGCATACCGAGAGAAATACCCCACTCTACACGGGGATGATGCCGAGAGGCTGCCAAAATTGTGTCAAATCTTTTGACTTAGAAAAAATGGGAGAGTGAAATGAGTTAACTTAAGAGCGCTAAATAGGGAAACTTGCAACTAATTTTAAACTAAAAAATGGGAAACAAGAAAAAGGGGGAGCCTTTAAAGCAAATTTTGGAAAGAATAGAATATTCATTTAAAATCAAAGTGAAATTTGGGGGAGGATAATATTAAACTCACAAACTTTTGGAGAGGCTAATATTAAACTCACAAACTCTAATTGTAATCCTCTATGGCTTAAATTGAAGCGGTAAAGTGAGTTCTCTTTTCTTGTAAATTCCTCAAAATTAAGTAAGTTTTAACTGGAATTTGGGGGAACTAATGCCAATCTCATAATAAACTTGCAATAAACTCAAAATCTAAAGATGAATTCAAATTGGGTTTAATAACTCTTATACAAATATGGAGGTGATTACTATGCTAGTTGATAAGCATGAGTAGGGCTAAAGCAACAAACACTGAAATCGACATAACTTATCAAAATTGATGTAAATTGAGCATAATCAAGTTGGGAGAATTGCAAAAACTCAATAAATAAGCTAAGTGCTAGTAATGTTTTAAATTATAATCTAAATCAAAATGCCTTCTTTGCCATCGGATCTGCAACTACAGCATGTATACTAAATCCAAATCTACAAAAATCCTAGGGCCTCCTTTAAATCAAAAATTAAGAAATTTTATCCCAATTAGGATTTTCAAAATCAATAATTTTATTAATTAGATGAAATTAGCTAAGCTATAAATACCTGTATATGCTCAAACATAGAGATTTCAAGTGTAAATTTTAAATATCTCAAATAGAAAGAATAAAATAATGAAACTACAAAATCAATATCATAATTCAAACACAAAATTACTATAAAATTATGCTACACTATGTTGAATGCCTAAATTCAAGTGTTTGACTTTTGTGTTGCTAGTCTTAGGATGGTGTTAACAAAACCTAAAAACCAATAATGAGAGTTTTAAATCAATGGAATATCTGAGAAATTGATTATATCAGGTGACAGTAGATATAATCCTCTGTTAGTAGCTAAACAGAGTTGACATGATCTAAAGCTCTTAAACATATTCTAATCAATCAATTTTAAAATATCAATCAAAAATTGCTTAAATGAAACTCTATCATTAAAAGTTTAAAATCAAACTCAATCTATCCACCTTCCGCAACTATTTATCGGGGTTAACAAATTAAGCAAACTCTAGCTCACAAAGAAGCCAATGTCAAATCAAGTATTCTTATGTTCACTCTCAATCAATCTTGCTAGTAAGGACATGGTATCCTCGACTACACTGGCCAGGCTCCAGATGAAGCGCTTCTGAGTCCTCTTATCGGGTGGTTTGGCGGTCGGCTCCATTATATTATGATCACGAGTAGCCCTATGCTAAATGGCTCGCCTTTGAGTTGTGAATCATATACTTGATGGGAAAAGACCATCCGTAAGGTAGACTTAAACTGTCTCCACAAATACCATCCGAGGTCTACAAGGATTTCTTGGACGACGTAACCCATGTGTTGCTGATGAGGATCCTTCTGTCAGGTTGGGTCGACTACCTCCTCTAACTAAGTAGACTAGGGGCCACGGCTGCCCGGGATTACGGAACTATGGGATCTAGATCGGGCATGTCATCATTCCCCCAACCATCTCGTTTAAGCTAAAATGATGAATTTCATATCTTAAATTCTAAAACTCTACATGCTGCTACTATACGTTATGCATTCAGCGATCTAACGACTAGCCTTAATCGTAAGTTTTCTCTCACTTACTCGGAGGGGTAATTAACTATAGGGGCTTACGCCTATAGAAAACCTGGAACCAGATCCAAAATACATTGAAACAGCAAATAAAATGAAAGTTGCATTAAAAAATAATTGAAACAAACCCTACTAAATAAGATATATAAGCAACCATTTTATCAAGTTAAGTTGCATCTCATATTAAAAAAGACTTAACATCATAGCCTTCTAAACACCACAATTCCAAGAAATTTAGCATAAAACCAAGAATTTTATTGACAAACTAAGGACCAAAATACAATGAAACAAAGAAAATAAATGAAAAGCATCAAAAGTAATTGAAACACCCAACCAAATAAGATATATAAATAGTCATTTTATTAAGCTAAGTTGCATGATTGCATCTCATATTAAAAAATATTTAACATCACAGCTCTTTAAACACCTCAACTCTAAGCAATTCAGCATAAAACCAAGAATATAATTGATAAACTAAGGACCAAAATACAATGAAATAGCAAAATAAATGAAAGCAATAACCTACATGTAGCCAAATCCAATAATCTGAAGAATCTGGAGAGAACATCAAGTAGTCATTTCTCATAATAATGGCGATGTTTTAGGCTACCGTATCATGAAGAATTTGATTTCCTTCTAATGAAGCATTAACTTGCTAATTTATAAAGTGAAAATTTAATGGCATGGTGTGTACATAATATATATTCCATGTGGGTTTTCCTTCAGCCTCACTTAAAAATAGGAAAAATAACAAGTAGATTGATCTCAAAATAACAAAGAAGATAGCCAAACTCTTATGCGAAAATAAGCTCTGACTTACAAATATTGATGGATGATTTAATTATAAAATGGGCTCAGTTTGAAATATTTTATCAGCTACTCAATGATACCTTCATAGCTCGATTGATCGCTTAAATTTTTCAAAACACCTAAATGATAAACCAACTTATTTGATAAGGTAAAGGCCAAAGCAAGTTTTCATTTTGCTCTGAAATAAAGGTTTAACATCATAAAATATCAGCTAATCAATGAGGCCATCATAGCTTAACTTGATGACTGCTATCAAATTATTAAAAACCCCATGAAAGATTGTGTGAGTAAGCAGCCATTTTATAAAGCTAAGTTGCATCTCATTTTAAAATGAAACTTCAAATAAAATAAAATTTGATAAAAAAATGATTGAAACAGGCCCAACTAAACAAGATATATAAGCAGTCATTTTATCAAACTAAGTTGCATCTCATATTAAAAAAGATTTAATATCACAGCCCTTTAAAAATGACAACTCTTTAGTCTTAATGTAGTCATAATAGTGTAGCCTGATTGCTATATAAATAGTGTCAAATAGTTCTCATAAATAAAGAATCTAGAGAGAACAAAAAGTAGTCATACCTCAAAATAGCTACAAGTACAGAAGTAGCCATTTCTCATGAATGAAGAATCTGGAGAGAACACTAAGAACAGCAAGTAGTCATATCTCGAAATAGTTGCAAGTAATTATTAGCCACAAAAGTATTATGGTTTAGATGAATGGGCTCGACATTTTCTATCGCAGATCAATGAGGTCATATAGCTTACTCGCTTAAATTCTTAAAACCCTAAAATCAAGTGTAGTCTTGTTGAAGTAAGACCAAGTGTAGTATGATGGCCAAAGGTCACTAAGAACATAAGCAGTCATTTTATCAAGCTAAGTTGCATCTCATTATTCTCATATTACAAATGGTTTAACATCATAGCCCTTTAGAATCTAGAAACGATAAATGATAGCTATTTTGGATAAAATAATGTGTAGTATTCATCAAGTAAAGACCAAAATATAATAAAATAGCCCAAAAAAAAGTTGTATCAAAGATTATTGCATGTAATAAAACAAGTAACATAGTGTAATCTAGAAACCATAACTTATATGTTGTTCCTCCATTCTCTTCATTTATTTAGAAGTTTCATGCAAATTTTCTCCATCCATGATCTCTTCTGTAATGAATGGTCATTTATTAGACCGACATTTTAAAATGCAAAAGTCGAGATAATAATAAATTAATAATTAGAAGAACAAAAATAAAAAAAATGAAATTGACTCTTACCAAAAAATTCTTAATGTTGCTTTGTTCACCTCTAATCCAACTAGCAGTTCAAACAAGTGCATTAATAGTTTTTGTAGATAAAGAGCTTCTATAATCATCCAAAACTCTACCACCAACACTAAAAGCATATTCGGATGCAACAGTTGTTATGGGAATTGTTAAGACATCCCTAGCAACTCTGGACAAGTTTGGATACTTAAGAGTATTCATCCTCCACCAATCAAGAACATCAAACTGTTCTGTATTGCATTGATATAACCCTTCTTCCAAATATATTTGCAAATCTATTTTTGAAGGCTGAACGGAACTAGATGCAACAACAAAATTAGTAAAACCTAACATGCAATCAAAAGGAGATGAAAATGATGACTCTCTTAAGTTGTGAAGACTCAAGTGCTTGATGTTCGAACTAGACTAGCATTGTTAGAAACATATTGATTATAAATATCCAAAATAATTGCTTCAACTTCTTTAATTTTGAAATCTATCTCAAGGTGAGTATATATCTTTGAAAATGTAAAATTTATGAACTTCATTTTAAACGTGGATCTAACACAGCCACTACAGACATTAACAAATTGTATTCTCCCGATTTCTCAAATTTAATTTTCATGGATCATTTCTTTAATATACCGAGTTGATGAATTGCATTCCTCCATCAACAACTTCTTCACATGCATAGTAGGTAGAAAATATTTATTGTAGGATATGTCAAACCGTAAATCATTTTAGTGATATTATGAAAAACAAGAAACTTCCTAATAACCTCATACCTTTCACAATCAAAATCGTTGACAACCACTTGTAATTGCTATCTCGTGCATAATGGTGGAAAACACTACTTAAAAAACAA
>CM038223.1:17347321-17646587 GCA_021442155.1 Cymbidium sinense
AATGAATAAAGGTATTCTGATCTTTTGTTAACTTTTGTAGTCTTTGACAATACTAATTTATATAGTTAAACTAAGAAGATGAGCAAAATGTAAATTAAGTTATAATTTTCATATTCTTATCAATTTATAATATTCTCTTATAAATTTGATGATATTATCTTACTAATTATTTATATTTTTCAATAATAAAATAGTTATTATATATTCTTATTTATTTATTTATAATTATTAATATTATTATTTAATTATTTAAAATTTTGCTCACCCTGAAAAAATAAGTTAGGCTCCACCACTAGCCATTGACAACTCATTATCCTAAGACACCAAGGAAAATAAAGTTAGTAGATATATATATATATATATATATATATCATCAATAGAAAACTCAATCAAATCTTTCACCCAATCCTCTCTCAGGTCACGCGAGAAAACCTAACGTCGGCGATTTTCAGTTTCCTCTCGGCTCTTTGTGGCTCTCGTGATTTTGATCGCTCTCGATTGCGATCTCATCTAATAGCTCCCCATTTTGGCCGCTAATGTAAGTTACGCTTCTTCTACTGATGGCGGAAATGCCTTTTCGCACATCCGAGCGCTTCGACTTTGAAGGAGCTGGTAAGGGCTTCTGATCTCCAAGGTACTCTCGATCCTTCATCCTCTGCTTCATTGCCATTTGTTAAATCCTTCAAGGATCGCTATCGGTAAAACTTCTTCTCTGCTTGATGCTTAATTTCTACTTTCGTGGAATGCCACGTGATGTGTTAGGACTTGGATGTGGAAAAATTAGCTAAGACTTTTGAATTCTCTCGTGATAAATTCTCATTGAGGAGACTCTTGATAAGATTGATCCTTCTTCCACGACCTTAAACTATCGGGTTCTTTCCTTTGTTGGGATCGACCCTAGGCATGTTCTAATTCAATTGTATAATGATCTAGATTATTCACGGGTCTTTGCACGTCGCTCCTATTTTGTTTACAATTGTCAAATGAGACTTATTAAATGGTCTCCTAGTTTTGATGTCAAAGAAGAATCCCCAATAGTTCCAATTTGGCTTGCTTTACCCAACATGTGTATCCATTTTGTTACTCATCAAGTGCTATTTGCGGTGGGGGCTATCTTTGGCCGGCCACTTCAAATAGATCAGGCTACGGCGGTGAGATCCCATCCCTCTGTTGCGCGGATATTAGTCGAAATTGATATTACTAAAAAATACCCAAAAGAGGTTTGGATTGGTTCTGAAAAATTGGGCCATAGTCAAAAGGTAGAATTTGAAAACTTTCCTTTTTTGTACACATTGCAAAATCCATGGTCACAAACATTCAGAATGCTTTATTTTACACCCCCATCTCAAAAAGGATAAATTGCCAGTTACTAATACCTCCTTACCATAGCAACATCCAACAAAACAAAATATGTGCCTAAAGTCAATCAAAATGAAGCACATCCGCATAACACTACTATTTCTTTATCTTCTGACTTGCACAATGGGGTTCATCATGAGATCTCTAGTGAGAATATGAATGGGATGAAAATATTTTCTGAAAATTGCTCTTTGATCCAAGAGAAAAATAGGACAAATGCTGATCCGTTGATCTTGGAAAAAAATCTAACAAATAATCCAGAAAATGAGAATGAAATAACTCCTCCCTCCCCCCAACTCTCTGAATGATACACATGCTAACCTAATTACTCATCCGATTTCAGATACGGAAGAAGGGAAAATTACTATCATGATCCTTTGATTGATCGAAACCACTATGAATACCACAAATTACTCACTTTCATGGAGACACTTTGGATCTTGAAAGAACCTTTCAAAGCCCTTAACAAAAGAAATCCCTCAAAGCTAGAAGCTCCACTCACAGCTCCATTAGAACCACTAGATCCTCCTCAACTTCACATTTATAATTACTCCTTGCTATATCTTCTTCTTTATCTTTATATTTTCATTCATCCTTTAATTCTAATCCTCATTGATATGCTTAATTTTATTATTTGGAATATTCATGGCATTGGGACTCTTCTTGTCATGCAGGGTTAAAAGCCTTTGTCGCATAACATATCCCTCCTTGTTATTATTGAACCTCTTATTCACTCTTCTAAGATTGCTTCTGTTGCTAGAGCACTAGGATTTCAAAATTACTTCTATAATATTAGTAATAAAATTTGGTATTTTTGGAATTCATTAATCAATCTCACTATCCTTGAAGATCATCAACAACTGATTAATGCCCAAATCTCTTTGGGCGATTTTTCAGCATTGGGCTCCTTTATCTATGCATCATGCAATAGAGTAGGTAGGAACATCCTATGGAATAATTTAAGATCATTTGCCTCCTCTGTTAATAAACCCTAGTTGGTTGGAGGTGATTTCAACAATATTCTTACATCTTCGGAAAGAAGGGGAGGTTCCTCTCCTAACATTCATTCAATGGAAGATTTCTCTAACATGATTCTTGATTGTAATTTGACTGATATTGGCTTTTTGGGCTCTAACTACATGTGGAACAACTCTAGACTTTGGCAGCACCTAGATCGTACCCTTTTTAACTCCCTTTGGATTGATCAATGGCCTAATACCTCCATTGAGCACTTGAGCAGAACCTTATCTGATCACACTCCGCTCTTAATTTTTGTGAAAACTCTCCCACCAGATTACCCTCTTCTACTCCCTTTAGATTCCAAAATATGTGGATTCAACATAATGATTTCATGAATGTTGTCTCTATAAATTGGATGGCCCCCATTCATCCTGACAATTCCATTAAGGGTATGATTCAATTTTGACTTAAACTTAAAAGACTCAAACAAACTCTTACTTGGTGGAATAAACATCATTTTAAAATCCTTTTTGCTAATCTCAAAATATGGAACAAGCGGTTTTCTCTCTTGAAGAAGTCATGATCTAACAAACGTGAAGAACTCAATGAAGCTAGGGATAACTTGATTGGCATCAGAATATGGAGGAAACTTATTGGCATCAAAAAGCTGCTAGTAGACATATTGTTGATGGCGATAGAAATACAAAGTATTTTTACGCTCTTTTCAGAAAAAGGAAAGTCCTAAATTACATTAAAAAATTAAAATGATAATGGTAGCGGATCGATATCATCGATATTAAAGAATAGTCCATCATTTTAAAAATCTTTTAAACAACAACACTCCCCCTGAAGCTATCTCCAATCCTCATTTGATTCCCTCTATGATTTATACTAATCAAAATAGCTTACTTATCTTGCACCCAACGGAATTTGAGATTAGTAATATTCTCAACAGCATGAACTCGGATTCTGTTGCTGGCCCTGATGGATTTACAACTCAATTCTTTCAACATTGTTGGCCTATTATTAAGTCGGATCTTGTTGATGCTGTTATTGATTTTTTTTCGATGGCACCCCTCTTCCTAGATCCTTTTATAGTACTTCCATCATTCTTATCCCTAAAAATACTAACCCAAAAACATGGAATGACTTTAGACCGTCGCACCTTCTTTAATAAACTAATTGCTAAACTAATCACAAATAGAATCACCTTGTTGCTGCCTATTATTATTTCCCCCAACCAAACCGGCTTTATTAAAGGAAGAGCTATATCTGATAATATACTTCTAGCACAAGAAATGATTCATGATATTGATGTTCCTATCAGAGGTGGTAACATTATCTTCAAACTTGATATTACTAAAGCTTTTGATAACTTATCTTGGGATTTCCTTTTTAAAATCCTTCATCTATTTGGTTTTTCAAATACTTTTATTCGTATCATTAAACTAATGCTTGGTTCTCTGTTATCATTAATGGTGAGTCTACAAGCTTCTTCCCCTCTAACCATGGCTTGAGACAAAGAGACCCCCTATCACCCTCACTTTTTATTATTGTTGTTGAATATTTATCCAGGAGTTTAAATGATTTATTCTATAATAATCCTAGTATGTTTTATAAAACTCATGATGGTATTCCTGTTACTCATCTTAGTTTTGTTGATGATTTAATCATCTTTTGCAATGCTTCTATCTCACACATAAAAAACTATTCTTAATAAATTTGGTAAGGAAAGTGGACTTTTTCTTAATAAAG
Source organism: Cymbidium sinense (assembly GCA_021442155.1). Classification (NCBI taxonomy): domain Eukaryota; kingdom Viridiplantae; phylum Streptophyta; class Magnoliopsida; order Asparagales; family Orchidaceae; genus Cymbidium; species Cymbidium sinense. The sequence goes on from CM038223.1 coordinate 17,351,396, forward strand.
GTAAATGTTGCTTCATACCTTCTTCTAAAATCTCTAGTAATAGGATTAACCATATTTTGAGGATCACTACTTTTCAACATCAACTTCCTATTAAATATCTTGGAGCCCCACTTTTCAAAGGTCATAAAGATCACATCTTTTTATGAATTAATCCAAAAAATCTCTAATCATACGCTTGGGAATATCATTTACTCTCTTTTGGTAGTAGTTACACCGATTAAGAGCACTTAATTCTTGTATACCTCATATCTCATTCAAACCATTGTACAATTTTATCATTAGGATTGAGACTTATTAAAAGATTCGGGTTCTAACACCTCAAAAAAAATACAGTCCTCTTGGCACAAAGCTGTCGAGGAAGGTGGTCTTGATTGCAAGCCTATTAGGGATACCATCAATACTTTTTCCTACAAGCTTTGGTGGAATTTTAGAAGTAACATTAGCCTTTGGGCTAACTTCATGACTGCCAAATATTGCCAAGCAAAGCACCCTCTTAATTGCTTCTACAAATCGAGAGATTCTCCTATTTGGAGAAGACTTTTGCATCAATGGAAGGCAGAATCATTAATTTTTTGGGGCATTAATTGGAAACTCTTTTTTTGCAAGATAACTGGATTGGAAGTGGGTCCATTGATGAATTACTTTCTTCCCATTCAACCGATAATATCAAAGTCAAATCATTACGGCAAAATAATATGTGGAACAACTCTAAGCTCATTGAGTATATCTCTTCTTCTATTTTAGGCAAACTTAATAATATATCTATTACTCTAACAAACAGGATCATTCTCTTTAAGCTCTCTCATAGTGGAAGAATTCAACTTGAAAAATGTTTGGCTTCATATTAAAAAGCACATGAATTTTCTAATGTGTATGCTAAACTTTGGCATAATAATATTCCTATTTCCTACTCTATTCTAATTTGGCATATATTGAAAAACTTTATCCCTGTTGACTCCTTGATGTGGGGAAAAGGTTTTCAATTACCTTCAAAATGTCATTGTTGCTTTCATATTGAAAATATTAATCACCAATTTATTACGGGCCATTGCTTAAGTTTTGGCTTTGGTATGATGATCTCTTTAACATTTTCAAATTCAATGACTTAAATATATCTCCTTGAAATCTATTTTGAAAATAATAATAAAGGTCACATTAAAGTCGTTCGCTATTATTATTATTTGGTTTATATGGATGGCGAAATGATGCTAAACAGTATTGCTTTGAATCACATGAAGATAATGCTAGAACTAAATACAAAATCGATTTGTTTAATGCCAATCTCATTAAATATAAGCACTTTAAAAGGTGTGTAAATTTGTGGCTATTAAATTGGGTTTTCAATTGCTCAAGCAAGTTGTAATCATGTCCGATAGTTTATTGGGCCAAACCTCATGATAATGTTATTAAAATCAATCGATGGCTCAGATATCTCATAATGCCTCTAGTGGTAGAATCTTGAAACTCTACCAAAATTTCCTCTATGCTTTTTTGCATACTTCTCTGTCCTTTCTCACTCATGGTAGTGTATAATGCTCTTGAGATTTGCCTCCGAAAGGTTGGCTCAATATCCGGATTGAGGTGGATGCTCTCCACCTAATTGACCTCTTGAACTCCAATAAATTTGGAAATTCGATTTATACTATTTACTCAAGAAAACTAGATCTCTTCTTTCTCAATTTTGTTATAAAATCACTCATGTATGTGAGAAGGTAATGCATGTGATTATCTTGCTAATTTAGGTGCTAGATTGAATGAAATAATAATTTTTGATCATCCTCTCTAAACATTTGCAAGGTTTGGTTAACCTTGATAAGACTAGGCTTCCTTATATTAGAATTTAGCTTACATGATTTTGTTACAACTAGTTTTTATTGTTTCTTTGGTCTTTTTGCTACACTTTGAAGAGCATTCAGACTTCTTTTACTGGTGTAGCTTCCTTATTTTATATGAGAGGCCTATAGCTCCAACTGAATCTCTTGTTTATGGGTTAATATGATTTGGGATGCATCACCCTAATATGCATTGAAAGGCAATTCCTCCTCTCTGTTTCATCTGTTGGTGGCTATTTTTCCTTATCTCTATTTGGGGTTTTAATGTTCTCTTGCTACTTGTCTTGGTTTTCGATAAGTGATGCTTTTCATCTTTGTTTATCCATTTACCCTGTTGGTTTTGTTGTTTTTCTGTTTGCGGCCTATTATTTTCTAGGTTTGGACATTTTTCTGCTAATTGGATGTCTACTTAATTCTCGAAAGTGCTGTTGGTTGTTGGTTGATCTGGAACATCTAGTATGTATTTATGGGTTAGGGGCATCATGTTGGGCTTGTTGGACTTATTGCTTTGTTATTGGCCTTTTATTGGTGGATTTGGATTTCAATTTGCGCTTTTGTTTACGAATCTTTGGTGTATGTTGGCTTTCTTTAACTTAACTCTCAGAAGTGCTATTAGTTGTTGGCTGATCTAGAACAATTTCTATCTCGTATGTGCGTATCACATGTGGTATTAGGAGCTGGTTTTTGGTATTTGGATTTATGGGTTGGCGGGGCCTAATTTCATCTTGGCTGCTTGTTGGATTTATTGGTGCATTGGGCCTTCTTGGGGTTATTTTGGATTGTCGGTTTAGTTTGTAGGCTTTTGGGTTATAAGGCTCTGACAATTTCATCGGTGTGCTTACAGTGATCTTCTTTTGCTCTCTTCTGTTCTTTCTGCTCCCTTTAGCATTGCATAGATTGGGTCCTTTATGGATTTTATATTCAACTGTATCATTGTCTTTTTTTCTATTTTCACTTAATTTTGTTCTTATATGTATTTAGATAGGGGATTTATTCTATAGGTTCATTGTAGCTCTATGAGCGGTAGTTTTGGAGTTTACCCCCTTTAAGGACCATGTAACCTTTTTTTGTTGCAATAAAATCCCCCCCTATATGGGGTTTTCCAAATATATATATATAATATCTTTCTTATAGTGCCACAACTTTCTAGAGATTTAGTTGTTATTACAACCATTTTTGGTAGGCATGAACATAGACCCATGCAGCATGTAATAAACAGGATTAAGGAGCTCTATAGTGACATTCTAGATGATAGGCACAAGTGTGATTTCAGATACGTTGATGTTGGTTCACAAAGTAGTCCATCCAGGAAAGATGTAGTGCCATTGACTTATATAAATTTAGGTCCTACATATCTAGATCACAGCAGCACCCCATTTCACACACAATGACCATGTTTTGATATATTTTGGGATGAGCCAATACCAGGATATTTTACACATTCATATACACCATGAGGCTTGTTACAGTATAGAGTGCAATATTGAATGTTGGCTCAACGACTATGATAGTAGCCATGAGAGCAACCACAAATTATGACACAAAATTATCAAGCAGTCATGTTTTATAAGATAGCGAAGTCCACTAGTGAGGCTGTGGTGGAACGTCATCAACTAAATCGTTCTCTTCGAACGCTAGTCACTATACACTTAGGCTAATTTAGATGATGAAAATAACTTTTACTTACTCTATATTGCATATGTGAATCGTGATTTCTTCTATTATTCATGTATGTTTCATATATTATTAACAATTTCATAGTTTCTATTATTATCTATCATTTTTGAATGTACTATTTTACAAGATTGGATCTAATAAAATGTCCTATCATTTTGTTATGACATAAAATACATAGAGAAATTGAAAGTGATACAACAAATAGTCTCAAAAATTTATTAATTATGAGTATTGTAATATTGCATCAAATATAATATTTTTTTATATCTAAAGATGCATTTTTCTAGTCTTAATCATAAACTAATTTGTAATTTTATTAATATATTATAATCTTAATCATATTTCATATTAAATTGTAATTGATTTTTACTAATGAGTAATCGAATCATATTTATTAATATAATAAAGATTAACAACTTTGGATAAAAATAATTCTACTAACCCCTTTATATCTCTAGCACTATTTTTTATTTAATTAATTAAATAAATTTGAATAAATTTTTAAAAAAATTTATATAATTTATATTTATAATAATGCTTTATTTGTCTATTTATATTTACAAATATTTCTCATTTTTTATTTAAGAGATTGTTTAGTAATATCTTTATAAGTTATTTACTTAATCATGATTTAATTATTTTTAATAACTTAATTATATTCTTATATCATATTCTATAAGATATTTATAATATTCAATTTGTCTAACCATTAAACTAAAGAAAAAAATATTCCTTACCTATATATTAATCCTTCCACCAAAAAAATAAAAATAAAAATAAAAAGTAAATTGGTAAGCACTATTTTGTTCAAACTTATGAAGCATGGACACTTCCAAAAATAAGTTATGCAATATCCCACATATCTTTGGATAGGAGAAGTGTCTCTAAAATAATATTAAAAAATTAAAATGACAAAGCGTCATAATTAAATTAACATTATATACGATATTTTTAGTTATAGTTTGTTATATTTTAAATTATTGTAGAGAGTTTTAGAAATTTAGAGAATGAGATTTGAACAAAAAAGAAATAATAAGATATATTTATTATAAATAATTAAAATTATAAAAAATTATAATTAAATTTATAAATTTAGAATTGATACTAAATATTATTCATTAAATTATTAAAGTTGTGGGCTTCGAAAATTCGCCACCGACCTCTCGACATTAAATTGAAGAGAGTTTGATTTTAGAATATCGATGTAATATTCAGAAGGCAAATGGAATAGTAGATAAAACACTACCCAGAGATTTCATTTTCATTTGGTGAGGACTTTAGATCTGGTTCCAGGTTTCCTATAGGCACAAGCACCTATAGTTAATTACCCCTCTTAATAAGTGAGAGAGAACTTCTGATTAAGGATAGTCATTAGGTTGTTTAATGCGTAGCATATAGTAGTAGCGTATGTAGTTTTAGAATTTAAGATTATGAAATTCATCATTTCAGCTTAAACTGGATGGTTGAGGAAATCATGACGTGCCCGATCTATATCCCATGGTTCCGTCATCCCGGGCTGTCGTGGTCCCTAGTCTACTTAGTCAGAGGAGGTAGTTGATCCAACCTGACCAAAGGATCCTTAACAGCAACACATGGGTTACATCATCCAAGAAATCATTGTAGACATGGGGTGGTGTTTGTCTAAGAAGATAGTCTTAAGTCTACCTTAGCTGACAGAGGGTTGTTTTCCTATCAAGTATACCCTATGATTCACAACTCAAAGGCGAGCCATTAGGAGCATACTATGTTCATGATCATAATATAATGGAGCTTACTAGCTAAACCACCGTCGAGGACTCACGTGCATCATCTCATGGAGTCTATTAGCTAATCCGTAATCGAGGACAGGACGTCCCGGCGTGAGATTGATTGAGAGTGAACATTATAGAACATTTGATTTGACATTAAATCTTTTGTAAGCTACAATTTTCTTAATTTGTCTCCCTCGACAAACAATTATGGAAGGTGGATAGATTGAGTTTTGCTTTAAGCATTTAATGATTAAGTTTTATTTAAGTATTTTTAGATTGATATTTAATTTGAGTTAATTTGATTTGAAAGTAGAATCGCATCTTGATGAAAATATCCCCTCCAGTTGAAATCATCATTCAACACAGCCATCATCAGGATAATTAATTGATTGGAATATATTCAAGAGCTTTAGATCATGTCGACTATGTTTAGCTCCTAACAGAGGATTAGATCTATTATCACATGACATAATTAGTCTCTCAAATATTTCACTAAGTTAAAATTTATATAATAGATTTTTAGGTTTTGTTACCCCAGGCCCCAAGACTAAATTGTGCAACTTCATGACATCCTAACTTGAATTTAAGCATTGCAGTTTAGGGCCATGCAGTTGTATTTGAGAATGTCTTAACTAATGCCTTCTGTTCGCTTGTACAATGTGTATCTGGTGGCATTTGATTTCAAATTTATATTTTCAATTTCGAATATTGCAGCTTCACCTATATCTTTTTTTTTTTCAATTTAGCTTGTGAAATGTAACCCTAGTTGCTTAATTCACACTTGAACTGCATTTGTATTTGAATGTTGGCTATCAAGCTTAATATACGTGTCTTGTGATCTTGATCAAAAATCCATTTAGATTTTCACTTAGATCATTCAAAGTGACATATTATAAGAATTATATTCATAGTTATTGACTATGAATCAAATTCTTTATGTCTCATTTAAACTTCCACGACACTTCTTAACTTGTTTAGTATGAATTAAACCATAATTCATTTGTTAATCAAGAAGCTTTGCTATGTTTGTTACTGTTCACTGATATTTGGAATTATCAGTGATAAATGTCATTTATGTTAGTTGGTGAAATATCGAAATCCACATTTGCTCACATGTGAGTTATCGAATTTCACATTCGTTCTCCAAACTTGATTGTGTTTAATTTAACTCACTTTTAATAAGTTATATCAATTCTAATTTTTATTGCTTTAGCCCTACTCATGCTTATTCACCAGCATAATAATCATCTTCAAATTCATATAAGATTTATTAAACTCAATTTAGATTCATCCTTAACTCTATATCAAATTTCCTATTTATCTAAAAACTAAACTTCAAATTTATTGCATGTTTGTTATGGGTTTAGCATTAACTTCTTTAAGTTTCACTTGCATTTGATTTGATAGCAAACATGGAATAAGATTTTTGTGATATGTTTTACATATGTCGCTCCCGTCATTGTACTTAATTATTAGTTTAATTATAAGTGAGTCCCACAAAGATGGCTTTCCTTTTCTATAAATAGGGCTAAGAGGGGATCTTACCTTTCATATCATTTGCTTGAAAAACACTCCATAGCCTTTAAGGATTTTGAAGAAAGGAAGGGAATTTGCTTGCTTTTAAAGTATTTTACTTTATTATTATATTTCCCCTTTTTTGTTTAGTTTCCATTTAAGTATTTTCCATTTATTTCTCTTTGATTTAATGTTTATCTTCATGTTTATCATGCATTTTCTTATTTTAGTTTGAGTTTAAATGATTTTCATTTGAATTTGTTTGTGCTTGAAGGAGGGCTTCCTCCCCGGGTGCGATTGAAGGAGGGAGGCTCTTCGACTTCGGTGCATGAAAGGGAGCTAAGCTGTGCGTGATCGAGTGGAGGAGGGAGGCTCATGCATGAAGAGGGAAGCTGAGACATGTGCACGTGGATTAAGTTGAAACAGGTTCATTAGAGTGGATTTTAGGGATTTAGGTTAGGGTTAAGGTTTTTGAACTGATTTTTATATTGAGTAATAAACTTTAATGTGAATTTTATGCCGACACAATTAGATAATATATATATATATATATATATATATATATATATATATATATATATATATATATATATATATATATATATATATATATATATATATATAATATATATATATATATATATATATATATCAATTCAAGGTTATTCGATGTTTCAAATGCAGCGGCGTATGGAGTCGTTTGGTTCAAGTCGGCGTCAAATTGAGTCCATTTCAACTCAAAATGCGCGCTATCATTTTCAACCGCCCTATTTTCGCATAGAATTGACCAAATTGAGTGCGAACAGTCTTATTTAATATATTTAAATATTTCAAAGCTAATGGAACAATCAATTTCATGAACAGAGGTCATTTAGCTTGTGTCGACACCTCCTGGCCTCGATATATGTGCAGGCACGTTGACGACTCGATCGTTTGATCGATTGATCATCAAGTTATGCAATATTTATATTCTGATCAAGTTCATTTCAATGTGACGATAAAGTCCGTTCATCGATCGAAGTTTATTTCGACCATTTTCAATGACGTCCAATACCTTTTGAGCCTAATTTGTGCACTATCACTTCCGAAGTCCATCGAATTAGACTTGTAGGCTTGATTGGACTTATGACACATATATGGAGGTCAACAAATGCCCCCCAACAAATGTGATTCACACATGGAGCGAGTCACGTTTGTTGAAAACTAGTTGACCTTTTGGTTTTCTTCTTTCTTCCCTTTTTTGTTCCACTTTTTTCTTCTTAATATAACTCCCTCTTTTTTTTATTTGACACTTTATTATGTTGTCATTTGAATTTTTATGTGTCATTTCTCTTATCACTTGATAGGAGAATGTTCAGCTGGAGAACACATGATGATCTATCATCTGTTGAGCCTAGCGAGGAGGTTATTTGGTCGGATATTGATAGACATGATCCTCATGGAGATGCTGATATCAGTGATAAGATCGAGCAGCACACTGATATTTTGAGGGGACGTGACCTTTGCCAAGATTTCTTTGTGTGCTTTTCCATGCTTCCTGACTGTACTTCAGGTTTTGTTACTTCTGAGGATCCCGTAGATTGGGTGGCTACTATTAAGCTGAAATGAAGGGACTACTATTCTTTGGATAACACAGTAGCTCAGGTCAGCTCTGGATACTGTGATATTTTATAGCCTGCTTCTGACAGCACTGAGCGGACGAGGCAGTCTAGACTTCTGAGCCACCATCAGTTATAGTCGAGCTCATCAGACTTGCTTCAAGATTCATCTATTGGCAAGATTCCTAGTCATCCACCTAGATACGTCATATGGGTTAGATACATCTTGCAGGCTTACAGAGATATTTTATGAACAGCTGGCATTTATGAGGCATTATATGTGTCTTTATTTGATTTTGGAGGTATGCCTTCTTCTTGGGCTTGTGGAGTAGCGAAGTTCTGGGATGCTAGTAGTAATACTTATTGGATCGACTTGGAGGAGTTGACAGTTACCCTTTGGAACTTACAAGTTGTGTCAGGTCTCCTGATACTTGGTTACCACTATGAGGAGTGTGTTCCACCTTATGAGGAGTTATTTCAGGCGACCTTTAGATGATTGTTGTGACCGATGAGGTAGCTATTTATATTGATCTTCTGAGCCACTATCACTAGACTTTCAGGGCATCAGGATGTTCTAGATGATCATGAGATGCACTATCTGTGAGTACATGGATTTAGAGCTTATTATAGGATTATGCTCTATCTGAGGAGACTATAGCACTACATGATCCTTTTTGATTGAGAGTGTCGATGGTACTTATGGAGATTTTTTATTGCAACTTCTCCATTATAGAGATTGAGCGAGGATTTTCTTGATTTATAGTGACATGGTTGCATTTTTTTTGCTTCCCATTACAGAGGGATCAGTTCATCCAGATACTTTATTAGCATCCAGCAGGATTTCTCAAGGTGACAGATTTCTCTTCTAGCTTGATTCTGAGGATATTGGGGGTTATTTTTGAGGCTGGTTCTTTAGAGTTACGAGATGTGACTCTACCGTGGCAGTACTTGTACGCTTGGGCTCACCTCCACATGCATGGTGCATTTACTTATTTTGAGTATCCTGCATTCTTTCAGGGTGAGGATATCCTACAGTCTTGCAGTTATATCGAACATCATCTACTTTGGAGATGGAGCGGATTCACATGTTCTTATTTGCTCCTCATTTGGTCAGAGATCAATTTTTTTGGTTCACCAGCCGGATATATTGCTTACCACTTGATAGGGTTGATCTTATTGGAGTCTTGATGGAATGGCAAATATTCCTTGCTTCACGTTGGACATTGAGAGTAGCTGAGTACCTTTTCAGTATATGCTCCAGATGGTTATGTTATCGATTTGGGCAGTCAGTTATTATAGAGGGCTATCAGCCCAACCGAGTTGCATGGAAATTTGGTTTCTTTCAGTCAACTGCTCATGATGGTAGGACATTCATCCCTAGTGTTGTAGAAATTTGGAAGATCAGGATGGTTCCCCTCAAGACACGTTACTTGACTACTTTAACTATTTGGCTACATTTACTGAGGCTTGGTAATGCGCTCACTTTTGGATAGTTCCTCTGCAGGGTCACACAGGGGTTAGTTATACCTACCTCACCTGGGTATACGGCTGTCTTTTGGTCCTTTTCTGGAGCACAGTTCTAGGAGATATGAATAGAGAGTGAGATCTTTAGGAGTTCCTCGAGGTTAGAGGTCTCGATGTCAATCACCACATCATAACACAACAGCGCCATAGGTATAATTACTAGTTTTCTTCTTTTCAATACTATTACCATCTTCTTTGTTGCATCATTAAAATATATTCGATGCATCTGATCTTGTAACTTGATTCATGATAGATACAATAGTTGATGAGCGGGAGGACACCCCTCCAGCGAGTTAGAGTTAGGGATTCATTTGTTAGCTAGCTAGATTTCTTCGCCTACGTAGGAGTAGCCTTGAGCCTATTGGGGCTTTAGTTGATTGTTCCATGAGTACCTCCATAGCTTTATGACTTCTGATGAGGTGCCACAGGTATCAGGTAGCACTAGAGATATTATTGAGGACTCTAGAGTGGGGCTGGTGAGCATGCCGGCTGGCCTTTGATACTACCACTATAGATTTTACTATTTCTCTACTGAGCCTGACTCTGCACATTGTCCTAGGGAGACTTCTGAGGTGAGAGATCTTGTGCCTAACAGGGTTTCTTTTGAGCCATCACATAGCCCTAGAGCTTATCAGATAGTGAGGGTCCTCGAGGATTACATTAAACACAGTTCTGATTCACTATGTTTAGGTACTTTCTTCCTCTCTTTATTGTTTGGTTGCACTTCTTTACATTTACAGCTCTGCTTTATGCTGATTATTTTCATTTGTTCCTTACAGTGTCTAATATTTGTTATGAGTCTGAGATCTACCATCTATATCTCCTTATAGGCCAGATCCATGTGACAGGGGAATGCAAGATTGCGGCTTGGTGTTTTTGAGGGATGTGATTTCTCAGCTTACTTTGGACTCACCAAAGTCACTAAACAGCTTCACTTCCTATGCGAACACCATTTTGGATCTTTTAGCTCGTACTGGCTTAGAGGAGCAGGTTCTTAGGTATCTAGAAACTCTTTGTAGAGATGTAGAGTTCTTGATCCACCGGATGAGATCGCTCAGTATTGTCCACTCTGGTACTTTACTGACAGAGCTTCAGGAGCAGGACAGGCTTCATAGGGAGACGGCTAACCTAGTGGATGATGAGTTTGAGGATAGTGTTGAGGCTCTACGACATGACTGTCAAAGTTTGATGTATGCTTCTTCTGAGTTAGACAGATTGACTGCCATGCTCATAGAGTAGAGGTGAGAGGCGAGAGCTCGAGCTATGGGGCAGAGACAATTACCACGTCACCAGGCTATGGTAGATGATGAGGCCACTTTGATCAGAGCTACTGATGCTTTACAGCTGGCTAAGAGTGAGCAGCAGTCTTTAGCAGTTTATTTAACACAGCTTCAGGAGCTACAGTCTAGGCTCTCATGATGTACTTTTTCTTCTTTTTTTGTTTCTCCATCAATTATGTATTATCTCATTGTATTAATGAAATCAGCATTTCTCTATTACTCTTATGCTTTTTGTCTTTGGAGGATTTGATGGGAAAATCAGTTTTGATTTGTGCTTTGGGCTTGATTTGTGTGCTTTGGCTTTAATTTGTATGATGGCTACAGAACTTGGATCATTTCAGCTTTGATTGTAATAGTTTACAAAGTTTTGATAGGATTTGTCATTAGTATGATGCCTTATTTAGGACATGCTAAATGACGAGTTTGACCGATTTGTCAGAATTGACTTGTCGGATAAATAATAGTTCTTACACCACCTACTCTCTATTTCAATGGCTTTGCTGAAGATCTCTTTCTTTTATGTCATTACAGATTTGAGTCTCCTCCAACCCTAGCTTCATGTTTGGTTGGGTTTGATGGAGGAATTAGTTTATTTATTTTGATGAAGGATCCTGGGGAATTGATTTATCTGTGCTTAGTCGGATTTAAAATTTCTTATGTCCTAGCTTTAAGTTTGACGGACTTAATGAAGGACTGACCTGATTTGTCCATATTAACTTGTCAGGAAGTGTATGTAGGCCATGAATCATGTGCTTGCTTCTTTGATGGATTCATCGAAAGGTGCATATTGATGACCCAGCCTTCCAGCTTATACTAAGTCTATGTTGAGTTATCTGTCTAGCAATGTGTGCTTTAACGGACTGAATAACCATGAAATTCCTTTAGTTTGGCTATCGGTATGAACTATGGAATTGTTTCCTCGGTTCTGTGCTTTCTGCTTTGACGAACTTGATGAGGAGATTGACTTTGATATGTGCTTTGAGCATGATCAACTCATTTAAGAATAAATTGAGATATCACCCTGTGGGCAATATATAGATTGATTTGAGGCAGCCCTGAATCAAGAGTTTTCTTAGATTGTCTTGATCTATCGATCAAGTAGAAAGATCTCTTGGATCCTAGTTGCTTGTAATTACTAAGTTGGATCTGGTTTGAGATTGAACTGCTATCATTATTGGACTGACGAGCAGGGGCACTTTCACTATGGCTCTTTTCTTATGGCTTGTTGAGTGAGGAGAGCATTAGCAACTTGGCCACATTTGGGCTTGTTGAGTTTGACCTTTAAAACCTACTCGAGTCTTTGACTTAAGCTGTAGTGGGTTGGTAGTTTCGTCATCAGATTGATGAACGAGGGCTCTTTCACTGCGGCCTTTTCTTTTGGCTTGTTAAGTGAGGAGAGCATCAGCAACTCGACCATTTGTAGACTTATTGAGTTCAACCTTTAGAACCCATCCATGTTCTAGACTTGATATAGAAGTTGATGTTTCTCCAACTTAATTGACTGATGCTTCTGAAATTAGGAGTCCTCCTAACTTGATTTCTAGAATTTGATAAATTTCTTGACATTTAAGGCTGTCTTTCATGCATAGAAATAGATTCTTTTTGTTCCTACAAGTACTTGCAACTTAACAATGATAATTATGGATATATCTAGGGATTTTGGTGTAATGCTCGATATCAACCTGAATCAACATATATTTGAGGATCTCGTCTTAATAGCACGACGTCAACTCAAATAAACTTAACATAAACTAAAAAATGGCCCCTATCTTGCACGAGAAATTCTAAAGAATATTTAGAAGAACTTTTAAGATGTAAATTAAGCAAATACATCAATATTTGAATTGATATGCTCTTAAGAGGGTTTTAACATGTAACGTTATTTTCTTCTATGTATATAAATCTAAAAAAGTCCCCTGTGTATGTGGGCTCTGAAAATTCACCACCGACCTCTCGACAAATTAATTGAAGAGAGTAGGATTTAAAAATATCGGTGTAATTTTCAGAAGGCAGTTGGAATAGTAGATAAGACACTACCTAGAGATTTCACCCTCATTTTATGAGGACTTTAGATCTGGTTCCAGGTTTCTATAGGCACAAATCTCTATAGTTAATTACCCCTCTCAATAATTGAGAGAGAACTTTTGATTAAGGCTAGTCGTTAGATGGCTAAACACATCACGTATAGTAGCAGTATGTAGAGTTTTAAAATTTTAGATTTATGAAATTTATCATTTCAGCTTAAATAGGATGGTTGGGGGAATGATGACATGCCCGACCTAAATCCCATGGTTCCATCATCCCAGGCAGTCGCGGTCCCTAGTCTACTTAGTCAAAGGAGGTAGTCGACTCAACCTAACATAAGGATCCCCATCAGTAACACATGGGTTACATTGTCCAAGAAATCTTGTAGACCTGGGGTGGTGTTTTTCTAAAGAGATAATTTTAAGTCTACCTTAGCTGACAAAGGATTGTTTGCCCTATCAAGTATATCCTATGATTCACAACTCAAAAGGTAGAGCCATTGAGGAGCATACGGGCTATGATCAAAATCGTTATATAATGAAGTCGATTTGACCAAACCATCGTGAGGACTCACGGTAATGCTTGCCATCTGGAGCTTACTTGGCCAAGCCATAGTAAGAAGAACAAGGGCTACATTTTACTAGCGTGAGATTGATTGAGTGAACATAGCGACACTTGATTTGACATTGGCTCTTATGTGAGCTAGAGTTTTCTTAATTTGTCACCTCTAACAACCAGCGGCGAAAGGTGGATGGATTGAGTTTGATTTAAGTTTTTAATGATAGAGTTTCATTTAAGCAGTTTCAGATTGCTACTTAATTTGATTTGAAATTTTGATTAATTTGAATATGTTTAAGAGCTTTAGATCCTGTCAACTCTATTTAGTAGCTAACAAAGGATTAGATCTACTGCCATCTGACAGAATCAGTTTCTTAGATATTTCACTGATTTAAAACTCTTATTATAGATTTTTAGGTTTTGTTAACCCGAACCCAATCCTAAGCACTCAGCGTAGTGTCGGGGACCATGCGGGTGATTAAGTAATTTAGGTGATTTTATTTCTGAATTATGAGATTGATTTTGTATTTTTATTTAATTCCAATTTAGCACTCCTTTTGATATTAAAATTTACACTTGAAATCTCTATGTCCAGAACATGCATGTGTTTATAGCTAATTTTATCTAATTAATAAAATCATTAATTTTGAAAATCATAATTAAAATAAAATTCTTTAATTTTTTTATTGAAGGAAGACCTATAATTTTTGTAGATTTTGATTTAGTATCGCCTTCTGTCTGCTTGTACAAAGAATTGCAGATCCAGTGGCAAACCTTATTTTAAAGTTATAGATTCAAAAGATAGTTTAATTTGTTTTTTAAAAGAAGATTTTCCCCCTCCTTTTTTTAACTTTCCTACAATCATTTTCCCCCTCTTTTTATTCGAACTTTGCAACATTTGTTTTTTCCCTCTTTTCATTCAAACTTTCCAACATTCGTTTTCCCCCACTTTTTTTTTTCAAACTTTCCTACATTCATTTTCCCCCTCTTTTTATTCAAACTTTCCTACATTCAAATTTTCCCTCTTTTTCTTTTGAAAGTGGACCCTTCATTATCCCTTCTAATTTATATAAATAAGGCTAAGAGGGAGTATCACATTCCATTCCATTTGTTTGAAGGGTTGGAGTTGGAGCATTTGAAAGGGAACGGTTAGAAACTAAAGTGGGCTTTCAACTCTACTTAGATAAATTTCGTAAGTGCTTTCACCCCTCTTTTTTTGTTTAACTTTTATGTTTGTTGTATGTCATTTTACTTTCCCCATTTTTTTTGTTTGACGCTTTTAGTTTAAAATTAGCTGTAGGTTTCCTTACTTAACATTCTTATGTTAGTTCATTTCACTCTCCCATTTTTCCTAAGCCAAAAGATTTGATGCAATTTTGGCAGCCTCTCGGCATCATCCCAGTGTAGGGGCTACATTGGGAGTATTTTGGCTTTCTAGGTACGCCCTCATGAGCGTAGTGAGTGGTGTCTTGCGACATTGCAGCTGGTTTTCATCTCGTCACACTCTCATGAGCATGACGAGACCTTCAAACCTAAAAGAAGACATACAATGCAATATATATTCATTCCCTCCTTTTTTTCTAAGTCTAGAAATTAGACAAAATTTTGGCAGCATTTCATCTATGGGGAGCGACATCTAACGGATGTTGGCTTACTCGGTAAGCCCTTATGAGCATAGCGAGTGGTGACTTGCAACACTGCAACCAGTTTTTCATCTCATCGCGCCCTCTTGAGCACAACGAGGCCTTCAAACCTACAAAGAAACACAAGCATGTATATATCTACATTCACATATCTCACATGTTCTAACTAATCTTTCTGCGGGTTACAATGATCGACAAAGAGACGGGGCTAGACATGCCGAAAACCAAGTGAAGAACTCGCTCATGATAGTGTTCTTCTCCAGTTATGGCAAAGAGAAGGGTCATAAAGGGGATGAAAATGGGAGGCGACATCGAAAACCAAAAGAAGAACTCGCCTCATGATGGTGTTGCTTCTCCAGTTGCGGCGAAGCGAAAATTGGAAGGTGACGAAAATGGGAGATGATGCCGGAAATCGAAAGAAGAACCCGCCTCATGACGGTGTTGCTTCTCTGGTTGCGGTGAAGCAAAAATTGGAAAGATGATGCAAGGAGGTCGACGCCAGAAACCGAAGAAGAACCCGCCTCATGACTGTGTTCTTTCTTGTTTTTCATCATTTGAAAGAAAGAAAAGAGGGGTTGTTTGGCTGCAGGGGATAGGGTTGAGGGGAAGGGAAGGTGAATATGTTGTTCCATATTAGGATTTGTTTGATGTCCCCATCTAGTTTCTGACTATTCTTTGTAATCTTAATAATATATTCAATGTATGATTTTCTGGAAGGAAGTTTGGAAGTCCAAATCCTGTTGTAGCTCTCAAGATCCCACATATTAAGTTCAATGCATTTTCCTCCAAATAAAGCATTGTTATCTTTTGAATCCACTAATGAGCATATAACTCTACCAGCATTGCTTACATCCCCCTTCATTGGAATTGACCTTTTCACCACATTCATGCTGCTTTCTCAAAGAGTTCAGCATTAAAGAAAGCAGGATCTTTTCTAGTACTTCTTAATATTTCTTTTGGACTTCTCCATTAACAACCAAATCACCATCAATGGGAACTACTTTACATACAGTTTCAGCTCTAAAAGTTTCTCCATATGTACCTTCAAGCTTTGTTATACTGCTAGCATCACAATAATTCAAGAAGACATCATACAATTTTATAGGGCATGATTGCTTGCACACGATCATAAGCTGCTCAAAAGTAGACAGTGATTCCCCATCAATATAACCAACATCAAGTATTGAGAATGATTTAGACACCCAACAAATGGAGCAAATCTCTTTCTCCTCTTGTTCATCAACTGCATCGCAAGGTAGGTCATTGGAAGCATCAGAGAAAGGCTCACTCTATCCCTTAACCTTCAGCTGCAGATCCCTAGAACTTCTCATAGACATGGCATAGTTTTTGCAGATGTCCCAAAGTATAATCAGCCCGTTCTCATATGTAATTAATACCCTAGTGCTAGAGGTACTAGGCTGCGGCAAAATTCCAACTATCCATTGGTGCAGGATTTGAATTTCATTCTCATTTGAAACGCCATAATAAACCCTTTATTGTCGAGGAACTCTAGAAACTTGTAGTGCAACTTCTTTGGTGATATAAGTAGACCCTCAATATTGTCACCTCCAATTATCTTTATTCTACCATCCAATATTCCAATTTCCAGCAATTGTTGGACCACATCAAAAGTAAGAGTTGATGCAGTATATGGGAAACCATAATGCATAACAACTTGAAAATCTTGACTGCTTGATGTCATATTTTCATGTTGCAAATTCTGCCTCATGGCCTTCTCTAATAGGTGCTTGACAAACATCAAAAGTCCAACTTCTCTTCCCCTCGGTATATATGAAAGTTGCCTCCAGCCTTTAAGTAGCTTGAACGAGAGAGAAAAGGAGGACTGAGTCATTCGTTTCCTCCAAACCTGCCAGTATCTGATTCTAAAGGAAAATAAGAGTGTTGTTTTACAATAGCGAAGATGACATAGTGGAGGGCTGGAGCTAATCAGTCTCTTCACCAATTTATTTATTGCATTACTGTATTGCCTCCACTAATGTTGGAAAAAATGCCTGCTCAACATAGATGAACTTCCTGTTCTTATCCTCCAGAAGGGCAAAACAACGTCCAAAAACACGCATGCCCCTGAATGGAGTTATTTGATCCAACATCTTGGTCTACAGTCTTGATACCATCATCATGAGTGTGGGGAACAAGGTGTACGTTGAGCTTTATGGTGATAATCCTGGCTATTGAAGGCATTGGAGTCAAGAGAAAGAACCAATAATAATCAAAGAAGGAGGGAACGACTTCTCCTTGCAGTTGGGAGTTACGAAAATGAAGGTTGGAGGGAACGGTTGCTTACGGTTCCTTAATCGAATGATTGAAAGGGAATGGTTGAGAGCAAGAAGCTTCAAATCTGCATGTGAGGAGCCGAGGCAGGATCGATTGAGCGAGGAAATAAAAAAAAAAATTTCCCCTTTTTTGTTATTTTATTGATTTAAATTTTATTTGATCAAGTCACAAAAGAACTTAATTTCAAAAAATGTGTATCTCTATTGAACTCAACTTTGCATAATATGAATATCATTTCTAAGCAAATTCAACATTCTCGATGCAATGGCGTGATCCATTTTGCAATTGGAGGCCATTTGATTTAAGTCAGAGTCGAATTGGATCTAATTTAGCTCAAAAATGCACATTATTATTTCTGACTGCTCGATTTTTGCATAGTCTGTTTAAATTGAGCACAAATAGTCTTACTTGATAGATTTTGATGTTTCAAAACTAACGACAAAATTAATTTCACGAACGGAGGTCATTTGGTTTGCATCGTTGCTTCCTGATCTCGATATGCATGCAAATGTGTTGATGACTTGATCGCTTAATCAATTGATCATCAAGTTGTGTAATATTTATATTCTGACTTTCAACATTCTAAATGCGATGATGAAGTCTGTTCATCAAACGGAGGTCATTTGGACTGATTTTGGTGATGTCAAGTGTATTTCAGCCTCAATTTACGCCACTTCTAATTATTTGACATTTGCACAAACTCATCCGAATTGAGCGTGGACAGTCTCATTTGATAGTTTTTGATATTTTGAAGCTATAGAGTGATCAATTTTATGAACAAAGTTTGTTTGGACATTGTCGTAGCTTCCTAACTTCGATATGCGTGTAAGCGCATTGGCGCTCGATTGTTTGATCAGTTAATCATTAGATTATGCAATATTTATATCTTAGCCAATTTCAATATTCTGAACGCAATGGTGAAGTCTGTTAATTGATTAAAAGTTGTTTCGATTATTTTTGGTGATGTCGAGTGTATTTTGAGCCTCAATTTGTGCACTGTCACCTCCGAAGTCTGCCAAATTCAATTTGTAGGCTTGACTTGACTTATGGCACATATATGGAGGTCAATAAATGCCCCCAAACAAATTTGATTCATGCATGGAGCGAGTAACGTTTGTTGAAAATTGGTTGACCCTTTGGGCTGACCATAGAAGTTGGATCATTTCAGCTTCGATTGTGATAGCTTACGGAGCTTTGATAGGATTTGTCATTAGTATGCTGCCTTATTCAGGACATGCTAAATGATGGGCTTGATCGATTTGTCAAAATTGACTTGTTGGATAGATAAGAGTTTTTACACCATCTACTCTCTGCTTCAGTGGCTTTGCTAAAAATCTCTTTCTTTTATATCCTTGCAGATTTGATTTTCCTCCAATCCTAACTTTATGCTTGATTGAGTTTGTTGGAGGAATTGGTTTGTTTATTTTGATGAAGGATTCCACTGGGGAATTGGTTAATCTGTACTTGGTCGGATTTGAAATTCCTTATGTCCTAGCTTTAAGCTTAATGGACTTGATGAAGGAATGACCTGATTTGTCCATATTGACTTGTCAAAAAGTGTATGTACGCCATGAATCCTATGCTTTCTGCTTTGACAGACTTGATGAGGAGATTGGCTTTGATCTGTGCTTTGAGTTTGGTCAGATCATTTAAGAATAGATTGAAATATCACCCGGATAATATAGATTGATTTGGCGACCTAAATTGAGAGTTTCCCCAGATTATCTTGATCTATCGATCAAGTAGAAAGATCTCTTGGATCCTGGTTGCTTGTAATCATTAAGTTGGATCTGGTTTAAGATTGAATAGCTATTATCATTGGACTGATGAGCAAAGGCTCTTTCACTGCGGCCTTTTCTTATGGCTTGTTGAGTAAGGAGAGCGTCAGCAACTCGGCCATATTTAGGCATGTTGAGTTTGGCCTTTAGAACCTACTCGAGTCTTCAACTTAAGTTATAGTCGGTTGGTGGTTTTGTTATCAGACTAACGAACGGGGACTCTTTCACTGGCCTTTTCTTGCGGCTTGTTGAGTGAGGAGAGAGTCAGTAATTCAACCATTTGGGCTTATTGAGTCTGACCTTTAAAACTCATTCGTGTCCTAGACTTTAGGATGTAGAGGTTGATATTTTCCACTCGAAGTTTCCAAAATTGAGTTCTTGACTTATCTCCGATTTGACAAGTTTGGGAGATAAACTTCTTGATATTTAGGGTTATTTTTTCATGCGCAGAAATAGATTATTTTTATTCCTGTAAGACTCTGTAACTTAACAATTATGGATATATTCGAGGATTTTGGTGCAAAGCTCAATGTCAACCTGAATAGAAATATATTTGAGGATCTCTCCTTATAACACGACGTCAACTCAAAAAACTTAATATAAACTAAAAAATGTCACCTATCTTGCAAGAGGGATTCTAAAGTACATTTAAGAGAATTTTCAAGATAAAAAGACACAAATACATCAATATTTAAATTGATATGCTCTAAAGGGGATTTTAACATACAACATTGATTTCATCTATATATAAAAATCTAAAATGCCCCATGTGTAATAGGGAAATTTTCACAAAATTTTTTTTCATCTTGAGTAAGTATATTTATTTAGGGATCTCGGCATGAAGCACGATGTCGACCTTAAATATACTAAAAAAATGTCCAATGTCTTGCAGGGGGATTTCTATTATACCTCGAGAATGTGGTCTTCAAGTATAGTATTTTTTCAAGTATCGACCATTAATTGGCGGTATTGGTCTTTGACACTTTAAATCGATGAGTTGGTATGCCCCCTCCTTGGTGTACTTTCTCAATGACAAAAGGGCCCTCCCAATTAGGCTCAAATTTGCCACCAAATTTTTGATTAGGAATAAATGATTTTCAGCACCAAGACCAATTCTTCTTTTTGGAATGTTCGAGGCAGCACCGTATGGTCAAACACCCTGGACATCTTTGCTCGATAAACCTTTAGATTTTGATGAGCTTGCAATCTAACTTCATCAAGTACGCCGAGTTCCTCCATCCTTAGACGAGCATTTTGATCTTCAGTTAGATTGTACTGGATGGCTACTCGAAGTGAAGGCAACATAACTTCAAGCGGAAGAACTGCTTCAATTCCAAATACTAATGAATAGGGAGTGGCTTTAGTCGACATCTTGTAGGTGGTTCGATATGCCCATAGAGCCTCTATTAGCTTGGTATGCCATTCTCTCTTATTTTTAGTGAGAATCTTCTTGAGCAGTTTGACCAATGTTTTGTTGAAAGCCTCTGCCAAACCATTTGCTCTTGGATTATATATTGAGGAGTATCGCCAATCAATTTTGTGTCGATCAACGAATCTATAAATCTTTGCACTTTTAAAGGCTATGCCATTATTAGAAATTATTCGACGTGACACTACAAATCTATAGACCACATTATGTGTAAAGAAGTTGATCACTCGGTCAGTAGTAACTTCTTTAAATGGAGCAGCTTCAGCCCACTTAGAGAAATAATCAGTCACCGCTATGATGAAGTGGTGTCCAGTTGATGACGGTGGATCAATTGGTCCAATTATATCTATACCCCAACATTTGAATGGCCAAGATGCTATTGTTGGGTGTAATGGATTTGTAGGTTGATGGATTATATTCCCATATACTTGGCATTCATGGCACCTCTTAGCATGATTGATACAGTCTCTCACCATAGATGGCCAATAATAGACCATCTTTTTGATCTTTACTGCCATCTTGGGATTGCACTACAAAGTCCGTCATGAACTTCAACCATCACTTTGGTGCTTTCATTTGTATTTAGGCATCGTAGCCACATTTGTTCGAATGATCTACGATATAGAGTATTGTTGACGAAAGCATAGCGTAGCATTCTCTTCTCGATTTGAGTTGTAATTTATTATTTGGTAATTTGCCTTCTTTAAAGTAATCAATGAAGGGTTGCCTCAATCACGCATCTTCTATCGTAAAGGCTTCACTACTTTTCTGAGGCAATGTCATTCTTAGCTCTTCTTAGTACAACTTCGTATTGATTTTGGGGAGTATGAGGGGCAACCTGAGTCTCATTCTACTGGGTCAGATTTAATAAACCCTCTACCTACGGGATTGATACTTTACTGGCTCTAAGACTCATCGAGTAAATATGCCGATCATGACATAATCACCATTCATACTTGCCATTTTCTTAGCTAGTTTTGCTAAGTAGTCGGCTTTGCTATTCTCGGATGAGACTCGAGTTAGTGTGATATTTGGTATTTGCTTCATAAGCTCAGAACTCACTTATGATAGAAAGCTAACTCAAGCTTGTTGATTTATAGAGGCCAAGTACTTGATTTATAATAAGTCGAGAATCACCAAAAATATGCAAGTTTTGAATGCCTATGATAATAGCTTCTTCCAGACCTATCACTAATGCTTCATATTCAGCTTCATTATTAGTTCTTGGCTCAGTCAACCCATATGATCATCTCATTATCCCTCCTTCTGGTGTTATGAAGATGATATCGATTCCTGGTCTTGCTCTTGGGAAATTTATATGTTTGACTTGTTTGATCGATGAGGCTCTATCAAAGTACATTTTCCAAATTTATATTTTTTCTCTTTCATGAATGAGCATAATTTACTCATCAGAAAAATCATCATTAAGATAAAAGTTGCTTGGAGATGTCGAGAACATAGGTGATATCGAATTGTAAAAGCAATACTTCCCATCTTGCCAAATGACCTACCGCTGGTCTTGTCATCAAGTACTTCAGCGGATCAATCCTTGAGATGAGGGTAATCTTGTGAGATAACATATAGTGATGAAGCTTTTAGACTGCAAAGATCAATGCTAAATGCTTCTTTATCAGAGAGTATCTCATTTCTGCTCCAATCAGCCTTAATATAATAAAGAGCATTCTCTTTTCTTTCTTTGTTGTATTGTGCCAATAATGCTCTAAGGGACTCTTCTAATGCAGCTATGTATAGTATGAGGAGCTTCTCAGAAGTAGGCATTGCAAGGATTGGGGGATTTAACGGGTAGCTTTTAATGCTATTGAAGGCTTCTTGGTACTCTTGTCCCATTTGAATGGAGCATCCTTCTTCATCAACCTTGCAAATAGTTGGCAACGTCCTGATAGATTTGATATGAATCGATGGATGAATGCAAGCTGTCCTTGTAAAGAACGAAGCTGACGCAAGCTCTTCGGTGGAGGCATATCCACAATTGCCTTGATTTTAGTAGGATCAATTTCAATATCTCTGTGATGTATAATGTACCCTGGGAATTTTTTGAGGATACCTCAAATGCACATTTTAGAGGATTCATCTTGAGATCATATTTTCTTATTCTCTCCAATACAATTCTCAAGTCTTCAAAGTGATTTTCATGATTTAAGCTTTTCACCACCAGATCGTCAACATAACATTCCACCTTTTGATGAATCAACTCATCAAAAATATGCGTCATGGCTCTTTAGTATGTAGCTCCAGCATTTTTATGCCAAAAGGCATGACCGTGTAGCAATAGATGCCAATAGGTGTTCTAAATGATGTATATTTTTCATCTCTTGGTTTTATTTTGATTTGCTTGTATCCTGACGATCCGTCCATAAATGAGAACATGTCATAGTTGGAAGTGTTGTCCACCAATAGTTCTAATATTGGAAGCAAAAAAGTCATCTTTTGGGAACGCCTTATTTAGGTCCCGGAAGTCAATGCAGAGATGGATTTGGTCATTCTTCTTCTAACTAGGATATTGTTGGCTATCTAATCTACATACTTCTCTTATCGGATGAAGCCTTCTTTAATCAACTTCTTAGTTTCTGTAATTACATGTTCTTCAATCTCCAATCTCATTCGCCTAGAAGCTTGCTTAACAGGTGTTGCATCTAATTTAATAGCTAGTTTATGAACTGCTACATCAGAGGATAAGCCTTCCATTTTAGAATATGTCTAGGCAAAGAAATCCTTGAATTCACAAAGTAGCATTTTTAGCTCTTCAACTTTCTCATGAGGGAGAAGGGCGTCGGTGAAAGTTGGATGGGGAACATCCTCAGCTCCTAGGTTGATTTCTTTAAGTTCATCCATAGTAGATATTTGTCCATCATCTTTCAGTTCTTCAGGTGCGGGCTTGACTTCTACTTCTTCATCACTTTTAAGAAGAATTTCATGGGAATCATCTTCTTCATCACTATGAGTTTCTATCTTAGATTCTATTATATTATAACAAGCTCTATTTTGATGAGAGTTGTGAATGAACCCTAGACCTTTAGTGATAAACTTATCACTTCTTTGCGATGCTTGAGGACTTCTTTGGCTCCACATCTTGTTAAAGATTTGGGTCCTATGTTTAGTAGTTCCAATGTAAATTCCAGGCTTATGCATCACTCTTTGTAATTTCTGTGGATAGTATATTAGTATTCTTACTAGCACTATCTCATCAAAGTTTTTGTGTTGAGCAGGCCACTCAAAATTATGAGACTGAGACTCTTTAGATTTATAAAATAGAGTTCCTGTTATGCCAAACTCACTCAACGGTGGCACATAGAACGTTATCAATTCTTCAATATCATGAATCTCCAATGGAGTGATTTCTTTGAAGCACTATGGAGGGATGGGTATAATTTTGAGTGAGTCATCTGACTCTGCCAAGTGAGCTATCCTCCTTGATGCAGCCATCTGAACTCTATTTTCATAAGTAGATTCAAAATCATAGTCTGAATTGAAATCACTTATTTTATACTCTACTTTTCTTGAGAGCTTATAAGTTCCATTAGGTTTGATAGGAATATTTTCTCCTTCTTCCGTGTCACTTCCCAAATGAGGAACTGATTTTTTTGATTTGGGTGCAGAATTAAGTGCTTTAGGGAGAGTCGGCATTGTCTTCTTTCTTCCTCTTTGCTTCTGCTCTTTCACTTTGTGAAATTACTTTTTAGTTCAAGTGATGCTATCACTTCAAGAGGCTCTGCTATCTTAGGCTCTTTGAGGATGAATTATTTTGCATCTTCATAGATCTTTGCTTCATTGATGGAGAATGGTTGTAGGTTACCGAGAATTCTGAATTCTTCTCCATCTTTCTGATACTTTATACATTGATGCATAGTTGATGGGATCATGCCATACTCATGCAGCCACCAAGAGAGCTCTAAATGATGTATCGACATCGATTACATGAAACTTTCCTTCTGTATATAAATCCCTCAACTTGAGTGAATAAAAGAACAGAGTTTTCTGCCCCTTTTCATTGAAACCATCAACTTATTTCTCCCAAGATGTTGGATATCAAGTGATAATTCTCTTAATACCTTTAGACACATAAGATTGATAGAAGAACCTGGATCAATTAATATTCGGTTGATCGAGATCCCGTCACTCTCTGCAGTAACATATAGAGGATGGTTTTGATTTATCGTTCCCAACATAAGATCTTCTTTAGAAAATGTGATTACTGGGAGATCTTGAGTTTGCAATGTTTCAGTCATGCATTTTTCAGCAAAGTAAGCTTCATAACTCTCCGGATCTTTGAGAGCATGTATCAAAGTCTCTTGGAGGTCTTTTGACATCAAGAGAGCCTCGTACACACTCAATTGTGCAGGGATCTTTCTCATATGATAGAATATTATAATCTATCTTTTCACTTGATTTAGGCTTCACTTTAGGATTTTCGGAAATGATATCCTCATTGACTTCAATTTGTTTGCCTTTATCTTTATTTGCATTTCCCTTCTTTGATGAAGGTGGTAAGACTTTACCACTTCTCAACTGAACCTGAATCACCTTATCTTACTCAGATTCTTTTGAAGAGGTGGTTTCTTCAAGTTCCCTTCTTATTTTGGAAGATTGGCCAAAAGGGCTAGACTCATTTTCAATGCCATACGTTTCATACGTGATGATATCGATGAGTCTGATTCTTCTCTGTCGAGAAAATATAGATCTTCATCTGAATTGTTATTATTTTATTGAGTCATTAAACAAAATTCAGACGTTAGCTCCTCAGGCTCTTCTTGCTTTCCTGACAAGAATTGTGATGAGTTGTTCGAGTCTGTTTGACTACCCTTGTCATTTGGACGATATTGTAGAATATCGACATCAGATGATTCAACATATCTCTTGGACAAGATTCACCATTATCTTCTTCATCGATTCAATGCAAAGTTTATGCATGAAGTCTGCTAAATGGTTGTCTTATTATCTTTTAGATTGTTAATGATCTTTTGAGTTGTAGTTCTCTTCTTGATCATCCTTTTCTTAGCCAGCTTCTTTGATTTATGAGGTCTGCGTATAGTAGACTGCTTCTCATGTTGCGATGAAGTATCCTTATCAGAATGCCACTGAGAAGCCTAAATACTTGATTTAGGCATCTCTCTTAAGTCCAATATAGGTTCAAGTGGTGATTTCTACTTAACACTAGGAACATATTTTTAGCTGCTTCAGCATTTTCACGCTCTTTTTGGAGACTATTGTTTGTCATTCTTTAGTTAGAATTGATTTCTTCTTCTTTTATCTTTGCTGGATGATACGTAAGAGGATATAATCATCCTTGTAGACTCTCTTTGGGCTGACTAGAACACTATCGGATAGTGTAAATTCACCTCATCGATACTTTCTTTCTAGCCAATTTTTAAAGACATAATAGTCTTCGATAGGATGACTGATCATCCAATGATAAGGACAGTAATTTGGATTACTGACTTGATCAGCTTCTTCAGGCCTTTTAAATTCTAGTAACTGTAGACCGACTCTGATTGCTTGCCAAAAATAATTTAGCCACACTATCCCTTCTAAAAGAATATTCTTTGCTCTTCTTTTCTTTAAGAAATGGCTGCATTCGCTCATCATCTCTTGTTGATTATTTTGGACGCTCCCCACCACTTGGAAAAGTTCTAGGTTTGTCATTGCCTCCTAATACCAATTTTAGCTGTGGATTAGAATAAACAAGCTTCTTTCCCTTATCATCAGTGTACATTGGTTGTTTTCCTTTATCCACATTGTATATCACTCTCTTTTCACCATTTGAGCTATACAAAGTGGCATGAATTTCATTTCTTCTTGAGTCGAAGGTTTGTTTCTTTATCACATAGACTTGGACTTAGGCGATTCAAATTTTTGAATTTAGCCACCCTATCAAGAAAGTCCTGGAATGTTGCAATCGATGTCATGCATAAAAATGGTGTCATTTTATCATCCATATTGCCCATTAGCAATTGGATAGTATTTTCTTCTTCCAATTGTTGCTCACACTTCATACTTAGGTTGTGCCAATGACTTATGAATTTTGCCACTGACTCATCTTTTCTCCTTTTCAGCAAGGTGAGGTCAGCGATTGTGATTTTCTTAGTTACACTAGCAAACCTCTTCACAAATATAATCTCTAATTCAACAAATATTTTAACTGAATCATTTGACAATTCTGCATACCATTCAGCGGTGAGGTCATTTGTGTTTGATGAAAAAGTTGTGCATCGTTCCCTCCTGTGTTACCACAAGTAGCCTTAAATTGAGCTAGATGTTGCTTTGGATTACAAAGCCCGCTGAAAGTATTAAATTTTAGTGCTGAGTAACCTTTCGGTTACGACACTTGGTCATATTCAGTAGGTAAGGCGACTCACCTCTTTCACCGCTTTGAGACTATGACCGCTTTATCTTTTCATTGATTATTATTTCTAGCGGCTTGTTATCGTTCGTGTGCTAATATTTTGAATTGTCAATTAAAGAAGTACTGGGTTAACTTCGTTCCTCGTTTCATGCATAGCATGTACTATAGGAGCTTGAGGTACCATAGTGGCTGGTGGTATAGAAGTTGTATTATTAGCTGCCTGTTTATTAGCAGACCAAATAAGTGCTACATTTGATGTGATATTCTTCTACAACATCTCCATCATGATGTTCATTTGTGCCATCATATCATTCATTTTGGTACCAAGTTGTGCAATCTCCTTGTCTTTGACCTCCATTTGACATTGTATTTCTCTTTGCTCTCTAACTAGCGTCATGGCATCAATCAATACAAGCTCTTCCTCTTCTTCTATTTCTTATTATTGTTTTGCTCCTTGCACATTTTCAGGGAAAGAACTTGACTGTCCTTCTTCTTGTGCATTTATAGGGGCAGCTATTGATAGGGCTGAACGACGACGATGATTATAAAAGCGTGTACCAGGATGATCATTTCCTAGTTCAACCATATAGATAGCTTCAACACCCATGATATCTTTCTCATTATGGTCTTCTTCTTATTCATCTTCAGCAAAGATCAAAGATTTATTCTATTTGCTTCTGTGAAGACTCTTCTTCATAAATGTCAAATTCAGGTTCAGGTTCCCTGAGTTCACATTGCTACTGATGGTGCTGAGCAGAGAGTTCATCTATATCTCTGACCATATAGACAACCTCCACTTCCATAAAGTCCTCTTCATTATTTTCTTCTTGCACATGAATTTTTTATCAATGTTTCCAGTGGATCTCTGGTTCAATGTGCGAAATAAACACTTCTTTTATTAAAGGACTGCGATCAAAGTCAACCTTCTTTTGTAGGGGTGAATCTGATCGGTGATGGGATCCCCTAGAGGATTCTCCAGGGTGTCGACCATCATGTCTTTCATCAATGATATCCCTTCTTTTGGGTAACCACTTTGATGAGTTATTTTAAAGGCAGATTTTTGAGTATATGTATCATATATCACACCTCTTCCATTCTTTAGTACTTCATTACGGGGTTTTGGCCTCCATATTTGCTTATCCTTTTGCTGGGACGTTTCAGCAGTGGATTCTTGGACACGAGATCTAAGTGTCACACTCTGATGCTCACCATGTGAAGCGTACTGGACTTGCTGGCTAGTTACCGAAAGAGATGGCAAATTTCTTGGTGGAGCTTCAGTATTGTCCATCACCACAGGCCTCTGAAATCTTATTTTCATTAGGCCTATATCCTTGGCTACTTTGAGAACTTTATGTATCTTGGCAGATAGTGTTTCAGGATGTCTCCTCTATGGTTGTGGAGCTTGATGTGGTTGGTTCCAGAAGGGCTGCCTTATTTCAAGTAAAGTTATTCTTATTTACCCACTTTAAGTTGTTAAAGTTGTTGTGGGTAGGGATACTCACTTCTGGCGACAGTATCTCTTATTCACTAGGTTATTCAAAGGGGATCTGTTGAGCCCTCAGCTCAGCTTTTCTCCTTCTTCTCTGTCTTCTGGTTAATTTGCTTCCTGATGAGGAAGCTTTATGATCATGCTTTCCAGGTACAAAAGGTTCAATAGGCACAGTAGTTGTACCACGAGAAATTAAAGACACAATTTTCCCACTGACGGTTCTTTTTGTCACGGGAGATTAGGATTGACCTAGCCTTTTGAAAATTAAAGTTTTCTATCGGGAGAACTCCTTGACGGGGTTGTCATTGGGTTGGCACATGGCTAGTGGGAGCTTGGAACTTGAGGTCTTCCGGCATGGCCTCAACGAATGTACCATGTGGTACTTCCAGTTAATATGATAGCTGGGAAATTCAAGCTACCGAATTGAATGGTAGCCCCGACATCTCCTGTGTTGATGACGGCATTGGCTAGGCAGATGTTTGCACCATGACCTAGCTAAAAGGTGAAAGGAGTGCTTTATAGATCCATTCAGCAAAAGTGAAAGATAAGAATTAGTAATTAATAATTATTATTTCACCCCATACTTTCAAGATGCAGAGGTACTGCAGAATAAAATAATTTTGTAATAAAGATATACTCTACGAAATGATTCATTCTACATAGAGCCTCATATTGAATTTATTACACACTTAAATCACCATTTCATTGTTTTGAATTTTGAAAAATTTTATTGCTAATATAGCACATATATGAAGCCAAAGATGGAAAGAGAATCTTGTCCCCAGCGAGTTGCCAAAAATCTGTGGGCTCCAAAAATTCACCACTGACCTCTCGACAAATGTTTGAATTGAAGAGAGTATGATTTAAAAATATCAGTGTAATTTTCAGAAGATAGATGGAATAGTAGATAAGTCACTACCCAGAGATTTTGCCCTTATTTTGTGAGGACTTTAGATTTGGTTCCAGGTTTCTTTTAGGCAAGCCTCTATAGTTAATTACCTCTTGATAAGTGAGAGAGAACTTTCGATTAAGGCTAGTCATTCGATGGCTAAATGTGTAGTGTATAGTAGCAGCATGTAGAGTTTTAAAATTTAAGATTTATGAAATTTATCATTTTAGCTTAAACCGGATGGTTGGGGGAATGATGACATGCCCGATCTAGATCCCATGGTTCCATCATCCCGGCGGTCCCTAGTCTACTTAGTCAGAGGAGGTAGTTGACCCAACGTGAAGGATCCTCATCGACAACACATGGGTTACGCCGTCAAGAAATTCTTGCGTGGTGTTTATCTAAGGAGATAATTTTAAGTCTACCTTAGCTGACAAAGGTTGTTTGTCCTATCAAGTATACCATATGATTCACAACTCAAAGGGCAGAGCCATAGGGGAGCATACAGGATACGGTCATGATCATAATATAATGGAGCCTGACTGGCCAATCCACCCGATCAGAGGACTCTACTCATAACTGCTTCATCTATGGAGCCTACTGGCCAAGCCATGCAGTCAGAGGACATGAGCCACATCCTTACTGGCATGAGATTGATTGAGAGCGAACATAGCAGAACACTTGATTTGACATTGGCTCCTTTATGTGCTAGAGTTTTCTTAATTTGTCACCCCTGATAAACAGTTGCAGAAGGTGGATGGATTGAGTTTGATTTAAGCTTTTAATGATAGAGTTTCATTTAAGCAGTTTTAGATTGCTACTTAATTTGATTTAAAATTTGATTAATTTGAATATGTTTAAGAGTTTTAGATCGTATCAACTCTATTTAGTTGCTAATAGATTAGATCTACTATCACCTGACAGAATCAGTTTCTTAGAAATTTCACTAATTTAAAACTCATTTTAGGTTTTTAGATTTGTTAACCCGGACCCAGTCCTTAGACTAAACTAGGAAGTAACCCACACAATATCCTCAGACACTTGAATTTAAGCACTCAGTGTAGTGTCGGGGCCCATGCAGGTGTTTAGTAATTTAAGTAATTTTATTTCTGAATTATGAGATTGATTTTGTATTTTCATTTAATTCCAATTTAGCTTGCGCAGCCTTTTCAAAGATTAAAATTTACACTTGAAATCTCTATGTCCGAGCACATGCAAGTGTTTATAGCTTAGTTAATTTTATCTAATTAATGAAATCATTGCTTTTGAAAATCATAATGAAAATAAAATTCTTTAATTTTTTATTGAAAAAAACACTATGATATTTGTAGATTTTGATTTAGTATCATCTTCTATCTGCTTATACAAATAATTACAGATCCAGTGGTGAACCTTATTTTGAAGCTATAGATTCAAAATATAGTTTAATTTGTTATTTTAAAAAATAATTTACCCCCCCAAGAGTAGCTTTCATTTTTCCCCCTCCTTTTTTTTAACTTCCTTACATTTTTCCCCTCTTTTTATTAGAACTTTCCTACATTCGTTTTCCTCCTCTTTTTATTCAAACTTTCCTACATTCATTTTCCCCCCCTCTTTTTCTTTTGAAAGTGGACCCTTCATTATCCCTTCCAATTTCTATAAATAAGTCCAAGAGGGAGTAGCACATTCCATTCCATTTGTTTGAAGGATTGGAGTTGGAGCATTTGAAAGAGAACGATTAGAAAC
This sequence comes from Cymbidium sinense, assembly GCA_021442155.1. NCBI lineage: Eukaryota > Viridiplantae > Streptophyta > Magnoliopsida > Asparagales > Orchidaceae > Cymbidium > Cymbidium sinense. The sequence continues at coordinate 17,382,765 of CM038223.1, forward strand.
TTTAGTGGGTTTTCAACTCTGCTTAGATAAATTTTATAAGTGCTTTTCACCCTCTTTTTTTTGTTTTACTTTTATGTCTGTTGTATGTCATTTTACTTTCCCCCTTTTTTTTGTTTGATTCTTTTAGTTTAAAATTAGTTGTAGGTTTCCTTACTTAATGTTCTTAAGCCAGTTCATTTCACTCTCCATTTTTCTAAGCCAAGATTTGGCCAATTTTGGCCCTCTGACATCATCCCCATGTAGGGGAGGAGTTTTGGCTTTCTGATTCCCCTCATGAGTGGTGTCTTGTGACAGATTTTATCTCGGCGCTCTCATGAGCAGCGGCCTTCAAACGAAAGAAGACATACAATGCAATATATATTCATTCCCCCCCTTTTTCCTAAGTCTAGAAATTAGATAAATTTTGGTAGCATTTCATCTAGGGGGACCGACATCTAACGGATGTTGGCTTACTCGGTACGCCCTCATGAGCATAGCGAGTGGTGTATTGCTACCCCACAACCAGTTTTTCATCTCGTTGCCCTCATGAGCACAGCGAGGCCTTCAAACTTGCAAAGAAATACAAACATGTATATATCCACATTCACATATCTCACATGTTCTGACTAATCTTTCTACGTATTACAATGATCGGCAAAGAGATGGGGTTAGGCATGCCAAGAAGAAGAACCTCGAATGTTCTTCTCCATTCTGAGAAGGGTCATAAAGGGGATGAAAATGGGAGGCGATGCTAAAAACCTAAAGAAGAACCCGCTCATGGTGTTTTCCAGGTTCTAAGCAAAATTGAAAGGTGTGAAATGGGAGATGACACTGAAAGAAGAACCTCATGATGGCGTTTTACTTTGGTTGCAAATTTGATTTAGTATTTTTCTATCTACTTATACAAAGAATTGCAGATCTGGTGGCAAACCTTATTTTGAAGCTATAGATTCAAAAGACAGTTTAATTTGTTATTTTAAAAGAAGATTTACCCCTTCAGAGTAGCTTTCATTTTCCCCCCTCCTTTTTTTTAACTTCCCTACATTCATTCTTCCCCCTCTTTTTATTTGAACTTTCCTACATTCATTTTTCCCATCTTTTTATTCAAACTTTCCTACATTCATTCCCCCCCCCCTCTTTTCTTTTGAAAGTGGACCCTTCATTATCCCTTCCAATTTCTATAAATAAGGCTAGAAGGAGTATCACATTACATTCCATTTGTTTGAAGGGTTCGAGTTGGAGCATTTGGAAGAGAACGATTAGAAACTTTAGTGGGCTTTAAACTCTGCTAAGATAAATTTCGTAAGTGCTTTTCACCCCTCTTTTTTTGTTTTACTTTTATGTTTGTTGTATGTCATTTTACTTTCCCCTTTTTTGTTTAAAGCTTTTAGTTTAAAATTAGTTGTAGGTTTCCTTACTTAACATTCTTAAGCCAGTTCATTTCACTCTCCCATTTTTCCTAAGCCAAAAGATTTGACGCAATTTTGGCAGCCTCTCGACATCATCCCCATGTAAGGGGCTGCATCGAGAGTATTTTGACTTTCTCGGTACACCCTCATGAGCGTAGCGATTGGTGTCTTGCGACACTGCAGCCAATTTTTCATCTCATCATGCTCTTATGAGTATAATGAGGCCTTCAAACCTGAAAGAAGACATATAATGCAATATATATTCATTCCCCCCTTTTTTTCTAAATCTAGAAATTAGATAAATTTTTGGCAGTATTTCGTCTAAGGGGAGTGACATCTAACGGATGTTGGCTTACTCGATACGCCCTCATGAGCATAGCAATTGGTATATTGCGACACCGCAGCCAGTTTTTCATCTCATCGAGCCCTCATGAGCACGGCCAGGCCTTCAAACCTGTAAAGAAATACATGCTTGTATATATCCACATTCACATATCCCACATGTTCTGACTAATCTTTCTGCGTGTTGCAATGATTGGCAAAGAGATGGGGTTAGGCATATTGAAAACCAAGAGAAGTACCCGTTTCATGATGGTGTTCTTCTCCAGTTACGGCAAAGAGAAGGGTCATAAAGGGAACGGAAATGGGAGGTGACGTCGGAAACCTAAAGAAGAACTCGCCTCATGATGATGTTGCTTCTCCAGTTGCGGTTGCGGCAAAGCGAAAATTGGAAAGGTGGCAGAAATGGGAGATGACACCAGAAACCTAAAGAAGAACCCACCTCATGATGGTGTTGCTTCTCCAGAAAAAATTAGAAAGTGATGCAAGAAAGGCCAATCGAAGAAGAACCCTCCTCATGGTGTTCTTTCTCGGCGTTATTTGCAAGAAAGAAAAGAGGGTTGTTTGAGAGGGAGTCTTGTGGGGAAGGGAAGGCAAATAAGGTTGATATCGATTTGTTTGATGTGACATCTAGTTTCTTTTCTTTATAATCTCAATAATATATTCAATGTATGGTTTTGGAAGGAAGTTTGGAAGTCCAAATCATTGTAGCTCTCAAGATCCCACACATTAAGTTTAATGCATTTTCCTCCAAATAAAGCATTGTTCTCTTTTGAATCCACTGATGAGCATATAACTCTACCAGCATTGCTTACATCCCCCTTCATTGGAATTGACCTTTTCACCACATTCATGCTACTCTCTCAAAGAGTTCAGCATCAAAGAAAGCAGGATCTTTTCTAGCACTTCTTCATATTTCTTCTGGACTTCTCCATTAACAACCAAATCACCATCAATGGGAACTACTTTACATACAGTTTCACCATCTTTAAAAGTTTCTTCATATGTACCTTCGCCAAGCATTGTTATATTGCTAGCATCACAATAATTCAAGAAGACATCGACAATTTTACCGGGCATGATTGCTTGCAAACGATCATAAGCTGGTCAAAAGTATATAGTGATTCACCATCAATATAATCAACAACAAGTACAGAGAATGATTTAAACACCCGACAAATGGAGCAAATCTCTTTCTCCTCTTGTTCATCAGCCGCATCGCCAGGTAGGTCATTGGAAGCATCAGAGAAAGGCTCACTCCTTAACCTTTTGCAGATCCTAGAACTTCTCACATAAATGGCACGTTTTCACGGATGTCCCAAAGTATAATCAGCCGTTCTCATATGCAATCAATACCCTAGTGAGAGGTACTATACAAAATTCCAACTATCCGTTGGTGCAGGATTGAAACACCAACTGATTCAATTTCATTATCATTTGAAACACCGATAATAAACCCTTTATTATCGAGGAACTCTTGAAAGTTGTAGGGCAATTTCTTTGGTGATTTAAGTAGACCCTCAATATTGTCACCTCCAATTATCTTTATTATACCATCCAATATTCCAATTTCCAACAATCATTGGACCACATCAAAAGCAAGTTGATGCAGTATATGGGAAACCATAATGCATAGCAATCTTATCACACTTGATGTCATATTTTCATGTTGCAAATTCTACCCCATGGCCTTCTCCAATAGGTGCTTGACGAACATCATAAGTCCAACTTCTCCTCCCCTCAGTTTATATGAAAGTTTCCTCCAGCCTTTGAGCAGCAGGAACAAGAGAGAAAAGAGGATTGAGTCATTCATTTCCTCCAAAACCACCATCTGATTCTGGAGGAAAATAAGAGAGTGCGGTTTTACAACAACGAAGATGGAATAGTGGAGGGTTGGAGCTGATCAATCACTTCATGATTTTCTTTATTGCATTACTCTTTTGCCTCCACCAACACTGGAAAAAGTGCCTACTCAACATAGATGAACTTCTTATTCTTATCCTCCATAGAAACAAGTCCAAAGCGTTCCGCATGCCCGAATGGAGTTATTTGATCCAACATCTTGGTCTTCCATTACCCACATCATGAGTGTGGGGAACAAGCTGTACGTTGATCTTTTCGGTGATAATCCTGACTGTTGAAGGCATTGGAGCCAAGAGAAAGAACCAATATTGATCAAAGAAGGAGGGAACGGTTTCTCTTTGCAGTTGGGAGTTGCGAAAATAAAGGTTGGAGGGAACGGTTGCTTACGGTTCCTTAATCGAATGAACAAGAGGGAATGGTTGAGAGCAAGAAGCTTCAAATCTGTGAGGAGCCAGAGGTGGGATTGGTTGAGCCAGGAAAATAAAATAAAATTCCCCCTTTTTTTGTTTTGTCGATTTAAATTTTATTTGATCAAGTCACAAAAGAACTTAATTTAAAAAAATGTGTATCTCTGTTGAACTCAACTTTGCATAATATGAATATTATTTCTAAGCAAATTCAATATTCCAGATGCAACAGTGCAATCCATTTTTGAGCCCATTTGGTTTGAGTGGTCGAATTGGATCCATTTCAAAAAATGTAAATTATTACTTTTGACCCGATTTTTATGCGATGCTGAGTACAAATAGTCTTACTTGATAAATATCAATGTTTCAAAACTAACGGTGAAATCAATTTCATTAATGGAGGTCATTTTTGGTGCCTCGATCTTGATATCGTTGAGCATTGATGACTGATCGATGGGTTAATCATAAAGTTATACAATATTTATATTCTGACCAATTTCAACATTCTAAACATGATGGCAAAGTCCTTTCATCGATTGAAAGTCATTTGAACTAATTTTGGTGACATTCAGTGTATTTCAGTCTCGATTTGCGCACTACCACTTCTGATTATTCGACATTTGTACAAACTCATCCGAATTGAGCGTGGATAGACTCATTTGTTATTTTTTGATATTTCAAAGCTAATGAAGTGATTGATTTTGCAAAAAGAGGTCGCTTTGATATCGTCGCATCTTCTTGACTCCGATATGTACACAGGTGCATTGACGACTCAATCTCTTGATTGGTTAATCATTAGATTATGCAATATTTATATCTTGACCAATTTCAATATTCTGAATGCAATGGAAGTCTGTTCATCGATCAGATGTCATTTTGATTATTTTTGGTGATGTCTAGTGCATTTTGAGCTTCAATTTGTCTATCACCTCAAGTTCATTTGATTTGTGACTTGACTTATATATGAAGGTCGGGTAATAGAAGAATTTTCATGGAAAAGCTTTTTTTCACCTTGAGTCAATATATTTATTTAGGGATCTTGACATAAAGCACGATGTCGACCTAAATAGATATACTAAAAAAATGCTCCCTATCTTGTAGGGGATTCTAAAGAAAATTTAGGAGAACTTTGAAATTAAGCAAATACATCAATATTTGAGTTGATATACTCTTAAGAGGGTTTTAACATATAGCATTGATTTTATATATGTATAGAAATCTAAAGATGTGAGGAAATTTTCTTGAAAAGTTTTTTCCATCTTGAGTAAGTATATTCATTTAGGGATCTCGGCATGAAAAATGATGTCAACCCAAATAAATATACTAAAAAAATATCCCTTATCTTGCAGGGGGGATGTTTGCCTTATTTCAGAAATGCATTCTTATATTACAACAGAATTTCCCAGCAAAGCTTTGAGGAATAATTAGTATTCTCAGCACTAGGACCAATTCTTCTTCTTGAAAAGTTTGAGGATGCACCATATGATTGAATGCTTCGGACATCTTTGTTCTATAAACTTTTAAATTTTGTTGAGCTTAGAGACTGACCATGTTAAGCGCATCAAGCTCTTCCATCCTCAGACAGACATTTCCATCTTGGGTGAAATTGTGTTAAATGGCTACTTAGAGTGAAGATAATTCAACTTCAAGTTGCAAGACTATTTCATCTCCAAATACTAGCGCATAAGGAGTAGATTTTGTGGGAGTATAGTGTAGATGTCACATCACTATCTTTCTTTAAGATAGTTTCACTTTGAGTCTTTGGCCTCCAAATTTGCTTACCTTTTTTTCTCTTGGGACCTTTTGACAATGGATTCTTAGACATGTGATTTTAGTGTCACGCCTTGATACTCACAATAAGAGACTTGAATTAGTGATACATCTTGCCAAGATTGTAAGAGGAGGTCTCTTTAGAGGAGTAACTTTAGCCTCCCTAATGACAGGACTGTGATATTTTTTTCTTCATCGATCATTTCTCCTTAGTAACTTTGAGGTCCCTATGCACTCTTGCATATATAGTTTCAAGTTTCCTCACTGGAGAAGCTGGAATCTGACATTGTCAAGTCCATAATGACTGTATAATTTAACTAGTAGAGCTGTTTCGCTTTGCCCATCCTAGGCTATCAAACATGTTATCAGTTGGAGCACCGCTTCTGGTTCCATAGCTGAGTGTACAAGTTTATGCTTGAACAATGGTTGTTAAGCGTGCAGTTTAGCATTTATTTTTCTCCGTTGTCTCTGGGTTAGCTTACTTTTAGATGAAAAAGCTTCTGCGCTACTACTTCTTCTCGAGGACTTCGACCTCCATATTTATTTTTTTTCTTTCTACGAGGACCTTTCAGTAGTGGATTCCTGAATATGTGGTCCAAGCATGCTCACTATGTAGGAATTGCTTAGAACGGTCTTGAGCATTACTCATTGAGAGTAGCCTTTTTGGTGAATCTTTCTCATTTTATTTGATAATCAAGCATTGATACTTTTCTTCATAAGACCCTTCTTCTTGACAACTTTTAGCACCATGTGCACTCTGGAGGGTAGAGTCTTAAGATGCCTCCTTTGTGGGGTTGTAGTTTGATGTCGCTGCTCCTAGAATGATTGTTTGATATCACCAGTAGAGCTATTCCTTTTCACCCACTTAAGATTTTCAAACTTATTATAAGTAGGAACACTTTCTTATGGTATCAACTTTGGTCACATGGCTAGTGACTTAGGCAGTAATTTTTGAGCTCGTAGTTCAACATTTCTTCTCCTTTTTTTTGCCTTCTACTAAGTTTTCCTCTAGAAGAGGAATCTTCAGCATCATGCCTTCCTAATGTGAAAGGTTTGATTGACAAAGTTGTGTTATTCTGGAGAACAAAAGTAATAGTTCTCCAAGTAACTTTAAACTTTAATTTCATTATATTCTGTTGCTATTATAGCTTAGATTCGACTAACCAAAGATGGAAAGAGAAACCTATCCCTAGTGGAGTCGCCAAAAATCTCTAGGCTCCAAAAATTTGCAACCGACCTCTCAACATTAAATTGAAGAGAGTTTAATTTTAGAATGTCGATGTAATTTTCAAAAGGCCGATGGAATAGTATATAAGACACTACCCAAAGATTTCATCCTCATTTGGTGAGGACTTTAGATTTTGTTCTAGGTTTTCTATAGGTGCAAGCACCTATAGTTAATTACCATCTCAATAAGTGAGAGAGAACTTTTGATTAAGGCTAGTCATTAGGTCACTTAATGTAGCATATAGTAGTAGCGTATGGAGTTTTAGAATTTACGATTATGAAATTCATCATTTAAACAAAGCGGATGGTTGAGAAATGATGATGTGCGATCTAGATCCCATGGTTCCGTCATCCGCTATTGGTCCCTAGTCTACTAAGTCGAGGGAGATGACCCAACTTGGTGAAGGATCCTTATCGAAATATATTACATTAAAGAAATCCTTGTAGATATAGGGTAGTGTTTGTCTAAGGAGACAGACTTAAGTCTACTTTAGCTGACAGAGAGTTATTTATCCTATCAAGTATACCTTATGATTCACGACTCAAAGGGCAGAGCCATTGGGGAGCATACAGGCTACAGTCGTGATCGTAATATAATGGAGTCTTACTGGCTAAGCCACCCGATCAGAGGACTCTGATCATAATTATATCATATGTGGAGCCTACTGGCCAAGCCACACAGTCAGATGACACGGGCCACATCCTTACTACATGAGATTGATTAAGAGTGACATAGTAGAACACTTGATTTACATTGGCTCTTTTGTGAGCTAGATTTTCTTAATTTGTCACCCCCGCCAAACAATTGCAGAAGGTGAATAGATTGAGTTTTGCTTTAAGCTTTTAATGATTAAGTTTCATTTAAGCATTTTCAGATTGATATTTAATTTGAGTTAATTTGATTTGAAAATAGAATCACATCTTGATGAAAATAACCCTTCCAGTTGAAATCACCTTTCAACACAGCCATCATCGGGGTAATTAATAGATTAGAATATATTCAAGAGCTTTAGATCTTGTCTATTGTGTTTAGCTTCTAACTGAGGATCAGATCTACTTTCACATAACATAATTAGTCTCTCAGATATTTCACTAAGTTGAAATTTATATAATAGATTTTTAGGTTTTGTTAACTGGGACCTAGTCTTAAGACTAAACCTGGTAGCAACCCGCATAGCATCCTCAGATACTTGAATTTAGGCATTTGATGTAGTGTTGGGGACCATGTGGGTGTATTTGAGAATGCCTTAACCGCGTCTTATATGCGGCTTGCGATGTTATTCTAATCCATGCGTTTGATTTGAAATTTATATTTTCAATTCTGAATATTACAGCTTCACCTATATCTATTTTTTTCAATTTAGCTTGTTAAATGTAATCTTATTGCTTAATTCACGCTTGAATTGCATTTGTATTTGAATGCTGACTATCAAACTTAATATATGTTTCTTGTCATCTTGATCATAAATCTATTTAGATTTTTAGTTAGATCATTCGAAGTGAGATATTGTAAGAATTATATTCATAGTTATTGACTATGAATCAAATTCTTTATATGTCTCATTTAAACCTCCATGACACTTCTCAACTTGTTTAGTATGAATTAAATCATAATTTATTTGTTAATCAAGCAGTTTTGCTATGTTTGTTATTGTTCACTAATATTTGGAATTATCAGTGATAAATATCATTTATATTAGTTGGTGAAATATCAAAATCCACATTTGCTCACATGTGAGTTATCGAATTTTATATTTGTTTTCCAAACTAGATTGTGTTCAATTTAAATCAATTTTAAAAAGTTATACCAAATTAAGTTTTTATTGCTTTAGCCCTACTCGTGCTTATTCGTCGCATTATTGATATGACACTTAAAATACTACTAAGTGAAGCACGAATCTTGATGCTAAAAGCAAACTCATCCCAAGTTGGAATTGGCCGAGATCGAGCACTTAAAATATCATTAGAAACTTTGGGATATCAGTTAAATCCCTAAAAAGCTATTAAACATGGAGTGTTTATAGTCAAATCGAGCGTCTCGACGAGCAGGATCTAACAAGCCCAAGATCTCAAAATTTATTTAAAATACATCAAATGATCAAAGGGATCATTGTGAGCCATCCGATGAAGTGGAGTGGTACGGGTTTTGCATGTATTTACAGAGACGCCACTCCTCCAATCTATAAATAGCCCCTCATTCCTCATATGAGGGAGGCCAAGAGAGAGAGCTCTAAAGATCCTCCAAGCACAATCTGACGACGGTCAACCACGCCCGGCCGCCCATCGCCACCGCCGATCCTTGCCGTCATTGACCACTGTTGCCGGTCATCATCATCGACCACTATTGTCGGTCATCATCATCAACATCATCATCAACATCATCTTTTACTAGCAACTATTGTCCCTTTCTCATATACAATTCTATAATCCCAGTATCAGGAAGATCTTGTACTCTGAAATAGATAAATAGTGGAAGCTTTTAACTGGGCTAGGCCTCGTGGTTTTTCCCTCTTTTTGAGATTTTCCATGTAAAAATTTTGGAGTTTTATTGTTCACTCTTTTAATACCTATGTGTGTGCTGGATTTCACATTGAAGCTAAGGTGAAAACTTTTACTCAATCGTGACTGGTTTTCTAACGCATAGCTTCGTCATGGGAAGAGAACCCTTCAATCACAATTCCTGTGAATACCCTCATTATGGCTAATAGGCACAACACTCATAACAATGGAGCCTCCCGCTCCAACTCCCGTCACTCTCGAAACCAATCCTTGAACCAAGGATGCCAACCTTCCTCACTTCCCTGGGTGACCAGTGGTGAAGGCGGCGAAATCTCTTTAGAAGATCGTGTGCGAATGGAAGAGTCTCAAAATGAGATGATCCAACTTTTGAGGAACACAACTACCACAAAAAACACATCTCCCCCAAGATCGATCGTTAGCCGGGGGAGGTCAAAATGCTAATCTCCTTGATGCTGAAGTTCCTCCGCATAGAGACCGTGATGCTGATCTCCTTGACACTGCTAGTTCTACTCATCCATCACGTGTAGCTCAATCGACTATTAATCCAACAATTATTACTGGTAGCTTGACACTTTCTCATCCTGTTGACCCCACTCGTCATGTTATACGTGCAGAATTATGACGCTTAATGCAAGACAAATTTCACCTTCAAGATAAAAATCATCTTCCCCCTCACCGCGGCTATGAGGAATCCTCACCTTTAGTTGAAGCTATTCTTCAACATCCTATTCCCGTGAGTTTCAAGCTTCCAACATTGATTCCTATGATGGGGCGACCCATGAACACATCGACCATTATAGGACTATCATGCATATCCAATGAGCTCCATTGCTTTTTTAGTCTTTCCTTCAAGGGACAAGCTCGTGGGTTACTCCCTTCCAAGGGAATCCATCCATACCTTTGACAAACTCGCCAAGATTTTCATTCCAAATGAGGATCATTAAAGATTCCTCCCATCTCTGATTCATCAAAATGAGGGAATCACTTAAGGAATACTTTTAGGTTCTCCTTAGATGGTCACCAAATGGTAGACCAACTATTAAGGAGTTTTCCTTGGAGTCTTTTACTCATCCACTGAGACACGGTCGCTTATATGCCGACTTGGTTCATCGTGGAAGCATAAATCTCGATGAGGTTACTTCCATCACAAACAATTTGAGCAATCTACAGGAAAATGTAAAAGCATCCTAGAGAATGCGGACTGACAGTCCTATCAAAAGAAGCAACAAGGCAGTCGTGATCTCCCTCCATGACCCCATATGAATGGCAGAACCACGGTGAAAAGGAATACACGCTACACATCTCTTGTAACCTTCTAATTCAAGATGAAGAAAATATCAAGTGGTAATCCACAAACCAAATTCGAAATCAGCAATATTGTTACTTCCATCAGTCGTGGACATACTCTGAGGCATGCAAACAACTCAAAGAAGAAATTGAGAGGCTCATTCAGCAAGGATATCTACGTCAATTTATGAAGAATCAATCAACTCAAACAAACATACCTCCAACAGGGGGGCAACCAAGACAATCATCACAGAAATAATAAAACAATCACCAAATAGTTGGAGAAATTGAAACAATCGCATGAGGACCAATACTATCTAATCAAGTTCTCACTACCATCTCTGAAGAGTCAGAGTTAAAGAAGTCTCGTACCGATCATCCCATCACGTTTAATGACTCAGACTTAGAAGGAGTACATGTTTCTCATCAAGATCCACTTGTCATCAGCGCAGGGATCGATAATCCATGCTATAATGTTAAGAGAATTTTGATTGACAATGGGAGTTCTGTTGATGTCTTATTTTACTCCACATTTCTTAACATGGCCCGTGGGAAAAGCTCCAACCACGCGGACCATTATACGGGTTTGATAATCGCCCTGTGCGAGTAGAGGGGACAATCACCCTTCCTGTTATCCTTGGTGAATTTCCTCGACAAGTGGCTCATTTAATCTAATTCATGGTGGTCAAGTCAGATTCAGCATATAACGCTATCTTTAGAAGGGCCCTCCAATCAATTTTCGGTGCAGTCACTTCGGTATCTCATCTTTAGATAAAATTTCCAACCCCCATTGGAGTTGGAGTGGTCTGTGGAAATCAATAGATAGTGCAATCATGTTATCTCAGACAAGCTCAACCACGCCCTTCTGTGACCTTCAGCATCGAAGATTTTAATTTTCGAGATGAAGAAGTACCCCGGAAAGCTTCACATGTAGAAGACTTGCTCTTTATTGCATTATCAGATGACCAACCATTATGAACAGTGCAAGTTGGATCTCTACTCTCAGATGAACAAAGGGAAAAATACATAGACTTCTTGCATAGAAATCAAGACATCTTCGCTTGGAGTCTGTCAGACATGTTGGGAGTCGACCCAATGTGATCATGCACTCCCTCAAGATCGATCCGACATTAAACCGATCATCCGTAAGAAGTTTTGCACGATCACCTCGCTATTGAAAAAGTTAACAAGCTTAAGCGGGATTCATGAGAGGTACATTACCATACATGGCTAGAATGTTGTCATGGTTAAGAAAACAAACAGAATATGGAGAATGTGTATTGGTTACACTGACCTTAACAAGGCTTGCCCGAAAGATAGTTTTCCTCTTTCTCGAATTGATCAATTAGTTGATGCTACATCTGGACATAAAATGCTCAATTTTTTGGATGCTTACTCTGGTTACAACCAAATAAAAATGAACCCAACGGATGAAGAAGCTACAGCATTTCAAACATATAAAGGTTTATACTATTACCAAGTTATGTCGTTTGGATTAAAAATGCTGGTACTACCTATCAACACCTTATGAATAAGGTCATTAAAGACCTACTAGGCTGCACAATGGAGGTATATGTGGATGACATGTTAGTGAAAAGCTTGGAAGAATCACAACATATTTCTGACTTAGAAATATGCTTTAACCTTCTTCGACGTTATAACATGTGACTCAACCCGACCAAATGTGCTTTTGGGGTTACGTCGGGAAAATTTCTTGGATTTATGGTAACCCACCGTAGGATAGAGGCCAACCCTGAGAAAATCAAAGCTCTCAAAAATAGACTCCTTCGAAGAATATTAAAGAAGTTCAACGTTTGAATGGGAATGCATTATCCTTCCTAGCCCGTTCTGGGGAAAGATACTTGCCATTCTTTAAAATATTAATGGGAGCTAAAAATAATAATTTTCAATAGATTGATGAATGAATGTCAGTCTACTTTTGAGCAGCTAATGGAGTATTTAGCATCTCCACCCCTACTATCCAAGCCTATTCAGAGAGAGATGTTATATTTATATCTCACAGTCTCTTCCCACGTGATAAGCTCAGTTTTAGTGCGAGAAGAAAGTGGGATACAACGACCAATTTATTATGTCAGCAAAATTCTCTCTTATATAGAAAGTCATTATCCACTTGCCGATAAGGTGGCTCTAGCCTTAGTTTTCTTAGCGCAAAAATTGTGTCCATACTTCCAAGCTCACACTATCGGTGTTTACACTCATTTACCATTAAGGGCCATCCTACGAAACCGTAAGCATCCGGGAGGTTAATAAAGTGGTCGGTGGGAGAGTTTGATATAAATTTTCTACCCTGCCTATAAAGTCTCAAGTACTTACTTTATAGTGGAATGCCGCCAACTCAGAGGAGCTATCACTACATGCCTCTCATCTCCTCAATGGACCCTCTATGTTGATGGAGCTTGAGTCGGTGCTGTGAGAATCTTACTTATTTTCCCCAGGAATACCTTAGAGTATGGACTTCACTAAAATTTCTTGTAACTAATAATATATGAGGCTCTCATAGCAGGGGTTGAGACTCATTGACGTGAAGCTCAAGACTTAGTGATACACACTGACTCTCAACTTATCATCTCCCTAAGTTGAGGGAAACTTTAATGCTCATAATCCCCACACAATACCTCCACTTGGTGAAGTCTCTTCTTGCCCATTTCAAGACACATCAAATCATTCACATACTGCGAGAGAAGAATACTCGAGCTGACGCTCATGCTAAGCTTGCTTCATCTACTACTAGGGATCTATTTAAGAGAAGGCATGTTGAAGAAATACATTTTTCGAGTATCTAAGGGTCATGGGTGATTCAAGCAATTGATGAGATAAAGGAACATTCATGGATGGACCCCATCCTGTCTTTTCTACAAGAAGAACTCTTCCCAAGACCCAACTTAATTCATCTCAGACAAGCTTCAAACTTTACTATTATCGAGGTGAACTATACAAAAGAGCTTTCTCGACTGCACCTCAAATGTCTCTCACCTTGAGGCCGATTGCATTAAGAGGTCCACTCGGGGATATGTGGAGGAAGAGGGAGCCAAAAATTATAAGGCAAGGGTTCTATTGGCCTACGATGAAATAAGATGCCTTGGAGTTCATAAAAAAATGTGCAAGTTGTCAGTTGCATTCTAACCTCCCTGACATGCCGCATACAGAGCTCTCATCCATTCAAAGCCCATGGCCTTTTGATCAGTGGGGGATTGATATCATGGGACCTTTTTCAAAGCATCGAGAACGAAAGTTCATCATTTTAGCCGACTACTTCACTAAATGGGTGGAAGCTGAACCACTCGCTAAAATTATGGAGGCAAATGCTAAACAATTTGTTTGAAAAAATATAGTATGTCAATTCGGTCTTCCTACAAAGATCATCAACAACAACCCAATTTCTTGGAAAAGTCTTTACATCCTTTGCGATCTTCACATTCACCGCATACGTAGCACATCCTCAAACTATGACGAAGCTACCAAGACTATACTCAAATGACTAAAACACATCTCGAGAAAGGGGGCAATGGGTTGATGAGCTTTCTAATGTTCTTTGGGCTTACCGCACTACATCATGCACTTGGTGAGACACAGATAACTTGTGTTTTTCACGAAGCTATTATATAGATATAGGGGTTCAAGTCCAAGAGTTCAATTATTCGATCATGTGAATGAAGAAAAACTCCGACACTTGGACCTACTCACTCGACATGGCCTACTTGGTTTCCCCATCACAAAGGGTAGCGTCACTTCAATAGAGTAAAACCTCATCCCATCTTGGTGACTTGGTCTACAAAGTATCAAAGGCTGTCAGCCCTCAACGTAATAATAAACTCACCCTCTTTGGGATGGCCCATATGTGGTTATATGGTGAAGGAACTTTCAAGCTCAAGGATTGAGAGGGAAAAACTTTACCTCGAACTTGGAACACTGAGAATCTCCAGAAATATTATCAGTAATTCCTACTGCATAATTATCGCAGCTTTTATTTTGTCTCGTTTATCATTTTCTCTTCATGTAGCCAACCACACTTAGTGGGATAAAGACTTATTTTTGTTGCTGTCGTTGTTGTCGTTGTTGTTATCATTTTCTCTTAAAACTCATATTCGTGTTAAAATCATCTTATGATTGTATCACTAAACATATCAGAGTAATGAATTTATAGCTTTCTTCTTACAAACTTGTTTCTTCTTCATTTAATCCTCCCACTTGAGAAATATACAACTCACGTTATATCTCAATCAAAGCATGATCAATCCCAAGGGGACTTTCCACGACCTCTTCCACACAGGTTAATGTCATCGAGCGAAGACTCTGACAAACAACCTAGGATAGGTCAAAAGGTCCTTGGTGGACTTCTCACGTCCTCTTCCACACAAGTTAACGTCATCGAGTAAAGACTCTGACAAACAACCTAGGATAGGTTAAAAGGTTCTTGGTGGACTCCTCACGACCTCTTCCATACAGGTTAACGTCATCGAGCAGAGACTCTGACAAACAACCTCGGATAGGTCAAAAATCCTGAGTGGATTCAATTCAATCTCATTCGTACAAGTTAGCATAATGTTCACCAATTACCGGATAGGTAAAAAACAAGAAATCATCTAAAAAAATATTTCATTGACGATTAGCATAATGATATAAGAAAGAATCAAGATTTTTGATACACTAATAACAATACATATAAAAAATACATCATCAAGTGATGCTACATCATATCGTTGGTGATATCAACATCCTCCTCACCACTAGAGATGCTCCCTTGGACTCACTCTCAACTCCTTCATCCCCATCCGAAGAGTCTTGGATACTGGAGATAGATCCTCAATACTAGCTCCAGTCTTGCGATGTACTAAACGAATTCCTTTTAGGAACCCTCAGATGAAGCCCTCCTCTAAACATTAGTGCTCCAAGTCCTTCACTTCAACATCAAGTATATGATTACGAACTTCTTGAACATGGTCTTGAGTGTAGATAAGCAGGAGTTCTTAAAGTCTTCCACCACCTTCAAGGAGAATTTATTTGCTTTCGCTTCTGACATTATATGCTCCTTCTCAGAAAGACGATCCTGTAATGCTTTCTTCTCTAGTTTGAGAGCTCTCTTCTCCGCTGTAAGTGCCTTGAGTCTTTTCTCTTTCTGATGAGTCTTTGTCCTCATCTCAATCAGCTCATCATGAGTGCTCCACCTCGACCGAGAGAAGAGAAGTCAACATGTTCTAGCTCACCTGTAATCCTCCAAAGTCGCCACTTCTTTGGCTTTAATACTCATCTTTCGCTCATACTCATCTTGCAGATATTTTATCTTCACAAATTCAATATTCCACTCATCTAAAGCGACACCCAAATGAGCCATCTGCCCTAATGTTTGAGTTACCTATTTAAAAAAAAACCATCCCAATATTACAAAGAAGAAGAAAAGAAGAAAGAAGAAAGAAGGAAGCGTACCAATTCATCACTCGTTGTCCGACATATATGATTTAACACCTCTTAGAATGCGGCTTTGAGAAATGAACTCCCCATCATGAAATGCTATACCCTCAGAGGTCAACTGGGGGCGAACATCTTCTTCGTAGATATCTAACGTAGTCACTTCAGCACATATCTTCTTTTTCTTTAGGGAAGAAACATTGCCACCACCCTGATTTTGTGACGGGCTTCTTGAAAGAACCCTATGAATATGAGGAGACCTTTCATCACCTTTACTTGACCTCTTTAGTGGAAAAGAATGAGATCTCCCTGCCTGGATAGAAAGGCTAACCTTGAACATTCTATTTTCAACTATATATTTGCCAATGTGACGTAACTCATATTGCAAGCTTCCTACATCAGGGATATTAAGAGTTGCCAGGATCTCATTCTCCGACAATGGATCTGGAAGGTCATTCAATCTTCCCCATCTCTTAGGAAGGCCCCACTCATTTTTCACAAAAAAGAATCCATTAGACCAATTTCTAGATTGATCCCGTGCTGAAAATTCTATCCAATTCTTTATAGTCCGATAAGAAACATGTCCCTGGGTATCACATGTAAATCTTCACATTCGACACAAGTATTTAATGTTCAAAGTAACACCACGCTCTCTGAAGAAGACAGCCAAACCGATGATGACCATTAAAGCTCGAAATGAAAACTATGATAAATCTACACCACATATTTTGAATATCTCAATCAACTCAGGAGCCAAAGGGAATCACAGTCCCGTACGAAGAATCATCTCAGAAACAGTAAAGTACCCTGGCGGAGGTGAACGGGCTCGATCAGACTTTTTGGCAACAATGGCCACCAACTCATTAGGGAAGAAAAACTTTATGCGGAATACCATTAAATTATCTGATGTGACAATGGATGGTATATCGTCTGTAGCCATGAAACTATGGGTTTTCTTCTGGCCATCACTCTGTGAAAATACATAATAAATAAAGGGAGAAATGATAAAAATCTGAGAATTTTATAAAAGCAACTCACTCACCCCAATGCTTGGGCGCCTCTTTTTTTGACTCTCTCGCTCATGGATAGCTTGCGATAAAATTTTTTTACCGATCGCAAAAGGATACACGTACATATGAGAAAAAGACAAAAAAAAAGAGGAGAGAGAAGATATTCTCCTCTGATGATGCTCATAAATTACCTGCCAAACTTTCTGAGTCGTTTGAACGATAGTTCTTGGTTAACGCTCCCTCACCATCTTGGCGGTTATCAACTGCTAAATCATCCATTAAAGTTGTGAGAAATCCAATTTCCTAACAGAAATAGTTGGAACCATGGGTCTTGATTGCCTCCAAACGCAGATGGTCCGACGAGGTCGGTTGACGCCTCTTTCGAGAGAAAATTAGAACAACGATGTAAGTACCGCGGGCCTTGATCGCCTCCAAACCCGACGGTCCGGCCGGTCGATTGGCGCCTCTTTCGAGAAAATCGAACAACGTAAGTACCACGCGGGCCTTGATCGCCTCAAACCCGGATGGTCCGACGAGGCCGGTTGACGCTCTTTTGAGGGAAACCAACGAATGTAAGTCGGCCTTGATCGCCTCAAACCCGAACGGTCGACCGGTTGACACCTCTTTCGAGGGAAAACCGGAACAATGACATAAGTACCGCGGGCCTTGATCGACTCCGAATGACCCTCACTCAAGAAGAAGAGAAGCACTAGAGAATTGAAGAAGTGTGCCTTTTTCCTTGGCCTTAGGGGGGTTTTTATAGACCCCTTCTAGGGGCAAAAGAGTAAAAAATCATCAAAAACCGCCCAAAACTGCCAAAAACCGCCTGAAATCTTTAAAAATCATCGTTCGGGCCGCTGGTGCCCGCCGCCACCGGTGGTAACCTCTCGAGCACGTGACCGCGTCCGCATCAGCGTACCGGCAGCAAACCGAAGCCGGACCGCTGACAACCGGCCAGCGTTCGACGCCACTTCAGCTCTCGCCGACCCGCGTCAGGTTCCATGACCCGCGACCCAATTGCCCGGCCAGACCACAGACCACCATAGCCTTGCGCATCATAGGTAGCGGCTACAAGCTCCGTGGCTGAAAGCTCCGTAACCTCGAAATCTCATGCCCGCGCATACTTATACTCATCTGCAGCCCTACATCTGCTTCTATAGTCATAATATTGTGCTCCCACGAAGATCTGTTCTCTAAAAATATGTGATTAATGGATGCTCAAATTTCATTAAAGAATTTTCTATCTTCAAGTATTTGACATATATATATTTTTGGATGATTGAAATAATGATATCCAAAAATAGGGGGGCAACTTATATGACACTTAAAATACTACTAAAGCACGAATCTTGATGCTAAAAGCGATCCGTTGAAATTGGCGAGATGAAGCACTTAAAATATCATTGGAAACTTTGGGATATCAGTTAAATCTCTAAAAAGCTCTTAAACATATAGTATTTATAGTCAAATCGAGCGTCTCGACGAGCCGGATCTAACAAGCCTAAGATCTCAAAATTCTGACTTCATTTGAGCATTTTAAAATACATCAAATGATCAAAGGATCATTGTCGAATGAAGTGGAGTAGTGCAGGTTTTGCATGTATTTATAGAGCCACTCCTCCAATCTATAAATAGCCCCTCATTCCTCATATGAGAGAGGGCACAAGAGAGGAGAGAGCTCTAAAGATCCTCCAAGCAGCCACTCGGCAGTCAACCACACCGCCATCAGCGACGCCGCTCGCCCGTCGATATGTTGCCGGTCATCATCACCGACCACTATTGTCAGTCAACATAATTGTCAACATCGTCTATTACTAGCAACTATTGTCCCTTTCTGATATACAATTCTGTAATCCCGGTATCGGGAAGATCTTGTACTCTGAAAAAAATACATAGTGGAAGCTTAATAAACCCAATTTAGATTCATCCTTAACTCTATATCAAATTCCCTATTTATCTAAAAACTAGACTTGAAATTTATTGCAAGTCTGTTATGGGTTTAGCATTAACTTCCTTAAGTTTCACTTGCATTTGATTTGATAGCAAACATCAAACAAGGTTGTTGTGATATGTTTTACATATGTCGCACCCATCATTGTACTTAATTGTTAATTTAATTATAAGTGGGTCACATAAAGATGGCTTTCCTTTCCTACAAATAGGGCTAGGAGGGGATCTTACCTTTCATATCATTTGCTTGAAAAACACTCCATAGCCTTTAAGGATTTTGTAGAAAGGAAGGGCATTTGCTTGCGTTTAAAGTAAGTATTTTACTTTATTATTATATTTCCCCTTTTTTGTTTAGTTTCCCTTTAAGTATTTTCCATTTATTTCTCTTTGATTTAATATTTATCTTCATGTTTATCATGCATTTTCTTATTTTAGTTTGAGTTTAGATGATTTCCGTTTGAATTTGTTTAAGTCCTGAATTTCAGTCAAAATTTCGACAGCATTTTGGCTAGGGGAGCGACATCTAGCAGATGTTGGCTTGCTTCTATGAGCGTGGAGTGGTGTCTTGCGACACAGCCATCTTCGCCTTCATACGTGTTAGCGGTCTTGGAACAAAAAGAAAACACAAGCACATATGTATATATATTTCCACATTCACATTTTCTCCCACTCTATGGGGCATTTAGTCTTGACACAAAATGGACACAAGCGTATATTTCCACATTCACAATAATTATTTCCACATCCACAAATTATTCCTTGCATTCTTATTTCTGTCGATGAGAGAAAAAGAGGGAGAAAGAGAATGGAGGGGCTCGGCAAGAAAATTAAAAGATTAATTACTGTCTTGGATTTTTTATTATCAAAATAATGCGAGAAGAGTGATCCACTTTCACTACATTGGATTCCCTCAAGTGAAGAGCAAATAGAAGGAAGGAAATAAGAGAGCTCATGCTTGCATGGTCGGTAGAGGGAGATTGTAGTAGAACGGACTGATGGGATGTAATTTAGGTTTTGCAATTGAGAGGGAAAGAGAGAAAATCAAGAAGAGAAGATTATATCGGTTTGGAAAAGAAAGAAACAAAGTGGGTTCCTTTTTTGGTTTTGAGGGTGAAAAGTGGAAATGCAAAAGCGGTTGAAAGAGGATTCTGGCGGAACAGTAGAATGCGTTCGAATGGAAGGGTGGGAAATCTGAGTGAACCGTTCGTGCTTGAAGGAGGCCTTCCTCCTCGGGTGCGATCGAAGGAGGGAGGCTCATTCGAACGCTCAGTCGTGCACATGAAGGGGAGCTAAGCGTCGTGGAACAAAGGAGGAGGCTCATGCATGAAGAGGGGCGTGTGTGCATAGATTAGGTTGAACCAATTTCATTAGAGTGAATTTTAGGGATTTAGGTTAGGATTAAGGTTTTTAAATTTATTTTTAAATTGAGTGATCGACTTTAATGTGAATTTTATGCTGACACGATTAGATAATCTATATATATATATATATATATATATATATATATATATCAATTCATGGTTATTTGGATGTTCCGAACACAACAGCGCAGTCCGTTTCGCAATCGGAGGCCGTTTGGTTCAAGTCGGCATCAAATTGAGTCCATTTCATTTCAAAATGCACGCTATCATTTCTGACCGCTCGATTTTCATGCAGACTTATTTGAATTGAGTGCGAACAATCTTACTTGATAGATTTGATGTTTCGAAGCTAATGGCGCTATCAATTTCTCTAACAGATGTCGATTGGCTTGTGTCGATGTCTCCTGACCTCGATATGCATGCAGGCGCGTTGACTTCGATTGCTTGGTCATTGATCATCAAGTTGTGCAATATTTATATTATGATCAATTTCAACGTTCTGAACGCGACGGCGACATCCGTTCATCGATCGGATGTCATTTTGACCATTTTCGATGACGTTCAGTGCCTTTTGAGCTCCAATTTGCGCATTGTCACTTCCAAAGTCTGTCAAATTAAACGTGTTGGCTTTACTCGACTTATGACACATATGTGGAGATCAACAAAAGTATAATAAAAGAAATTATATATATTACTTAATTAATTAATTCAAATTTTATAATTAAATGAGTTATTTTTTATTTTTAATATTCTATCTATTTAATTTATACATATTATTTTAATTATTACTATTATAATGATGTGTCCAATGTATATTCGTGTTTGATATTTTTAAAAATAGAAGTGTCTCGTGTTCATGTCTATGACGTGTCTATGTTCTCATGTTCGTGTTTGTGCATCATAGGTCCAAACTTAAGTTTTTTATTTTAAAATTTATATTTTATTTATATAATTTAAAAATTAACCTACTTTAAAAATTTCCCCTTTTGTAAATTGCATAATTCTTTGATACAATCATTTAAATAATCGTTAATATGATAATTAGTTTTATTCAATTAAACAACAATTGCCATCTCTTCTACTAGTGTGCCAACTCATATACCAATAAATTAGGACTAGGAGAAAAATTCAACAACATGATAATTTACCCATTCAAATACGTTTTTTTATAGTATATTAAATCATGAAGCTAGAGCAAAATTCCACTTGATCTCATCCACATTATATATATATATATATATATATATATATATATATATATATATATATATATATATATATATATATATATATATATATATATATATATATAATTTTTAAGCTGTCTCCATCAAAAAATAGATAGTTTGGAGATATACCATGATATATGACTTGAATTTAGATTTAAAAGTAATTTGGAAAATGTAAAGTTCAATGTGATGAGCATCTTAGGAGGATGATTAGTGGCATTGATACTTGATAAGTATACATTATGGGTGTCATTATACTTATTATGAACATCAATAGAACTATTGATAAGTTAAACAACAATAGGAGTCCACACCTAATAATTTTTCTTAAAAAGTAGGTGTTTAAATGAATAAATTATCATATTGTTGAATTTTTTTCGCATTTTGGTTTATGAGTATTGAGTTGGCATACGAGTATAATAGATGCAATTGTTGTTTAACTTGTCAAATTGTTATTATCACACCAGCTGCTTACCTTTCTTTCTGTCGACTGTTAATTATATATATATTTTCTTAATTCTTTTGTTCTGATGCATGCAGGTCAAAATTATATATAACTAGATGAGATCAAGTGAAATTTTGCTCTAGCTTTATGATTTAATATAGTATAAAAATGAGAAATTATTATATTCGATATCTGCTACATTCAAACTCTAATAATATAATATTATATTATGTTCATCAATATATAATTATCATGTATTAACTATAAAGTATTATGTTTTATTATATACAAATGTAATTAACTATATAATAATAGGTAATATTTATATACATAATAATATATAATATTTCACACATTATTACCTGCTCGTTATACTTTGTACTCTGGGCAGGAGCTCACACGTTATGACTACTCTCTGGCGATGCAGCATGATTGTAACCTCGCCCTCTATGTTATCTGATATCCCATATGGCACACGAGAACCTATGGAAAGTGCTCCGAGTGCATCCTATAGATGCACATCAATGGAAACCTCATCATCTGCGAAGGCTTAGAAGACAAAGTTGTTTGGACCAGCAATACCGGCCAATCATTCAAAGATTATTTCTCCCTCCACCTTCTTGAACACGGCGATGCTATCATCTATGACCGCCACCGCAAACAGTTTTGGTCCACCAATGTCATGTGATTCGTGCGCACAGGCATCACAACCTATGGAGAGATTATTATTTTTTATTTTAATTTTATTTGCGAATAGAATTAAGAAGGAGAAATTATTACTCCAATAGTGCAACGCCACTTGATTTTCTACATGTCATATGTGAAAAATCTAAAATTTCTTAATTGAAACTCTTAAATACTCTCAACCATGAGTGAGAGAGAGAGAGAGAGAGAGAGAGTTATTTTTTGTAATTTCTTTAAAAGTAGTTAATTCGTTTTAAGTGTTTTATTAAATCTGCAGATTTTTTTTATTTTTTTTGGGGAACCCCATATAAGGAAATTTTATTGCTACAATAAAAGTGTTACAAGATCCTTAATGGGGATAAACTCAAGATCTACTGCTCAATGAGCTACAAACAGCCTAAAGAGAAAATCCCCTATCTAAGTACAACCAGAACATATGAAGGGAAAAAGAAAAGGAAATGATACAAATACAACAAAGGAGAAAGCCAATGGCCGGCCTTCAGCAACAAATCTTGAGGATGAGAGAAGTCATGCCTCCAAAAAAGAGGGAACTTGCAAGAGAACAACACCGAATCTTCAAATATCTAGAAAAAAGAGTTGACACGTTAAAGTGATAGAAACTAGTTGAAAGTAAAATAAAATAACTAGAGAAGATTGTAGAGAAATATGTGGAGAAAGGCTCAGGCTCAGTCACACGAAATTGGGGCAGCCACAAACATGAGCATCCAAACTTCAAAAGAAGGGTTACATCAAATGTGCTACTACCAGCCAAGTAATGGGTGCACTCATCCCAGCCATCATACCCAACAAACCTTGGAGAAAGTGGCAGCCAATAGATGAAAGTCATGTGATCTTTAAACCTGCTCCAAGGCACAACCATAACACATGGGAGAGAAGGCAACACAAAGCAGAGAGGTAAAGGAGTGACACCACTCTCTTTTCAAATAGGACAACCCAAACATCAACATAATATCAGAATGCCCATGGTAAGGAAATCCCAACAGGGTCAGTAAAACAGATGGCATTAATAAGATGAGACAATAATATATGTGAAGTTTTAAAAGGCCTAAGGATGGACTGAAAAAGTGGATAACACCATATAACAACGGTACATTTAATAAGAATAAACACAAGGCAATGACTAGACCATAGGTCCAGGCAGAAACCAAACAACATATGAGCCTGCTAAACACCAAAATCCAAAAAACACCATTCAGCGAATAGGCATAAAAAATCAGACCAGGAAATTGAAACTGATAGTGGACATTAAGGGTGAAACATATTGTAGAAATCAGCAGAGGTAAAAGTCGTGAGCGCAACAGCCATAAAGGGCTTTGATCAAGTAAAGTGTTAGCGAGCCAAATAGGATCAACAAAAAAAGATGCTAACAAATACTGTAAAGGCTCCAATTTTAAGGTTAACCACCCAGTAGTCAACAAAAAGAGAAAAAATAAGTCGAAAAAAAAAGGCCACCATAGCTCACCATTACCTGCAGATTGGTAGAAGAACAAGCACCAACAAGCAGGTCAGTGGAAAAGGCATCCTAGTACCATACAACGAGAGAAAAATTAGATAATAAAGAGCCCAAATATAGCATAGCAAAACTACCAGGTAACCAACAGTTGGGGCTGCAGGAGATAAAACCACCAAACATGATATCCATAAATTAGGTGCAGGTAAATACATCATAAAACCAGAGAGCACATAAAAAGAGTTAAAAATAATAGCAAAAAAACCATGTAGCCCAGAGACACAAGTAAGTCACAGCTAATAGCATCATCCATCAGCCGACCTGAAGAAGGGAGCACCAAAAAGGAGTGCAGAAAATAGGAAACATGCATAGAAAAATGATTAGTCCCATCCCATCCATAAAATGAAACATCATGAAAATAAAATAAATTATTGCGCCCAACTCTCCTCCTAAACAAAAGGCCAAAAAAGCTAAGAACTTCTAACATAAGGCAATCCAATTTTATCAAGATTCATAAGCCCCTTTAAAAGGGAAGGGATATCATCATTGGATAACATATTCAAAGAGGAGGACTTTGCTCCCCAATTAGCAAGAAAGTCAGCACAAGAATTACCTTCCCGGTAGATATGAGAAATGTGATAATCTAGGTTAGCAAGAAGGCTCCTCGTATGATTAAGTAAGTAAAACATTTCAGCATTGCCATGAGCTTTAGAATTTAATAATTCAATAAGAAGGAGAGCATCAACTTCAAACTAATTTTTTTAAATCCTTTTTGGAGGCAAACAGAAATCCCATAGTACAGACCATTCAGCTCAACAAATAAAATAGGAGGGATGTAGAGGAGCGACAAAGGAGATCACTTGTCCACTATAATCTCTTAAGATCCCCCCACACCCATAAAAGCCATTAGAAATGGAACCATCAGTGTTAACCTTAATGACATGAAGATTCGGCTTCCTCCAATATATAACTTTGTGGGAAAGCTCAATAACAAAAGAGGGAAGATTAATGCCAAAGTTAAAGGCCATATATTTATATCCTTTGAAACTAGAGAGAATAAGGAGGTCAGTTTTATAAAGAGACATAATTTTACATTTGGTTCTAGCAATAATGCGATGAAACTCCATAGGGATATCACGATGTTTAGCATCATTTCTTTCCCACCAAATATACCACAGAAGAGTAGTGGCAAGAACAACTTTGACATGGCCTTCAGGGGTATTAGAGAAACAAGTCTCAAGAAATTGCATGATAGAGAATGACCCATCAAAATGGAGAGTATTTAGCATACTATCATACCATCTCCAAACCTTAATCGCAATAGGGTCATTCATGAACACATGATTTACAGTTTCAATGTGAAAGAAAAATTGTCATTTAGAGGGGAGGTGAAATCCTTTTTTAATGAGAGTAGCATCGACAGGAATGTAGTGCTTTAGAATAAGCCAAGTTAAAATCAAAAAGGAGGTAGAGATAGAGATACTCTAGATTTTAGAGAAAACTAGCGACTCTTGAGATTTAATTCTGAAGGAATGTCAAACATCCTTAAAGACAAAGTCTCCATAGGAGGAATTTTTAAATAGGACTTGGTCAGATTTAGTAGGAAGTGGACATATATTAAGGATTTTGTTAACAATCACATTAGGGACAATGGAGATTAAATGATCTGCATCCCAAGTATAAAGAGTAATGAATTGATTAACCTTAATTCTCTCAGTGGAGTGAGTGTTAAGCAATGAATCAATAGAACCTTGTCCCAGCCAATTGTCTTGCCAAAAAAAGGAGGATCCTGAGTTTACACCCCAAGAAATTAGATTTTCAGCAGGCCATTTGATATTACAAAGTCTTCTCCACACTGGATAATCCCTAGGTTTATAAGTACAACTGAGGGGATGGTTCCCCTTACAGTATTTGGTAAGCATAAATTGCGACCAGTAGTTATGGTTATTTCTAAGATTCCACCACATTTTATATGAAAAATATTTAATGAAATCTTCTAAAGTTTTACAGCCTAAACTACCTTCATTCAAAGGCCCATAACAATTATGCTAACTAGCCCAATGAAATTTGTTACAAGAAGAGGTCAAACCCCAAAAGAATTTATTACTAAGTCTATTAATCCTTTTAATAATAGAACTTGTAGGCACAATAGTGGATAGAAGATAGAAAGGCAAACAACAAAGAGTACTTTTGATCAGGATAAGTCTAGCACCAAAGGAAAGTAAGTGGAACTCCCAAGAGGAAGTTTTCTTATATATTTTCTGAATAACATCATCAAATAAGGATGATCTTTTTGTTCCTCGATATAAAGGAGTACCCAGATACTTGATTGGCAGGGTTTGATGTGCAAAGCCCGTAATGCTTTTAAGAGCGTTAATCCTAGATGATGGAATCGATGAGCTAGTGTAAAATAACTTTTATCAGGGTTAATCTTCAGACCACTTTTCCTACCAAACAAAGTAAGGAATTTACATAACTTATTAATATAAAGAGTAGAGCCATTGCAGAATATAATGAAATCATCTGCGAAGCTTAGGTGGGATATGGGAAAACCACCCCTAGTTTTGTAGTACATGTTTGGCATTTTACCAAACATTTGCTCAAGACTTCTAGATAAATATTCCACAGTAATAATGAAAAGAGCTGGCAAAAGGTGATCCCCTTGCCTTAACCCATGAGAGGACGAGAAAAAGCCATGGATTTTACCATTAATAAGTAAGAAAAACCAAGAGTTCTCAATACCATTCTTAATTAAAGTAATAAAATGACTTGAGAATCCAAATAGAGTCAAAATTTTATATAGGAAAGCCTAACCAATGTTATCTTAAGCTTTGGAAATGTCCAGCTTAAGAATTAGATTGTCACAACGAACTTTAGCATTTAAATCATGGATCATCTCTTGAGCTAACAGAACATTATCAGAAATAGATCGACCTTTAACAAAACCAGTTTGGTTTGGGGAGATAATTTTAGGAAGCATTCTACTTAATCTTTTAGCCAAAATCTTAGAGATGAGCTTATTAAAAAAGGAACAAAGGCTAATTGGCCTAAAGTGGCTCTAAAGTTCAGGATTTTCTCTTTTTAGGATTAGAATAATGGAAGTGCTAGAAAAATATTTGGGGAGTGTACTTCCCTTGAAAAAGTCCATAACAGCTTCAATTAAATCTTTTTTGATAATATGCCAACATTTTTGAAAAAATAGAGTAGTGAAATCATCAGGGCCAGCCACCGAATCTATATTAATAGTTTGCAAAATGTTAGGTTACATCATATAGTTCTCTTCTTCAGAAATGAGATTAGGAATAACTTCAGGCAAGGAGATCCCATCATAGGTTAGATTTTTATTAAGGAGCATAGTAAAATAGGAAACAAGAATCAGTAAGCTCCTTATTATCAGTACACCAGATATAGTCGTTAGTTTTAATTTTTTTAATGTGATTTATAGCCCTTTTCTTATTAACCATGGCATGGAAATATTTTATATTTCGATCGCCATCAGATATCCGTTTAGCGGAAGCTTTTTGCCTCCAATAGGTCTCCTCCGTGACTTGATAACAAGTTAACCTATCTTTAGCTTGATTTAAAAGGGGAATTTTAGATGGATCATTAATAATAGAATCTTCTAAGACTAAAACCTCCTGCTCTAACTCTTTAATATTGGAAAAAATATTTTGAAATAGTTTTTGTTCCACCAGTTAAAACATTGTTTGTTTTTAATTTGAACCACAGTCTCTTCATCCCAATAATAGAGTCGTCAGGATGGAGAGGTTCACCCCAATTACTAGCAAACACCTCCATAAATCTATCATCCATAAGCCACATATTT
The DNA here is from genome assembly GCA_021442155.1 of Cymbidium sinense. Lineage (NCBI taxonomy): Eukaryota > Viridiplantae > Streptophyta > Magnoliopsida > Asparagales > Orchidaceae > Cymbidium > Cymbidium sinense. The sequence continues at coordinate 17,410,969 of CM038223.1, forward strand.
TGAAATCGGAATGGAAGATTAGAGGAGGGTTGATCCGCATTAATCTTAACAGTGATGAATAAGGGAGAGTGATTGGAAGTTCTACTGAGATGCTCAATAGATGTAATCAAAAATAGGTTGATCCAAAGATTGTTAAAAAGGATCCTATCTAATCTTTGCCATAATCTGTAATTATTCCAAGTAAATTGAGATACAATAAAGCCAATAACAGTAAGATGACAAACAAGAATCATATTATTAAATTCCTTCATGGAGAATAGGTTAGGAGCATTACCATCAACTCTTTTAGAAGAGGAAGAGATAATGTTAAAATCCCCACCCACAAACCAAGGAGCATTAATGGAGGAAAAGAAACTAAGAAGATCTTCCCACATAAGCCTTCTACCATTCCTATTACAAGAGGCATAGACAAAAGACCCAAAATAACACCAATTATCGTATGTTATTTTAGCATTAACAACCTGGGGTAAATCTTGCATAACTTGCAAAACAAAAGGACTCTTCCAAAAAATCCAAATTTTATTACTCGAGTTAGCAAAGAAATTATCAAAACCAATCATTCTAGCAATATAAGCAATGTTAGAGGGGAGGATAAAGGGTTCCAAAATAGCCAAAAAGGAAATATTATGAGAGCGAACTAAATTACTAATTCTATTCCTAACAGAGAAGGTATCAATCCCTCTTGCATTCCAAATAATGAAAGAAACCATTTATTTATGGGTGGAGGAACCAGATCGAGTAACTTTGGCAAAGCTATAAAATTTAGATTTCCAGGATTTATTTTTATTATTAAAAATTGTTTGAAATTTATTTTCCAAGTCCACAACATCACCGTTAGATAATGATTGATCAAGAAATTTCTTGTGAAAAGGAGGCCCATTGAGGTCAACATTGCATGCCATTTCACCTTCTTCCAAATCATTATTAGACGGATTAGGAATCAGGTCATGGTTAGAAGAAGAAGCACAAGAATTATTAGAGGTGCAAAACACAAATGCCTAAATCAGGGGTAGAAACTAACTCTAAATATTACACAGTAGCCATTCCTACATGATCAGTCACTTTTCTCTTATCTAAAGGTGTCAAAGAGGTAGGAATAGATGCATTGGATAGAAAGTTTGCAACCAAAAGTGATACTAGAATTATTTAACATTAATGTCAATATTGTTGCAATTCAAGTGATTATTCTCATTTCTCTTTATTAACAAGTGTGACATCCTGATCATTTTCACAATATTATCCAATTGAAAATAGGATGCATTCATGTGATATCATTTTGTGGTATAATCAAGAGATCTGAACTTTTCTTGAGATGTGGATGAACCACAAAACATTCTGAAATCCCATGGCCATGAATTTTACAATGAGAACAAAAAACAGGAAAGTTTTCAAAATCAACTTTTTGTAAATAACTGTATTTCTCTAAGCCTAACCAAATTTTCTTTGCATATAATTTTGTTATATCTAATTCAACAAGTATCCAGGCATTAGATGGCCTTGTGTTAGAAGCAGTCGCCTGATCCAATTAGAGAGGCCGACCGAACAACCCAGCCACGTCATAAAGAAATTCAGGATTAAAGAAATGCAAACATAAATTGGGAATGGAAATCCAGACTGGAACAATAGGAGATTCCTCCTTAATATCAAAATAAGGTGTCCATTTCAGCAAACACATCTGACAGTTGAAAACAAAATACGATCGTCTAGAAAAAACTCGAGAATAATCCAAATCGTTTGAAAGTTAAATTAGAACATGGCGTGAATCGATCAATCGAAAAATGCCCCGAGCTTCAAAGTATGAAAAAAACTCTAATATTCTCCATAGTAGGGCCCATAGATAAATTTACCCACCAATGAAAATTCAAATGGTTTAGCAAGCCTTTCAACCATAGAATCATCGCACATAATCGCGGGTACACCCCGGAAAGAAGTAGAGATAAGGTCAAGTGACCCACCCGTGTTGTTTGCCTTACCAGCAAGGACTTCTTTGAACGATTTCGAAGCTGAGGGATTAGAAGCAGAGATCCCCGAGGGTTCAGGAAGTTTCACAGCCGCAACAAATGAGACTGGGTTTCCTTAAGGGGAAACAAAGGTCATATGATCGGCAGACATTCTAAACAAAATGAAAAAACCAAAGGGGTCAGTGAGATGAAGCCACACGAAGAGGAGAAAATCGCTAGAGCAGGGTGACGGCTAGGGCACGTGAGAGGATGAAAATTTAATTAAATTTGCAAATTAATTATCTTAAAATAAAACAATATATAAAGTAAGAAATACTTCTTTTTTTCCATACTAAGACAATGATGATTTTTGCTATAATATATTTAATCTATGAAGTGATTACATATTTTAATGGAAAAAGGGCACGTTGGTTATTTGACAGATGATATATAATGTAATATTATTGATAAATATCAATTATCTGATTTTGTAATATCTTAATTAATTATTGCACTTGTAACACATCACACCATAAAAAAATCACTTTATCAAGTGTGAATTTCAATGCATATTGAAATTAAAACTTTCATAATCAAAATCAAGGTTATGTGAAAATTGATTTGAATGAATTATAGAAGAATAAAATATATTAATTAGGCAAAGTCATTATTGATCTGAGTACAAATGAGCACAAATTAGGCATTTGAAGAATGATAGAAAATTTTTGGTAACTAATTGTAGGCTCAATTGATCTCTGAATCTTGTATGTTTATACTTAAATTGAGCATCTTGAAAAAAAATTAATAAATCTAAGATCAATAAATTGTGATGTCATTAAGTCACTCAAATATTTCAATATGCTTACCATGTAATTATATGAGATCCTTATGGGCCATTCAATAGAATATTTTATGATTTTTTTTTTAAAAAATAACTAGAATGACACTTTAAAAATCTATTAGGAACATCATAGCTTATGACCTCTAATTATACTCAACTACTTATTAAAGTGAAATATTTTGAGAACTCTAGCATTCCTCTTTTTTTCATTTTCAAAATATGTGGATTGAAGACAAATACTTTTTTAAAGAAGTGGAGGGTAACTGTTTAGATCCTTTGGCTCTTACTAATATTCTTTAGGTGCTACACTAAGTATGACTTAAGTTGAAACAATTGAAACAAACTTTAAGGTGGTGAAATAAAAATTATTTTTAAAATATATTTTAAAATATCTAGGAGCCTAAAGATAGGGCTATTAGGTTAGAGAACAATTTGTCCATACCAAATAAACACTAATTTTGATGTACTTAATTATGGTAAATGTAATATGATCATGATCTTCAAAATAGAGAAGAAATATAATGAGAATGAAAAGCTGAACATATTTGTGAGGGTAATTGTAATATAAAAAATTTTAAGCATTGATTAATAAAAGAAAAGATTTCAATCATATCCATAAGATTAAACTTTCTAATGAGAATTGCATAATAATTAGAAAGCCATAATCACTTCAGTATTGCAACATTTTTTTCTACTGTGCCTATGATTGATGAATTATATGACTTGATTTTTTTCTATTATTTTTGAATGATTGATTAACTCTATGACCCTATCTTGTTTTTTGATTTGATTCCTTCAATCAAATTTGAGAAAATTAATTTTAATTTTCATAGAAATCTAGCTAAGGTTGAGATATATTTTGTGGTTTTATCGATGAATAAATATTTTGTGGTAAGTTCAAATAATTTTCTTTTTTTTTTCAGTAATTCTTGTACAATATAAGAAAGGAAATCATTGATGCTAATATAGAATTCTTAGATGCTTTATCATAAAAAAAATATTTGTTAGCACATTTATTGTTCTTATTCCTAAATGCCAAAATTCAATTCCTTGGAGTGACTTTAGACCCATTAGTTTATTCAATATAATTAATGAACTCATCACTAAAATTTTGGCTAAAGGCTTGCTCGTATGCTTCCTAATATCATTCCATCAAATCAAAATTGGCCTTATTAAAGGTATAAACATCACTAATAATGTATCTCTTGCTTAGAGCTTTTCCAAGATATCAGTATTAGAGATTGGGGTTATAATGGTATATTTAAATTAGATATTTCTATAACCTATGATAACTTTATTTAAAATTCTTCTCAAAATATTCTTTCATTATTTGTCATGGACGATTCTAGTCTTATTATACTTAAAAAATTATGTTGAGAATACATGGTTTTTAATTCTTTAGAATTGTAAGTGGTGTGGTTTTTTCAAATCATGTCATGATCTTCAATAAGGAGATCTTATTATTTTTGCAATTATAATGACTATTAAGCACTTTTATAGAGGATGTAAATTTTATTTCAGCATTATAGCAATATATGTTACAATAATTAAAATGGGGTGTATGTTTTTCATCTTAGCTTTATTGGCATTATCATCATTTTCAATAATAGTTTCATAAATATGATTATAAAGCTCAAATAATTTCTTAGGCTTTAGTTTGAGGGTAAAGTGAAGTAAAGTAAATGCAGGAGTTTCAGCTTTGTTTGCGTTTGGCAATATGCAAAATAAGATTTTAAAGAGATATAATACATTTGAAATTCACTAGAAGTTTAAATTTTGGTGTATTTGAAATTGCCCCAAATATGTATGAATTCCAAATACACTTGTCAATGTAAAGTGCCAAGGCCGCCTGCTAACCGCCTCACCGCCGCATAACTATTTTTATAATAATGTGAGTCTCATAACTATTAAATTATTTTTAAAGAAATTTGTTTTTTCATTAATTTCTCAAACATTGCAACCATCTCAAAATAAAATTAAATATTTTAAAATTTATGATGCTTGAAATTTAATTAAGATTATCTATTATTTGAATTTGTGATTCTATTTTAGGTGCTTAAAATTTTTGATATTAATAAGACTACTTTCTTAGGCTGAATGAGTGTGATTTTATAATGATGTTTAATCATCTTTCAATCGATCTCTTTGTAATGATCGTTTGGTATTTCTCTTAGGCTATATTTCACTAAGATGAATGCTACATGAATCCTATGAATGGGTCTTGATTTAGTTGTTAATACCTCTACATTTACTTTAAGGTTATAAGTTTGAGCTCCTACAATGAAAGTGCTGCGGCCGCCCACTGACCACCTCATAACTATTTTTATAATAATGTGAGTCTCATAACTATTAAATTATTTTTAAGGAAATTTATATTTTCATTAATTTCTCATACATTGCAATCATCTCAAAATAAAATTTTAAATTTTAAAATTTATGATGCTTAAATTTTAATTAAGATTATCTATTTTTTGAATTTGTGATTCTATTTTAGGTGCTTAAAATTTATGTTATTAATTCAGACTGCTTCTTTCTTAGACTGTATGAGTGCGATTTTATAATGACATTTTATCATCTTTCAATTTAGCTCTTTATAATGATCATTTGGTATTCTCTTTGGCTATATTTGACTAAGATGAATGCTACATGAATCCTATGAATGGGTCTTGGTTTAGTAGTTAATACCTCTACTTTTACTTTTAAGTTATAAGTTTGAGCTCCTGCACCTTGCTCAACTATTTTTAATCTCACTGAAGTCCATGAGGAGTAAATTTATTATGTTGTAAGTAGGATTAGAACCCAACATTTTACCAACAACTTTCAAAATCTTAATTAGTCGTACTAATTGACACCCACGGCTAGAATTGTAAGTGAGTTGAGCCGACTCGATCTCGACTGGTTTATGAGATCACGAGCTTAGCTTATTGAGCCTTGAGCTTGATCTCAATCTTGAGTTTGAGTTTGGTCAGACTCAACTAGAAAACTCGTCAAGCAGCTCGCTTGTAAATACACTCGCTAATACAAAGTACTGCAGCCTCCCGTGACCACCACCGCCTCATAATTATTTTTATAATAATGTGAGTCTCATAACTATTAAATCATTTTTAAGAAAATTTGTTGACCTCCACATATGTGTCATGAGTCGGGTCAAGCCCACAAGTCAAATTTGACAGACTTCGGAAGTGACGTTGTGTAAATTGGGACTCAAAATGCACTCGACGTCACCGAAAATGGTCGAAACAACCTCCGATCGATGAATGGACTTAGTCGTCGCATTCAGAATGTCGAAATTGATCATAATATAAATATTGTAAAACCTAATGAGCAATCGATTAAGCGCTCGAGCTATTAATGTGTCAACGCGCATATCAGAGTCAGAAAGCTGCGACGATGTCCGAATGACCTCCATTCATGAAACTGATCATGATGTTAGCTTCAAAACATCAAAAACTATCAATGAGACTATCCACACTCAATTCAGACGAGTCTGTGTAAATGTCAAATGATTTGAAGTGACAGTGCACAAATCGAGGCTGAAATACACTAGACGTTGACAAAATCTACCCAAATGACTTTCAATTGACGAATGGACTTCACCATCATGTTCAGAATGTTGAAACTGGTCAGAATATAAATATTGCACAACTTGATGATCAACTGATCAAGCGGTCGAGTTGTCAACGCGCTTACGCATATCGAGGTCAGGAGGCACCGACGCAAACCAAATGATCTTCGTTCATGAAATTGATTGTGCTATTAGCTCCGAAACATCGAAACCTCTCAAATGAGTCTATTCGCACTCAATTTGGATGAGTTTACGGGAATGCCGAAAGGTCAGAAGCGATAATGTGTATTTTTGAACAGAAAGTGAACCAATTCAATGCCGAAGTCGCTCAAATGACCTCCGTTCATGAAACGGACTGGGCCATTGTGTCCGGAACATCGAAATTACCTAGAATAGACATCCAATTTAACTAAAGTTTTCACGCTTAAAATTTTGTTAAAATTAGCACACATTTCAAGATAAACCTATTTAATTATCTCATAATTACTATTAGTCATCGCCTCGAAAATAGCAGCCGCCCACACTAATACTTTCATCTCCAATTCCACTAATTATAGGTTGCAACATCATCTCTCCCGTATCCTCCCATGTGCGAGAAAATATTAGTCAGTCCCGCGGTACCTTTTATGGGACTCCAATCCATGGCGGCGCTTGTCCAATATTTTCTCCATTTTGCGCTTAACAGGCGATGCCGGGGCGACGTCTTTGTAAAGGGATGGCGTATTCATGATGCTATTATGCTTCCCCCCGACGGCCGTCGTTCAAACAAATGGGAGCGAAGATAATCTGATCGTTTGACATTCCTCTCATAAGCAGTTTAGGGCTTTCTTTTGATGAAGGATTTTTTCTCAACTTAGCTCCTGCTCTCGATCGGCGCGCGTCTGGCCTTCACTCAGTGATATAGCAAATCAAAAATTGAGGTATTGTAGGTGACTAAATGAGGTATTTACACATGCATTCCCAAACTTGAATGAATTTAGGGTTTACTCTATTCTTCTCACCGTCCAGTGAAAGATTAGTTATTTTTATAGGTTATTTTGTATCTGTACTCTCTGTACCTCTCTCGAGGGTACATAGCATTTAGAGCTTTTTTTCCAGTTTCTTTAGCCTGGTTCTTGAGATTATGTTCATTACATTCCAATGGAAGCATTTGGAGGCTGTTTGGATGGTTTTGTGGGGATTTTTGCATCATACTATGTACCTCTCTTGAAATCTGAGATCATTTATGACCTTTTTCAGTTTCTTTGGCCTGGTTCCTGACTTTATGTTTAGGGCATTCCAATGGAAGCAATTTGAAGGCTGTTTGGATGGTTTTTGGGGGGTATTTTGCATCTGTACTCTGTACCTCTCTCAGTGCAGATCATTTAGAACTACTTTTTTGTTTATCTTGCATTCTTCTTGAGATTATATTTAGCATTCCAATGGAAATTTGGAGGCTGTTTGGATGGTTTACAGGGTGTTTCGTATTTTGCACTCTATACCTCTCTTGAGGGTACAGATATTTTATGACCTTTTTTCCAGTTTATTTTGCTATTTATTGAGATTATATTTAGGGCATTCCAATGGAAGCAAATTGAAGGCTATTTGGATAGTTTTTGGGGTATTTGCATCGTACTCTGTATCTCTTTGAGGTTCTGATCATTTAGCCTACTTTTTCAATTTATCTTGCATTCTTCTTGAGATTATATTTAGGGCATTCCAATGGAAGCAATTTGGTGGATGTTTGGATGGTTTATGGGGTATTTTCTACATTTGTACTCTCTATACCTCTTTGGAGAATTAATATGTACACCTTTTTTTTATTTTGCCTGTTTCTTGAGATTATATTTAGGGCATTCTAATGAAAGCAATTTGATGGCTGCTTGGATGGTTTGAGGGTTTTGGTATGTACTCTGCCTCTTTGGAGGAATTCTGAGCATTTAGACTTCTTTTTCCAGTTTATTTTTCCTACATCTTTTGATTATATTCATTACATTCCAATGGAAGCAATTTGATGGATGTTTGGATGATTTTTGGGTGGTTTTTTGCATCACTCTCTCATCTCTTTGGAGTTTAGGACTTCTTTTTCCAGTTTATTTTGCCTGCTTCTTTTGATTATGTTCATTACATTCCAATGGAAGCAAATTAGAGGCTGTTAGGATGGTTTCTGGAGGTTTTTTTGGCATCTGTACTCTCTATACCTCTCTTGAGGGTACAGATCATTTAGGGCCTACTTTCTTCAAGTTATCTTGCCTTCTTCTTGAGATTATATTTAGAGCATTCCAATGGAAGTAATCTGGAGGCTATTTGGATGGTTTCTGGGGGGTATTTTGCATCTGTACCTCTCTTGAGGGTACAGATCATTTAGGGCTGACTTTCTCTAGTTTATTTTGCCTGATTCTTGAGATTATGTTCATTACATTCCAATGGAAGCATTTGGAGGCTGTTTGGATGATTTCTATGGGGGTTTTTTTGCATCTGTACTATCTGTACTCTCTTGAGAGTACATATCATTTATGACCTTTTTTCACAGTTTCTTTGGCCTGATTCTTGAGTTTAGGTTTAGGGCATTCCAATGGAAGTAATTTGAATGTTGTTTGGATGGTTTCTATGGAGTATTTTGCATCTGTACTCTTTGTACCTCTCTCGAGGGTACAGATCATTTAGAACCTACTTATCTTGCATTCTTCTTGAGATTATATTTAGGGCATTCAATGGAAGCAATTTGATTATTTGGATGATTTCTGGGGTGTTTTCTACATCTGTACTCCCTATACCTCTTTTGAGGGTACAGAACATGTAGGACCTACTTTTTTCAGTTTATCTTGCATTCTTCTTGAGATTATATTTAGTGCATTCCAATGGAAGCAAATTGAAGGTTGTTTGGATGGTTTCTAGGGTATTTTTTGCATCTGTACTCTCTGTACCTCTTTGGAGGGTACAAAATATGTAGGGCCTTTTTTCAATTTATTTTGCCTATTTATTGAGATTATGTTTAGGGCATTCCAATGGAAGCAATTTGATTGCTGCTTGGATGATTTCTAGGTATTTTTTTTCTGTACTCTTTGTACCTCTCTAGAGGGTAAAGAGCATTTAGGGACTTCTTTTTCCAATTTATTTTGCCTGTTTATTGAGATTATATTTAGGGCATTCCAATGGAAGGAATTTGGAGACTATTAGGATGGTCTTTGGGAGTTTTTTGGCATCTCTATTCTCTGTACCTCTCTTAAGGGTACAGATCATTTAGGGACTTCTTTTTTCCAGTTTATTTTGTCTATTTATTGAGATTATGTTTAGGACATTCCGAGGTGTATTTTGCATCACTCTCCTACCTCTCTTAAGTACGATCATTTATACTTTTTTAGTTTCTTTTGGCCTAATTATTGAGATTATATTTAGGGCATTCTAATGGAAGCAATTTGGAGGCTGTTTGGAAGATTTCTAGGGGGTTTTTTTGCATCTGTACAGTCTATTAGAATAATTTGGAAGCTATTCGCTTGGTTTTGTAGGGTGATTTGCATCTGTACTCATTACCTACTGACTTTTCTTTTTGAAGTTTACCATGTCTAGGAAAAGGATAACTTCGAGATGCAAACCTATAAGAGTGTTCGATAATATTAGCACTTTTCGATGAAACCGACATTTTAAAGAGGCTTCATCTGCATCAATTCATTAGACCCCATGAAATTAAGCAAGACTCAGTTGCCATTACATCGATCATGTCTTGCTGGGACATAGAAAAGCAAGCTTTCAAGTTGGGTGGGCAGTGCATTTCTTTCACCCCCGATGAAGTTGCCATGATGATAGGGATGCCAAACAGAGGAGAGAAGGTCTTATGGCAGAAATCCCCACCTCCGATTGTTCATTGGACTACAAGAATCAACTTGAGCATTCGGATGGCTCGTTGCCTGTAGCACAGTTTGTGCAGTTATACATATGATTTTTACTGTCAAATCTATTTTTTGTATATCACAACTATAGGGTGGCATCAGAATTGATTACCTATGCTGATGACATAGATAGATTTGTTGAATACAACTGGGCAGAGGCCATTTGGGACTTTCTAGTTTCCCAATTTGATATTATTACATCAAAGATTTAGGCAGGTTACATGAGTGGCTTTGTCACTCTTGATGGTATCTATATCTCAAGAATGTATAATTGCGTTGAAGTTAACTATTTTAAATATTCATTATGTGATATGGCGGTGAGCATAAGTATCATAAGCCCATCATTTCCATCTACAAAGCCACGTATCTTTGCGATGGGCAAAATAGAGTTTCTAAATAATGCTTTCCGGTTTAGAGGACACCGGTGACATATAATAATATCACTTAGTTCATATAAGAATGTCTTTATTTATGTTGTATGTCTTCACATTTCTTTTTTGGTTTAACAGTGCATCTTTCATTCGAGGACATATTAGAGAAGACCGGCTCCTTAAATCAGTGTCCCCTGCCCAATAATCTACACATGTCGAGAATGGCATCCCATTTTAAGTCTCTGAGTTCATGACTCTCCATATGTCTCTCCTCGATATTCTCCCCATCCGGTGTATCGCCCTCACCTTCTGCCCCCACACAGGCTCGTGGTGGAGAGGATACTGCGTTTTAGGACTTGAAAGATACAGTATCATCTTTTCATGCAACAATGATGGAGAGGATGGATGGGATTTGGGTTCTTGCTGCTCGAGGAAGTTCTTGCCAGGCGGTGGGGTCCACCCCACCGGTGTGGGGAGGTTCTTGTGGGGTCAGGAAACTCTTGAGGAGGCTACCACAGGAGCTTCCCCTGGAGTACCCCTGAGGAGGCTACCACTTGGAAAGCCCCTGAGGAGGCTACCGTAGAGGAAGCTCTTGTGGAGGTGGAGCTATGGAGTTACTTCCCCAGGGAAGCCCATGGAGTTCACCAGGTGAAGTTCTTGTGGAGGCCGCACTACACATGATGATGTTTGCTGTAAGCATTGAGCGTGGTGTGAAGGCTTGAGGAAGAGGAAAGCGTTTGTTCCCCTTACAAACTTATAGAAAATGAGCAAGAAGTGATGTGGTGGCCTCCTGAGATAGAAGGAGAGGTATTAAGTTACTTTCTTTTAAATTTGAGATAAAAGAAATAGATTTCACTAAATTTTTTTATAGGTCCGCAAAGATGAGCCAATAAAGGTTAATGACCCACACACTATTATCATTATGGTGGAGGAGCATCAGTCGGAGGTATGAATCATCTCAGTAGATCGATCTTTAATTCATAGTGAATCTAGCTCTTCATCAGTTACTTTCATCATCAGTAATTTCATTGCAGCCAGCAGAGGCATATCAATTTGTAGACTTCTCATCCAGAGATGTCCTACCTAAGCCATGCTCACTTATTGACCGCGTCATGCTCTCGATTCGAGGACAAGTAATACATTCTTCAGTCAACTCCATCATCGTATATAAAATAACCAATTCGTTTGATTAAGCTCGCTTTCAAACATTCCTCACTCAGAAGTGATAATGTATTTGAGGCTGGGAATATCCTTATTGTGCGAGGGCAGATTGATGAGTTGTTGACAGATCAGTATCTATCAGATGCACACGTCGATGCCTTCTTCTTTGGAGAAGTATTCGCTCTGGTCAGTATGTCCCTATTTGTACATTTCATTTTTGCATTGGGTATGTTACCCCAAAGGAATGTTGGATATTATGATTTAATTCTTGTTTGTTTAGATAAAAGCAAGAATCTATAATCGTTCTCTTCTTTTCTTGCAGAGTTATGCCAGGTATGGCCTAAAGACGGAAAGCAAAATGTTCATCCAACATGTCACTGACATGTGTCGAGGGGTTAATAATCTTACAGTTATAGATAATCGACTGGACACTCTGGCATATTAAGTTAGGGTATTTTTACAACTCATTACCCAAACCAACCCATAAGAGCATTCTTCTGAGATTGTAAGAACAATTTCAAATTTGGTTCCTCTTAACTATTTTTTTTTTACAACTTATTGAGATTATGTTCTATTGGATCAAATTACTTGTTGAAGATGTCATCTTTTGTGGCGATCGAGAAAATGACCAATCAAAATGGTGAGTTGCCGGTCAAACTAACATTAGTGTTATTTGGGATGTTTATCTACAAGTACATGGAGGTAGTAATCCACAAACTCCAAGTGAACTGGGCTGACCACCATGACTGGCCCAAGAAGATGAATATATTTAGGGCTGAGTTCGCTTATGCTATATTTTGTTTGGGACTGAAAAATACAATCAGAGAACTATAAGATTTAGTTTGATATAGGATTTTGTTCAAATGATTCATTAATAACTCATTGATCTCAAAAGATTAACTTTGTTTTTTGTATAATGTATTGGTTTGGTGGCTTGAAGATTTAGTTGTTTTTGTTGTTATTATTATTATTTGTTTATTTTATATGCTTTAATATATAATCACTATTGTGATTTTGATGATCATAACTTTTCTCTCATTTCATATAGTTTGATTTCACTGTTATTATTATTATTTGTTTATTTTATGGAATCATCTTCTTATCTTATGGATTAGGTTTTTTTGGGGGCTATATTCTTGAAAGAAATCTGCATTTGAAATCATTTTTTATTTTATTTTTCATAGAATGTGTATCATCAATAATATTTGTTTTTTTTCATCAATACAACAATCAAGATAATCTCATTTTAATTATTATTAGGAGATTTATAAACATTGCCACTAGTCTTATATATTTAGGGTATATAAAATGCCTAAATATTATTATTAATTCTTTTGGAGTGATGCATGGCTCTTTATTTATTTTTTCACTAATGTTATGCAGCAGAATGCATAAAATTAATGCATAAAATTAAATTAGGGATTAATGTCCATTTTGTAGCCTTAGAACTGATTAATGGTATGGTCAACTGTAATTCGTTCATTGTGTGCTGTGTTGCTTGCAGTTGATGGTTATGAGCAGGATTTTCATGTAGTTTTTTGGATGATTTAGGGTTTGTTTGAGGTGATTATCTTTTTTTAAAATATTGATTGTAAAATTATTGTGTTTGGTGTAAGTAATTTTTTTTAAAAAAATTTTAAACTAAATTTTTTTTTATAATCATTATATTTTAACAGTTTTAATTTTTACAAGTAAATTTTTATCATGATTTTTTTTAAATATTTAAAATATTAATAGTTAAATATGATTATGATTGTTCTTAGCTATTTTTTTATTTTGAAAATAAAGCATAAAAAATTAACTCAAATGTATTCTAGTATGCTCATGCTCGAGTGAAATGAAGTTCAATATTAACTTGAACCTTATTGATTGACTATTTATTTAGAGGAAACCCAAACAAAATAAGTCAATTTATTATAAAAAAATAGTATTTTTTTTGTCTCATTGCAATATGAAAATTTTAATTCTTTTATAAGTATAATGAAACTGGTGCGAAAGAGATAACTTATAACATTTAATTATGTAACAATTATTTTCAATTAATGAATAGTGTAAATACAATAGATTAAGAGGCTTTTTAAATTTGCCAACACATTATGAGATTAAATTTGCCAACTAACTTAATAATAATAAAAAATTAATTCTAGATATCCTTTCTTATAGATATCTGATTTAATACAAATAGATTTAGGTTAACTTATGCATTAGTTATACATATGTATACCTTAGAGATATTGTCACCATAAATGATTTGTACCCTCAGACAGATGCAAAACACCATCCAAACCCATCCAAACCTTCAAATTGCTTCCATTGGAAATGCCTAAACATAATCTCAAGAATCAGCAAAATAAAGCGGAAAAAAATAAATGCTTTGTACCTGAGGTACAGTCTTGAAAAAATACCCATAAATCATACAAGCAGCCATCAAATTGCTTCCATTGTAATGCCCTAAACATAATCTCAATAAACAGACAAAATAAACTGGAAAAAAAGTCCCTAAATGATCTGTACCCTTAAGAGAGGTACAGAGAGTACAGATGCCAAAAAACCCCTAAAGACCATCCTAACAACCTCTAAATTCCTTCCATTGGAATGCCCTAAACATAATCTCAATAAACAGACAAAATAATATGGAAAAAGAAGTCTCTAAATGCTCTGTACCCTCAGGAGAGTGCAGGAGAATACTGAATACCTAAAATCATCCAAGCAGCCATCAAATTGCTTCCATTGGAATGCTCTAAACATAATCTCAATAAACAGGTAAAATAAACTGGAAAAAAAGGCCCTACATATTCTGTACCCTCTAAAGAGGTATAGAGATTACAGATGCAAAAAAACACCCTAAAAACCATCCAAACAACCTTCAATTTGCTTCCATTAGAATGCACTAAATATAATCTCAAGAAGAATGCAAGATAAATTGAAAAAAGTAGGCTCTACATGTTCTGTACCCTCAAAAGAGATACAGAGAGTACAGATGCAGAAAACACCAGAAATCATCCAAACAACTCCAAATTGCTTCCATTGGAATGCCTTAAATAAAATCTCAAGAAGAATGCAAGATAAACTGAAAAAAGTAGGCCCTAAATGATATGTACCCTCGAGGAATGCAATCTGAATGTAAAATACTAAACTACCCAAACGACATTCAAATTGCTTTTGGAATGCCCTAAACTAAAAAGAGCGGGCCAACTATGAAAAAGGTCATAAATGATACTCTCAAGAGAGGAGTACAGTCAAAAAACCCCCCATCCAAACGACCTCAAATGCTTCCATTGGAATGTAATGAACATAATCTCAAGAATTAGGCAAAATAAACTGGAGAAAGTCAGCCCTAAATGATCTATACCCTCAAGAGAAGTATAGAGAGTACAGATGTAAAATATCCCAACCATCCAAACAGTCTCCAGATTACTTCCATTGGAATGCCTAAATATAATCTCAAGAAGAAGGCAAGATAAAAAAAGGACTAAATGATCTGCCCTCAAGAGTGCGAGAGTCTGAATACCAAAAAAACCTCTAGAAACCATCCTAACAGACTCCAATTTGCTTCCATTGGAATGTAATGAACATAATCTAAAGAAGCAGGCAAAATAAACTGGAAAAAGAAGTCCCTAAATGCTCTGTACCTTCCAGAGAGGTACAGAGAGTATGCAAAAAACCACTCAAAATCATCCAAAGCTCATCAAATTGCTTCCATTAGAATGCCTAAATATAATCAAAGAAGTAGGCAAAATAAACTAGAAGTCCAAAATGCGTACCTCAAAGTTAAGGTACAAATGCCAAAACCAAAATCAGCGACCATCAAATTGCTTCCATTTAATGCCTAAACATAATCTCAACAGGCAAAATAAAGCTGGAAAAAGGCCATACATGTTCCCCCTCAAGAGGTACAGTACAGTCTGAAAACACCCCATAAACCATCCAAACATCCTCCAAATTGCATCCATTGGAATGCCTAAATATAATCTCAAGAAGAATGCAAGATAAAAGTAAATGATTTGTACCCTCAAAGAGGTATAGAGTCTGATGCAAAATACCCCGAAACCATCCAAAGCGACCTTTAATTTGCTTCCATTGGAATGCCCTAAATATAATCTCAATAAACAGGAAATTAAACTTGAAAAAGGTCTAAATGTACCCTTAGAGTGCAGGAGATGCAAAAAATACCCCCATAAAAATAACTAGTCACCCTCAAGGCTTCCATTGGTATGTCGCACATATTTATTGCCTGGTTGAATGATTACAAGGTCCTTAGTAGGGGATTAACTCAATAACTCGCTTAAAGACAAATAACCTAGTGAGAAAATCCCCAGCTAAATATAGTCTAAACATCTTGGTGTGCATTAAGTTAAAAGAGTCATCTTAGGGACTCTAAAGTATTCTGAAAAGATTATGCGTCGAAGAACACAAAACTAGATGATGTCATGCATTAAAATATTTTCCTGAAATAATATCCATCATCAGCTTAGTGTACCCTTCAGCCGACTAATTGATTGTGGAGCTCGAGTTAAATTCCTGCATGTAGAACATTGTATTAGTTGATGATTTTTTGCAGCATCGATGTGTGATATTCTGTGCATACCTCTGAAAAACACTCTGGCATAACAGAGAAAGGTGATGCAACTTGTGATGAAATATGTTCTGCAACACTATCAGACTGTACTTTGGTTTCTGCAATAACAAAAGTAGATTGGTTTGAAGATTAATAGCAATATTTAAAATACTAAAACTAATACGCAAATAGAAAATTACTCTTAGCTTTCTTGGATCTCTCCCAATATCCCTTAAACCTTGAGTTGGAAACACCCTTCGGACGTTGCTTAACTGGATCCTTTAAGATGTCTTTTCCCTTATCTATTGTGGTTGACTTATTCTTCTTCTTGCTCTCTTGGAGGAGAATTCTCACTTATTATAGAGTCGACATCATCATATAGTTTTTTAAGGATCAAGCATATAGTCCTCGACTCTCTCATTGTCACATTGCCACGACTTATTTGATATGCATAGCGACTTATGTGGTTCAAAAATAATGCGTAGCATTTCCATCACTTTCCACATCTCTTAATTTTTTGTATGCACTATCAATATAAATATCCCTCTTTGCTCTGGTAGACCATCGCATGAGAAGATACTTGTCCAGAATACGCACAACATCTTCCTGACTAAGAACTCTGATACAGTGGGCACAAAGTAATCCCATCATTTCAATTTTTTTTGCAAGTATAAGTTACATCTAGGGTAGTCCCATCGAAATGCACAGTCCATGTTTTGGATGCATTTTTATTCTCTAAATTTCTCACCAAATACTCCATGGTGCTATCATCTGACTTAGTTACTGATAGGCCTCCAACTCCATGCAAAAATTCCTCCTCAAACATAGTATAAACCTTTCTTGTATAAAATATAGCAGCTTGTTTTAGAATTGGACTGGTCTTAACAAGAATGTCGATGATGGCTACACTTGAAGTCTTCGTCATGTTCATTCCGGTGCCATGTCTCCATAACCTTTTCCAACCCCAAGAAACAATATGTGAGTGAACTTGTTGGTTTAGATATTACATCGTTGTTAGGTGGACTCACTACGTTGTTGACAAGATGCTCATGTAGAATGAGTCCTTCTTGAATCGATGGACCACTTGGATCTAATCTTATAAAGCTCAGGACCAGCATGATCATGCAAATTGCCTTCTTCTAGCATGGCAGACCAAGCTTCTTCAAACTCTTCCTCTGAGTCACACTTACTCATGCATGTATAAAATAACCCTTGTACTCTCTTATTACTATTAAAGCAATGAACCTTGGGAGGAGCTTTCTTTGAAATATACCATTGGCACAGCTTATGATGCCCAAGAATCGAAGAAATGTTTGGAATAGCCATGAGAATAACTCAATTATCTCTTCTGATAAAAAGGCTACTCTAAATAATACATTTTGCCAAGATGATTCACTCTAACAAGAGGTACAAACAAGATTATATTTATTGATGATAGCTTGTATAAAAATTATCACATCCCCAAAATAATCATATTCTATCCAGACATGCCATTGCTCCAAAAAAAAAGTTTACTAAGCAATCCACTCATCAACTTGTACGCCCCATGCAAACATTCCATCCGCCGCTTGCCTTTCCTTAAACAATCGTATTAATGCATTATCACCATTCGCAATCTCGATCTTTTCTTTCAATAAAATTGAAAGCATCTCTTTTGTATCAACTTTCTGAATTTTGTTAAGCCATTTAGACCGGCAAACTTCTTACCGCTTTTGCACATAAAATCTTTTGATTTCAATTTCTTGAGTTTGACCAATAGTATGGTCCTTCCAACACCGGATTTGATGTATAGTCACACACATGTACGCCCGTTTCATTCTCAATTGTGCCAAGGAGTTTTCCCAAATTTGGATCATTAGACATCACGACTTTATCGACTGCCATTGACCGATTTCATCCGCCAAATCTCCAAAATATGTGACAGAATATTGATGCAAAAAAATACCCAGAAATCATCCAAGCAGCCATCAAATTGCTTCCATTGAAATGTAATTAACATAATCTCAAGAAACAGGCAAAATAAAATGGAAAAAAGGTCATAAAAGATATGTACACTCAAGAAAGGTACAGAGAGTACAGATGCCAAACCCTCCTTAAACTATCCATTTTCAAATTGCTTCCATTGGAATGCCCAACATAAACTCAATAAAAGGCAAAATAAACTAAAAAAGGTCTAAATGTTATTCTCAAGAGAGGTATGAGAGTAAAGAAAACACCCCATAAATCATCCAAATAGCCTCCAAATTGCTTCCATTGGAATGCCCTAAATATAATCTCAAGAAGAATGCAAGATAAAAAGTAGTCCTAAATGATCTGTACCCTCGAGAGAGGTACAGATAGTACAGATGCAAAATACCCCCCCAAGAAATCATCCAAACAGCCTTCAAATTGCTTCAATTGGAATGCCCCACCATAAACTCGTGAACTAGGCCAAAAAAACTGTGAAAAAAAAGGTCAAATGATCTCAGACTCTAAGAGAGGTACTGAGAGTACATGCAAAAAACCTCACAGAAACCACCCAAACAGCCTCCAAATACTTCCATTGGAATAATGAACATAATCTCAAGAACTAGGCAAAATAAACTGAAAAGTTAAAATGATCACCCTCAAGAGAGGTACAGAGTAATATAAAAATACCAAATCATCCAAACAGCCTCCAGATTGCTTCCATTGGAATGCCCTAAATATAATCTCAAGAAGAAGGCAAGATAACCTGGAAAAATCAGCCCTAAATGATCTGTACCCTCAAGAGAGGTATAGAGAGTACAAATGCCAAAAAAAACCTCCAGAAATCAACCTAACAGCCTCCAATTTGCTTCCAATGGAATGTAATGAACATAATCTAAAGAAATAGACAAAATAAACTGGAAAAAGAAGTCCCTAAATGCTCTGTACCCTCCAGAGAGGTACAGAGAGTACAAATGCAAAATACTACCCAAAAATCATCCAAACAGCCATCTAATTACTTCCATTGGAATGTAATGAACATAATTAAAAGAACTAGGCAAAATAAACTAGAAAAAAAGTCCATAAATGCTCTGTACCCTCAAGAGAGGTACAGAGAGTACAGATGCAAAAACCCACCCATAAATCATCCAAACAACCTCCAAATTGCTTCCATTGGAATGCCCTAAATATAATCTCAAGAAATAGGCAAAATAGACTGAAAAAAGAAGTCCCTAAATGCTCTGTACCCTCCAAAGAGGTATAGAGAGTACAGATGCAAAATAACACTAAAAAGTAAAAATTCAACCAAAAGCATCCAAATTGCTTCTAATGGAATGTAATGAACATATTCTCTTCAGACAGACC
Source organism: Cymbidium sinense (assembly GCA_021442155.1). Taxonomy (NCBI): domain Eukaryota; kingdom Viridiplantae; phylum Streptophyta; class Magnoliopsida; order Asparagales; family Orchidaceae; genus Cymbidium; species Cymbidium sinense. The sequence goes on from CM038223.1 coordinate 17,430,586, forward strand.
AGGAATATCACTAACAAACCAGAAAAATTATACGAGAAATATTACCGATGAATTTTTATTTAATACATCCTCAGTTAAATAGGTCGTTATTTCCTCAACGTTCTCCATCTTCATGGTTATTTTGTAAAAAGGAAATGAGATTTTCTATTTCTCTTCTGAGCTAGGTTTGCCTGAAAAAATACACCCTAAACCCTAAATATGTCTATATATTTCTTTTAAATTCCTCCCGCGCATTCCAATGACATTTTTTCTCTAAACCCTTGAGATGCGGTCAGCCGGGGAAGCGAAAGCGTCATGAATACGCCATCCCTTTACGGTCCATCCGCATTACTTGCTAAAACGTGGAAAAAATCGGACATGCCATGGATTTGAGTCCGCACGTAAAGCTACGTGTGGACTACGGACGTAATATTTTCTCCCTATGTGCATCCGAACCCTTCTATTTACCGCTCTTCTCATTTTTGCGATTAAAAAAAATTCTTTTTCCTCTTGACCGAAGAAAAAGAGCTCCCTATCCGGTCATCACACACACGCTGGCTAAACAGAAAACCCAAAGCCCTCGCTTTTCTCCATCTCTGCCAATCCATTCATGAAAGAGGAAGAGGGGAAAGTAAGAATTTTGTCTTCTTTTTCAACTTCGTCGAGCATCAGCAAATGGCAGAAAGGTTGACGGTGGAGCAGATCACGGAGTTCAAGGAGGCGTTCAGCCTCTTCGATAAGAATGGCGACTCCATTACTTCAAAGAGCTCGATCGGGTTGGAAGATGAAGCCTAACTTGTTTCTAGTGAAAGCTCATATCTTTTGACCAGAAAGAAATAAACTGTGATGCAAGTGTAACAAGAGGAAATATGGAAAGATCTAATAAATGTGAGGGAGTTTGAGGAACTTGCAAGACAAGCCTTGCCAAAATGTTCTATGGTTATTTTAGGGAGGAGCGAGGATGAATTCACATTGAGAGAGAATGGAGAAGCATTTCAAAGAATATGGTTAAATCCAAGGGTTCTAATAGATGTGAGTAGTATGAATACATCAACATCTTTGCTTGGATTCAAGCTATCGCTCTATACTTGTTGCACCCATGGAGGACATAAGCACGCAGGAGAAGTAACGGCTAGAGTGGCGCAGATGTAATACAATAATGGTGTTATCATTTTCTTCTAACCGCACCATCGAGGAGGTTGCTACCACCGCAATGTTGTCCGCTTTCGCCTATATATATATATATATATATATATATATATATATATATATATATATATATAAGAAGAGATGTTTTATACAAAGAGTGAGAACTACGGATTCAAGGCCATTGCTGACCGTAGATACTCACAATAGACTAAGAGAAGCGATATCAAAAATAAGATGATTATGCCAAAGACACCAAACCTTGAGGGTCTATTATCAATTGACGTTAATGATGGTGGTTCTAATCTCGAGGCATTTGCAAATGAAACTTTAGATCCCTCTCTGAGTTGGAAGGACCTTGCATGGCTTAAATCCATCACAAAATTGCAAATCCTGATTAAGGGTGTCCATACTGCAGAAGATGCTAGAAAGGCTGTAGAGGTTGGAGTCTCGGGATAATTGTATCAAATCATGGTGATCGGTACGAACGCACTGCCTCAATATCTATCATGGAAGAGGAAGTTCAAGTTGTTTCGTGCAATTCTCCCTCGTTGATGGAGGTATCCGTGGAAGATGTTTTCAAAGCCGTAGCCAAAGTTAGATGGTTGGCGTGCCAATTATATTTGGATTGCCGCCAAGGGAGAGTTAGGGGTAAGAAATGTTATTGCTAAAGAATGAGCTCGAGAATACAATGGCACTTGGAAGGGTGCATGTTGTGGGGTAATAAAGCCGACTATGTTGAACTTGAAACAACCTTTTAGAAAATATTTGTATAATGGTGGACTTGCTTATGCTAAGGGAACTGAACCATCGACTAAATATGTTGTTCAGTTGATTTGCCATTCAGGAGGAATTAGAAGACCTCATTATGCTCAGTAGAGTTGATGAGTTTGAAGATCCATCTGCGCTCAGAAGAGCATGGCGGATTTGAAGACTACAACCGCGGTGTCATAAGACACCAACCACTGTGCTTAGAAGAGCCTGGTGGGTAGGTCAAAGTAGTCCCCAATGCAGCCCCCTACACGGGGAAGACACTGGGAGGCTGCCGAAATTTAGACTAATAGAGGACTTAATTAATTTAATAAAAAATAAACTCTAAGCTCAAAATTAAATTATGAATTAAAATTGCAGGTGTTTGAAGACCTCATTATGCTCATTAGAGCTGATGAGTTTGAAGACCCCTCTGCGCTCAGAAGAGCATGGTGGGTTTGAAGACATCGTCATGGTCGAAGACAATCACCGCTTAAGAGTGTGACGAGTAGGTCAAAGCAGCCTCATGCGCTCTGTGGGGACGACGTCGGGAGGCTATCGAAATTTAGATTGACACAAAGCTTAAATATTATTAAATAAGAGTATTAATAAGCTTAAATTAAACTTAAATGAAAAAAATGATGAATCAAGCCAAACATACTCATAAAAAAAATTTTCTAAAGGTCATTAAATAAGAATGAGTCTATAAGCTTCTTAACGATCACGAGCTAAGTTTCATTGAAACTTAGATAACTCAATGAGCTATGAACTAAATGCAAACAAATGAATGATAATATAAATAATTGAATATGATTTAAAAATTCTAACGCAATGAATACATCGCATGATATGCGAATGCATTAATTAAGGATTCAATTAAACTCTTGCACATATTATAAAGTATGATTAAAACCCAAATTTAATTCCTCAAAATTGTGCAAGCATCCTTAAATACACCGATGTGCCCATCTTGTTGAATGCTTAAATTTAGTGTCTGAGGATGCTGCACGGGCTAATTCCAAGTTTAATCTTAAGACTGGGTCCGAGTTAACAAAACCTAAAAATCTATTATAAGAATTTCAACTTAGTAAAATATTTGAGAAGCTAATTCCGTCATATGACAGTAGATCTGATCCTCTATTATTAAATTAATAGAGTCGACAGGATTTGAAATAGCTAAACAATAAACCACCTTGATGATGCCTGTGTTGAATGAAGATTTCAACTGGAGGGGATACTTATCATAAAAATGTGCTTGCAATCTCAAATTGGATTACTCAAACTCAAGTATTAATGCAAATGTAAAATCAAATAAATCACCAAATTATAAATGCTTAAATGAAATTCAATTTTTTAAATAACTTAAAGATAAAAATTAATCCATCTTTCGCAATTATTTGCTGAAGGTGACAAATTAAGAAAACTCTAGCTCACGAAGGAGCCAAAGTCAAATCAAGTACACAAGTATGTTTACTCTCAAACAATCTCACGCCAGCAAGGACGTGGCCCGTATCCTCTGACTTCATGGCTTGGCCAATAGGCTCCACATGATGCAGTTATGACCAGAGTCCTCTGATCGGGTGGTTGTCACCAAATGACTCTACTATATCACGATCATGATTGTAGCCCGTATGCTCCCCTATGGCTCTGCCCTTTGAGTTGTGAGCTACTTGATTGGAAAAAAAATCCCTCTGTTAGCTAAGGTAGATTTAAGCAGGTCTCCTTAGATAAACATCACCCCATGTCTATAAGAATTTCTTGGATGACATAACCCATGTGTTGCTGATAAGGATCCTTCGGTCAGGTTAGGTCGACTACCTCCTCTGACTAAGTAGACTAGGGACAGCGACAGCTCGAGATGATGGAATCATGGGATCTAGATCAGGCGCGTCATCATTCCCCAACCGGGGGACTGGGGCACGCACGTGCCCCAGCCACACACACGCACACGCGAACCCTATTTCCAAACCCTCGCAGTTGCGCCCCTCTTCTTCTCCCGTCTCCTTCTTCAAACCGGCCCCATCCTCCTTAAGCTTTCCCTGGTCTCACTCTCCAACCTTCTCGCTAATGCCCTTATCACATCTACGCTGGCCATCTTTTTCTCGTGTCGACTCTTTCTCTTAGCTCCTCAACACGCCTCTGGAACATACTCTAGCAGCCCACCTCAATGTCCACGTACGATCTCTACCTTGATGATACTGTTCAACGAGCCACAAACAAAGGACCTTTTCCTCCCTCCACATCCCCATTAGTTCTCTGTTTTTTTTCTATTCTATTTCTTTGAATCGTGATTTGATTAGTGAAGGAGTTTGAGAGGTAAACTGAAGATTATACGCCATTGCCGGTTCGCTTTTGTTCCGAATTGGTCGAGCCCGTCACAGGTGAAAGTTTCAGCTATCTAAGGGTTACATTCGGTGAGTTATAATGGTTCCTTGTGCTCCTCTTTTTTCTTTTTTTCTTCCTATTTTCATTTCAAATTTTGATATATATAGTTTTCATTTTCTATTTTTCTTCCTCCCCACGATTTTAGGTAAACCGTAAATGCCCTGTTTTGAAGATCCTATTTTGATTATTTCTGATTAATTTTAAATGCCTATAAAGTATAAAATGAACATCTATTTGGTTGGACATTATATCATTGCATACGTTATATGCCCTAAGATGCACATCAAAGCCTATTGACGCATAATTATGTTGCAATTTTGATACTTCCTTCTTGCTTATCAGTGTGTATATTCTTGTATTATGATTTTAAATCTCATGTTTGTAGAATTAGAGGCATTCATCATCAGAAAGCACCTATTAGAATACTTCAAGATGTCATGATTGTGTTATTAGTCTTGTATTCTTCTCGGCAGGTAGAAGAATAAGTCTCACCTGACTCAATTAATCACTTGATCGATGTTGAGTCTTGCTTTCTCATCTATATCAAGGTTGTTATCTTTTTCTGGGTTTTGTGAGTCTATTATAAGTATTTTCCTCTAATTGCTTAAGGAATTGTATGTTTCCTCGGTATCGATGTGGTTTGAATGGAATTGGCTTCACGATCAAATTTGAACCAATTGAAATGGCTGGTCAGGCGCAGTTTTAGAACAATGGTTAAGGCTTCTAATCTTGAACATGAATATCAACTTTTTAAGTGTTGAACTCGAATATGAGATGTAACTTCAATCTTTGTTCGCATATTTTTGGCTCAGTCAATGGGTGGTAAGAAAAGCTTCTTTAATGTTCTATTGTCATGTGATGGTCTAGATAAGTTTCATCATGTATCACTTTATTATTCTTGTCCTTTTCACAATTCACTTAATTGCTTTACTAGCTAGTTTTAGGGTCACTTTATATGCCCTTTGTCCAAAATTCATATAACACCTTATTGTTGTTAGTATAGGTTGAGGATCTTCAATGAATAGGGGTGTAAATGAGCCGAGCTTGAGCGAGTTGAACCCTTGTTCGTGAAAATTATTTTATTCTTTCCTTTGAATGCAATTCCTATTTTAATCATTACTTATATGCTTTATGTTTTATGAGATTTGAAGAATGTAACATTCGAATATTTCTCAACGGTCTTCACAATTAATTAAGGTATGTGAATATTTTTTATTTAATAAAAAAAGTGTGCCTTTTTTGAAAATTTATTGATTTATTATTTCTTAATAAAGGACGGTGTGTCTTTATTAAAAAATACTATTGATTTATTTTTAAGTACAGGCCGACTACCGACTGTGTGCCTTTATTTTGAGAAATTATTTTTTTAGAAAAGGCCGAAAGTGTGCCTTTATTTTGTTTTTTGAAATATGTTCAAAAGCATGTCTTCTCATTTTTATGCATATTAATCTTTAAGACTTTACATCGGCATTTTAATCTGTTCTTTTAATTATATATGGGCGATATTTTAAAAGAAAGATTGAACAAGATGAGACCGATTATTCACATCTTATTATTGGTGAAAGTAGTAATACAAAATCTAAACAAGTGCATAATTCAACATAGAAGATATTGTAGGATCCCGATTAAGAAAAAAATTTGAGTATCATCCCAATGGCGTGATAGAGTTAGAAGAGCATATCTTCAAAAAGGGCCATGTCAACCTCGTGATCATGAATTTCCTCAAACACAAATCAGAAATAAATTGTGCAGGTTTAATCCAAAATGGTTTGATGAATATAAAGGTTGGTTAGAGTACAGTATTGCAAAAGATGCAGCATATTGTTTATTTTGTTATCTTTATAGACCTGATATTGGTGAACAAGCAAGTGGTGATAGTTTTGATAATAAGGGATTTAAAAATTGGAAAAAAAAAAAAGAAAGATTTGAAGTTCATATTGGCCAAGTTAATAGTGCTCATAATATTGCTCGAAGAAAATGTGAAGATTTAATGAATCAGGATCAACACATTGTATTTTCTTATGGAAGACATTCTGATCAAAATCGAAGGGATTACGTACGATTATGTGCCACAATTGATTGTGTATGTTTTCTTTTAAGCCAAGGATTAGCATTTCGTGGTCATGATGAATCAGAGGATTCTGAAAATCAAGAAAATTTTCTTGAACTTCTGCACTTTTTGGCTGAGCATAATGAAAGTATTAATAAGGTTGTCCTTGAAAATGCTCCAGGAAATAATAAGTTAACTGCTCCTGAAATTCAGAAGGATATTACACATGCAACTGCTATTAAGACTTCAAATACTATTATCAATGATTTGGGTAATGAGTTATTTGCAGTTCTTTTAGATGAATCTCGTGATGTATCAATGAAAGAATAAGTGGCTATTGCGATTCGTTATGTTGATAAGAGAGGTTGCATTGTTGAGCGTTTCCTTGGTATTATACATGTCGGTGAAACAACTGCTTTAACACTTAAATGTGCTATTGAGACACTTTTCTCAAAGCATGGATTGAGTATATCGCGAATACGTGGTCAAGGTTATGATGGGGCTAGCAACATGCGTGGTGAGTTTCATGGATTAAAAGCTTTAATCTTGAAAGAAAATAATTGACTTATTACATTCACTTTTTTGCTCATCAATTACAATTAGCACTAGTTGTGGCTAAGAATCATATTGATTGCTACATTTTTAATAATGTATCTAATTTGATAAATATTGTTGGAAGTTCTTGCAAAAGGAGAGAAGTTTTATTTGAAAGACAATTAAACAAAGTTGTTGAGCAAATAAGAAGTGGAGAACTACAAGATGGCAGAGGTTTAAATCAAGAAATAACTCTTCAACAAGCTGGAGATACGCGTTGGGGATCACATTATGCTGCATTGATAAATATACTTATTTTATTTGGATCTATTATAGATGTTCTTGATATAATTGTAGAAGATGGTTTAAACAGTGAACAAAGAGGTGAAGCAAATGATCTGCTTGATTCAATTCAATATTTTGAGTTTGTTTTCAATCTGCACTTGATGAAATCTATATTAGGAATCACAAATGAGTTATCTCAAGTTTTACAAAAAAAAGATCAAGATATTATAAATGCCATGACTTTGGTTAAGGTGTCAAAACAAAGACTACAAAATATGAGGATGATGGTTGGAACATTTTATTTCAAGAAGTTCATGCATTTTGTGAGAAAAATGATATACTTGTGCCAAATATGAGTGAAAGATTTATTATGCGTGGAAGATCAAGAAGATATGCTCAATGAATCACAAATTTATACTATTATCAAGTTGAGTTATTTTATTCTGTTATTGATATGCAACTTCAGGAGCTTAACAACAGATTTGATGAGGCCAATACTGAATTACTTTTATATGTGGCGTGCTTGAATCCATGTGATTCTTTCTCAGCTTTTGATAAAAAAAATTGATATGTTTGGCAAAGTTTTATCCCACAGACTTCTCAAGCTTTGATATTATTATTTTAGATAGTCAACTTGAGAATTATATTATTGACATGAAATCCAATGATTCATTTTTGAAGTTGAAGGGAATTGGAGAACTTGCACAAAAGTTAGTAGAGACAAAGAAAAATGATATTTATCCTCTTGTATATTTGCTAATAAAGCTTGCTTTGATATTGTTAATCGCTACAACAACTATTGAAAGAGCATTTTCTGCAATGAAGATCGTAAAAAATCGCTTGAGCAATAGAATGGGAGATTCTTGGATGAATTATTATCTTATTACATATATTTAAAAAGATGTATTTAAGAGTGTTGATAAGAATTGATTGGCAACGCTTTCAAAATATGAAGACTTCGGAGGAGAAGTTATAAATGGTATGTAATGTAAAAAAAATTTATGTTATTGCAAGGTTTGATTTCTTTATTTTGTTATATGAGATGCTTTGATTTTTAATTTTATATAAAAGTAAATTATTCATTATTTTATTGTGCCCCCTCTGAAAAAAATTTCTGGATCCGCCCCTGCCCCCAACCATCCGCTTTAAGTTAAATATAATGAATTTCATAAATCTAAATTCTATAACTACACAAGCTGCTACTATATGCTACGCATTTAGCAATCTAACAAGTAGCCTTAATCGAAAGTTCTCTCTCAGTATTGAGAGGGGTAATTAACTATAAGTGCTTGCGCCTATAGGAAACCTGGAACCAGATATAAAATCCTCACAAAATGAGGGTGAAATCTCTGGGTAGTGTCTTATCTACTATTTCATCTATCTTTTGAAAATTTCACCTACACTTTAAATCACTCTTTTCATCAAAGAGGTCGGTGGCAAATTTTCAGAGCCCACAAAATTTATATTTTCATTAATTTCTCATACAATGCAATCATCTCAAAATAAATTTTAAATTTTTAAAATTTAAGTAAGATTATTTATTTTTTGAATTTGTGATTCTATTTTAGGTGCTTAAAATTTATGATATTAATTAAGACTGCTTCTTTCTTAGGCTGTATGAGTGTGATTTTATAATAACATTTAGTCATCTTTCAATCTAGCTCTTTGTAATGATCATTTGGTATTTCTCTTTGGCTATATTTGACTAAGATGAATGCTACATCAATCTTATGAATGGGTCTTGGTTTAGTTGCTAATACCTCTACTTTTACTTTTAAGTTATAAGTTTGAGCTCCTGCACCTTGCTCAACTATTTTTAATCTCACTGAAGTCCATGAGTAAATTTATTATGTTGTAAGTAGGATTAGGACCCAACGTTTTAGCAACAACTTTCAAAATCTTAATCAGTCGTACTAATTGACAAGTGTAAGTGAGTTGAGCTGGCTCGAGCTCAACTTGTTAATGAGATCGTGAGCTTATCGAGCCTTGAGCTTGATCTCGAGTTTGAGTTTGAGTTTGGAGTACATTTCGACTAGAAAACTTCGTCAAAGCGACTCACTTGTAATATACTCCAATCTAAAGTGTCGTGGCCTCCACCGCCTTAATACCGTATCATAACTATTTTTATAATAATGTGAGTCTAATAACTATTAAATTATTTTTAAAGAAATTTATATTTTCATTAATTTCACGTACATTGAAGTCATCCCAAAATAATTTTAAAATTTTAAAATTTATGATGCTTAAAATTTAATTAATTTAATTACAATTATCTATTTTTTGTTTTTGTTATTCTATTTTAGGTGCTTAAAATTTATGATATTAATTAAGGCTGATTCTTTTTGTGATTTATGGTCATTTATCTTTCAATCTAGCTCTTTGTAATGATCATTTTATTTTCTCTTTGGCTATATTAAAACTTATGATATTAATTAAGACCGCTTCTATCTAAGGCTGTATGAGTGTGATTTTATAACAACATTTAGTCATCTTTCAATCCAGCTCTTTGTAATGATCATTTCATATTTTCTCTTTGGCTATATTTGACTAAGATGAATGCTACATGAATCCTATGAATGGGTCTTGGTTTAGTTGTTAATACCTCTACTTTTACTTTTTAGGTTATAAGTTTGAGTTCCCTCACCTTGCTCAACTATTTTTAATCTCACTGAAGTCAATGAGGAGTAAATTTATTATGTTGTAAGTAGAATTTGGACCCAACATTTTAGCAACAACTTTCAAAATCTTAATCAATCGTACTAATTGACACTCACGGCTAGAAGTGTAAGTGAGTTGAGCCGGCTCGAGCTCGACTCATTTATGAGATCACGAGCTTAGCTTATCGAGCCTTGAGCTTAATCTCAATCTCGAGTTTGAGTTTGGCCTGACTCGACCTGAAAACTCATCAAGTAGCTCGCTTGTAAATATACTTGCTAATGTAAAGTGCTACGGCCGCCCGCTGACCGCCTCCGCCACCGCCTCATAACTATTTTTATAATAATGTGAGTCGCATAACTATTAAATTATTTTTGAAGAAATTTATATTTTCATTAACTTCTCATACATTGCAATCATCTCAAAATAAATTTTAAAATTTATGATGGTTAAAATTTAATTAAGATTGTCTTTGAATTTGTGATTCTATTTTAGGTGCTTAAACTTTATGATATTAATTAAGACTGCTTCTTTCTTTTTATTTTATGCGACATTTTGTCATCTTTCAATCTAGTTGTTTGTAATGATCATTTCATTTCTTCTTTATATTTGACTAAGATGAATGCTACATTAATCTATGAATGGGTCTTGGTTTAGCTTCTAATACCTCTACTTTTACTTTTAGGTTATAAGTTTGAGCTCATGCACCTTGTTCAACTATTTTAATCTCCCGAAGTCCATGAGGAGTAAATCTATCATGTTGTAAGTAGGATTTGGACCGCGTTTTATAACTTTCAAAATCTTAATCGTCGTACTAATTGACCACGGTTAGAAGTGTGAGAGCGGCTTGGGCTCGACTCATTTATGAGATCGTGAGCTTATCGAGCCTTGAGCTTGATCTCAATCTCGAGCTTGAGTTTGGTCTGATTCGACTTGAAAACTCATCAAGCAGCTCGCTTGTAAATACACTCGCTAATGTAAAGTGTTGTGGCCGCCTGCCAACCGCATTCGCCACCGCCTCATAACTATTTTTATTCTCATAACTATTAAATTATTTTTAAAGAAATTTATATTTTCATTAATTTCTCATACTATTTTAGGATTTGGACCCAACGTTTTAGCAAAACATCAATCATACTAACGATACTAGAAGTGTGAGTTGAGCAAGAAATCAAAATGGATTCTTATCATTTAAAATTTCTATTTGCCACACTTGAAAATTTGCAAGAAATCAAAAAACATCCATGTGGCAGCCAGGAAATACGTAGGGAGAACATTAATCTTAACCCATTCACTTCACATATATATATATATAGTGTGTCATCAAGGAGCTGCAAAAAGAGGTACGGCCATGGCTGCAGCCTCCTCCTTCATCTCGGCAATCACGATCATCCTCTTCTTCACGACGACCTCAGTGATGATGAGCCGGCAAACAGCTGCGTGGTACATGTTATATTCTGGTCAGAATCTGTATTCGGGAGAGTTGCTCGCATATGGTTCCTTCTTATATATTTATTGAACATCATATGATGATGTAATTATTAGAGTCTCGATGTAAATTACATCTGAGATCGGCACAAAGTTATCTAATAATTTTTCGCGAGACGGCGATGCGTGAGGCGGCATGCCAATACATGCACGCCGTCGGAGATGAAGCCGGTTTAATTGCCAATGTTGGTGTTGGTGGCCCAAAGAGGGTTATTGTCCTTGTTATAGATGACTACATTACGGTCGAATTGGAGGATGAGAAGATAATAAAAACCATCAGTATCAAACGGTGCATTTGAAGCCCAGTCGGAATGTTTAAATCATAGAGAAACGAGATTGCAATCATTCTCGCATCATGAATAAGAAGGAACCATATGCGAATGACTCTCCAGTCGATTCGACCGAGAATATAACATGTACGCATGCGCTCATCATCACCGAGGTCAGTAAAGAGGATGATCATGATTGCCGAGATGAAGGAGGAGGCTGCGCCATGGCCGTACCTCTTTTTGCAGCTCCTTGACGACACACTATATATATATATATATATATGTGAAGTTAATGGGTTAAGATTAATGTTCTCCCTACGTATTTCCTGGCTGCCACATGGATTATTTTGATTTCTTGCTAATTTTCAAGTGTGGCAAATAGAAATTTTAAATGATAAGGATCCATTTTGATTTCTTGCTCAACTCACACTTAGTGTATCTAGTATGACGATTAAGTTTTGCTAAACGTCCAAATCCTAAAATAGTATGAGAAATTAATGAAAATATAAATTTCTTTAAAAATAATTTAATAGTTATGAGAATAAAAATAGTTATGAGGCGGTGATGAATGCGATTGGCGGGCGGCCACAACACTTTACATTAGCGAGTGTATTTACAAGCGAGCTGCTTGATGAGTTTTCAAGTCGAGTCAGACCAAACTTAAGCTCGAGATTGAGATCAAGCTCAAGGCTCGATAAACTAAGCTCACGATCTCATAAATGAGTCGAGCCCAAGCTATCTCAACTCACTTACACTTCTAACCATGGGTGTCAATTAGTACGACTGATTTGGCCCATAATCCTATAGCTAGTGTTAAAATAAAAGGTCTTAAATTAGATGAAATTTGATAAAAATTTACATTAGATTAAATCATTATTCATACCCCTCATGCTCTAGTCTCTTAGCGAGTGGGTTTAAGGACTTAATTTTTTTTCTAAATACTAACAACCTAGCCATCTTATAAAAGTATAAGACTTGCCTACATGAATTTAAAGTGTGTAGTTGGTTGCTCAGGTAATAAGTCACGTGGTGGTTTACTTTGTGGAGGTAAACCATATACCCACTTTCACCTTAGATTTGGGTCATGCTTGCCTTTGAGGTTGTTATTTCCCTTTGGGGCTACAAGCATAAATCCTCCCCTCTTAGGTATTTCTACAATATTATATTGTGGAATTATAAGTCCTAGATTTTCAATAAAATTTCAGCTCAAATAAATAAATCTCCTCAATTTCAAATATATAAAGACCAACCATATGATAGATTGGAGTGCTCACTAAGCTTCTTAGTATCATGAGTACTCCTACTCATTTCCTTTGGTTTTGATAATAACTCTTCCCTTTTAATCCATCCAACTTGATTTTCTAAAATACAACTAATTTATTGATAGTCCTATCTTTGAATTCTTTGGAGACAATAATCACCTACTTTAATTGAGAGTATTCTTAAGGGATTCATTTTTCTTAAGATATAATTAACTATGGGGGCTTTCCCCCATAGGGAACTTAGAACCCGATTTAAATAAACCCCACTTTATTCATCCCTATAAAGTAGGGGAAAAGTCTCTGGTATATTCGAAGACCCATCATGCCTTAGGAGTCCTTATTAGGTGATTACTTTCATTGTTGGGTAGTGACTTCTATCTTTCAAGATAGTACACTATTCCTCAATGTCGTACACAATCACCTCAATAAGTACACCCTCAGAACTACGTGGTGTCCCCCCCATCAAAATGTACCCGAAAATAAACACCACAACCTACCTCCATGAACTTAGCTAAATTTACCTTCAAATCACTCCAAACTCAAGTGCTTTTCTCATAAGCCAATTATATACTTAATTATCTTCCCAAACATAAATGAAATATAAATTCAAATAGCCAAAACCCAATTTAAACCCTTTAAGCCATTTCCTTGGACTAATCCAAAACTAATCTATATCACGCCAAAATCAATGGACATTTTCATGAATCAATCATTCCTTCAATTATCTATCTAGATATAAATGAATTCTATGATCATCAAGCCAAATCAAAATCAACCCAAGTTAAATCCAACTTAGCCCATTTGACTTGAAATTTTCAAATGAACCAAAACCCATCATAGCCTAAATTAATTGCAGTTGGATTTATATTTCAATCCTAAGCTCATATATAAATTAAACTAAACCTTAATCAAACCAAAACCAGGCCAATTGACCCATTTAGGTCCACTTAACCCGAAGTGGCCTAAAGAAACCATTTGAACCAAGTTCTAATCCAACCCAAATTGGATTGAACCAAGCTGATTCAAACATCATACCATGACCATTGATCACCCTAGGATGATCAATTACCTTGAATTAGGTCAAACCAAGTCAACTTGATCATTTGATCAAGTCAACCCTTTGCCCAAATGAAACCCCACATAGCCAAAACTCATCATACACCAAATCAATTGAAACTATTGATTCACACCAACTCATAATCAATGATTGAACATGACTTGACTTTCAATTAAGCCAAACCAAACTCAATTGGCCATTTGACTCACGTTGGCCCAAATTGGCCTAAAAGGCCAAAATGGGTCAAATCATGACTAAATCTAAATTGATTGCAATCAATGGCTTAAGTTCATTCCAAATTGATTGTTGAACTTGACCAAATCATCAATTGAGCCCAATTAACTCACTATACCCAAATGACCTATTGAACCCAACTTAACCTAAAGGGTCAAACCAACCTAAAACCCAATCAAATCCAAATTAAATTCAACCAAAGCTCACAACATATCCCAAATGATTTACCAAACCCACACCAAGCCATGACTTAAGCCAATTTGGTCAATTGGGTCAAATTGGTCAACTTGACCCATTTGACCTAAATGAACTCAAATGAACCAAAACTAAATCTAAACAAAATTGGACCAAACCAATGAAACCAATATACTCCAAATGATCATGTGAACTTGACCCAACCCTTAGTTTGACCAAATTTGACCAATTGGTCAACTTGACCCTAATTTGAACCTGACCTAAATAGGTCAAATTAAATAATAAATCAAATGAATTTCAAATCACTTTTGACTCATCTCAAATCTACCCAAATCAAATCCAATGTCAAATGACCATTTTATCCTTGGGTCAAAGGTATCACATGAGATAAAACATCCATGTAAATGGTCATTCCTCTTCTTTGCACTTGGCACTCATCCATTGCTCCACCTAGGCTCCTAGGATACTGTTCACATGCCCCAAGGAGTGGTTGGGTTCATGACCCATGGGAAGGTGAAATCACCTCCCCATTCCCATTAGCACACTTAAAAATCTCAAGGACTTGCTCTACCCCCTTGGCAACCACCTCCACTCTTTCCTCCACTCAAGCCAAGCCACCTAGGATGATTCCCTGCCCAATTTGAGTTCCCGTTGGCAGCCATTTGATCAAAATGATAAAATTGGCCATGGACGTCTGATCCAAGGAATGAGGGGTATACCCCCCACCCACCCCCTCCTTCTCACTCAAATATGATCACTTGCACTCGTTTGAACCCTAGCAATCAGAGACATGCATCGCAGACCAATTTTCAAGCTTTCCAAGTGCTCCATTTGTCCTCTTCTCGATTTTATGGAAAACTGAAATAGGGCATACCCCCTCCAATTCCCATTCGCTCAAACCTCCACCAAAGTGCAATTAACATTGTACACACTTTCCTTGGAGCTAAACGAACAAAAACAAATCACTTCCCGCCATCTCCGACTGTCAGAAGTGGGAGTTCGATCAAAGACGATCACCTACTCCTAATGCATTGGCCTTCCGAGCAAACCACACCAAATCAAAGCTCATGACGCTCAACAGAGCTTCATCTCTACTAGACAAAGCTTCCTCAATCGATTAGAACTACCAGTCCTAGATCCGGTGAAGTATACCATTGAGACTGACCCTTAGGTACAAATGGTTTGGTCCTTTGTGAAGAAAAGTTGCATGTCACAAGATTTCCACCATTGGATCTTTTCATTTTGCTTCCCTAATGGTGTGGGATCGATTTGATCTCCATTCGAGCTTGGGTGAGTGTGGTGAAAAATTTCTATAGAGTTGCCTTTCAAATCTGTGGTGAGAAAAGAAAGATAAGACTATAAAAATTTATCTTTTTAGGATGCCATGCAGATTCGCAGATGTACTTATTCAGGTGATCGAGTACGTCATCAAGGAATAGTGTACTATCTCAAAAAATAGAATTCAGTACCCTTTAATGGACCTAATCTCCTCTATAAAGACTCCTAAGGACGTTGGGTCTTCGAAATGTACCAGAGATTCTTCCCCTACTTTACATGGAAAAGTAAAATAGGGTTTATTTTGAACCGAGTTTGTTAAGTTTCCTATAGGGGCAAGCCCCCATAGTTAATTACATCCTAAGAAATGGGGATTCCTTAGGAAAACTCTTGATTAAGGTAAATGATTGTTGCCTTTAAAGATTTCAATAGGGAAGGACTATCAATCGATTGGTTTATTTTTGAAGATCAAATGAGATTGATCAAAGAGAGATTTATTATCGAAGCCAAATGGGAATAAGTAAGAGATGCTCACGATGCTTGGAAACCTAGTGAGCATCTCAAACTATCCTATGATTGGGCTTTATATTTTTGAAATTGATTTAGTTTGTTTGAGTTACATTTTTTTCATTAGAAATTTAGGATTTATGGTTCCTTAACACAAGATTAAGAAAATGCCTAAGAGGTGAGGAATTATTCTTATGGCCCACAAAAGGAAAAAAAGCAACCTCTGAACCTAAATCTAGGGAGCTTTAGCGAGGGCCAAAAGCACAACCTAAATCTATGGTGAAAAATGGGTAATTGGTTTGCCTCCACAAGAGAGGATAAACCACCCGATAGCTTGGACTTACAACCGCCTAGGGGTGGCTACCAACTAACTTCTCATATGAATTTAAAAATATGTAGGCAAGTCTTATGCTTAATGCAAGATAGTTAGGTTATTATTATTTAGAAAAAGACTAAATCCTTAAACTCACTCCCTAAAGAGACTAAATCATGTAAAGGTATGCTTTAAATGACCTAAATCTAATGCAATTCATATTTCATTTTATTTTCATTTTGGACAATCATTTTGATTCAGGCTAATATGATTCATATGCCTAATGCATTAGAAATGAGATTATAGGCCAAAATCAGCGAAAAGAGAGGAGGTGAGTTTCCACGGCTCTCACAGGTCAAGCCAAGTTTCCCTGACAAAGGTGGAAGCCCTCCAATTAAGAGTGAAGTAAGATGTTGTTGTGCATGATATTACAAAAGAAATGCTCATCCAGCTAAGGGGTAGCTAATTCTTTTATCTTGATTTTAAACCTAAGCTTTAGGTGAGGTTATGAGTTGTTTAATTTTTATTGAGTTATTAAGTTGGGTAAAAAATTTATTTTTTCTAAAAAGCCTAATCCACATCCAGGTCATACATAAAGCAAACTAGGAAAAGAATATCACTTAATGCATAAGCTAAACAAATCATCAATCAATTTAGAAGCTAATAAAAGGTTGTGGTTGGGCACCACCACACAAACCTGAAAATATCAAATGTGATAGTTGAGCTCTACCCTTATACAACCCAGATTACAAATGAATTAAATTATAATTAAGCAAAAGGAATTCATTGTTATGGGGTCTTCAAGCTTTCTTCTTCTTTCTTCTTTTCTTCTTTCTTCTTCTTTTCTTCTTTTGGTTCCTTCTTTTGGATGGTTGTAAGGTATATGCTCCAAGGCTTCACATGGTACATAAGATAGGATCTTATGATCAATGCTCATCCTAATCCCCATTACAATCATTTCAAAATCCTAATTGCAAAAATTTATATGAAAAGGAAAGAATGAAAATCTAGCTAATACTTGCAAAATAAAGGTTAGCTAAAATAAACCACATAAATTCTCAAGCATGTATATTGAACTTATCACCCCACACATTGGTGACTAAGTTCACCTAGCCTATGAATTATGCTTAGGGGTATAAGCACCTACAAGCAAAAGCATTTTATATTTTTATTATGATGAGTGCTTAAACAATCCCTAGAAAAGAATAGTTAGACTAAGAGCATCCTACCATTCATTCTACGAGCATACACCCTAACATCCAGTCTAAAACATATATCAAAAATAAAATAAAATATCAAATCATGCACCGACCTAACCTAAAGTTAGAAGTGGTGACTTAGGCTAATGTGTATGCTTTGAAGGTTTGTGTGATATGCTTAGCTATGGCTTTAGGTTCAAATTTTCTAAGTATGAAAGTATATTCAACTTACAGGAGGGTTTCATTTAAGTTGTTTACTTGATTCAGATTGATTTTATTTCATCTTTTGATTTGGTTCAAGTGAATCCTACAATTAATTACTAAGTTATGAAGAGAGGGAAACAGAAGAGAACTTCTCTTTCCTTCCCTAACCTTTGTAATTTCTAAAGTGGGTTCATATTTTAATTTGGTTTAGGTGAATGTTTTGATTAAATCTTTTAATTAATCCTAAATTTAGATGAACACTAAACAAACTTATTCAAAAAGAAAGGCATTTTAAGATTAAATAAAATGAATCAAATTCACATAACACACATTACTTCATTTCTTTCTCAATATATATAACATGCATATGGATGAATCCTAAGCATATCTATGCATGCAAATGAGAATATTTAACACACTTTATGATGCATGCTAAGTAATCCATTTAACAAAATTTAGAAGTTGAACATGCATGATTTTTCTTTAAGTAGAAAGGGGTTTCTTTATCCAAATTTTCACATAGACACATGAGAGTAAGAAAGGCATAAGTGAGTACAATGCCATTGTTAACCAGAGGTGTAAGGTATAAAACCTACTTAGGGCTACTTAAAGCCTCGCAGCATCGGGGTTGTCCAAACTAATATACCACTTTCTTTAAATACAAACATGTGAATAAAAGAAATAAAATGGAAAAAGAAGAATACAAAAGTTGTTTAATGGATTCATTTGTTTATGAAATTTATGTAAGCAAGTGTAAGTAACCCTTCTTAGGTGATAGCATAGAGATGAATAGGATATGGAATTAGGTGAGTGTTAGGTCCTTTTCAAATGAACCATATATCTCACCAAATTCCTATTCAAAACTATGCTAATCATAAAAGAGAAAGGAAACCTATGCTAACCTTTATAATCTTCAACATGCAAACTCATAATTAAAGTATAAGTAGCACACTTTTAGATTTGGTATTTGATTTATATGTTTGAAAAATAATTTGGATTTAGTAGTGATAATAGTCATTCATATTTCTACTTTAGCCAACACATGCAAATTTGATATACAGTAAACAATTTCATTTTAAAATTAGAATTTGAAAAATATAAATACATGAAATCACATAGCATACAAATTTAACATTTTGGAAAAGATTCAAAGTAATGAAATCATGTAAACAAACTCACTTCACTTAAATCCTAAAGACATTCTTATAGAATAAGAAAGTTTAAAATAAATCAAAGTGATTTTTGTTTGGTTTGAAGTTTGATTTAATTTTAAAAAGGTGAGATGAGTTTGTTGTTCCTAACCCATTCCCACAAGAATTTGATATTTTTATTTATTTTTAGGTAATTAGATCTATTTTAAGCATTGATTAGGTTAAGGTATGAATTAAGTAACTTAATTAACCCTTACCTACACCACCTTAGAAGAATTAACCAAATAATTATGAGCCAATGAGATGACATAAAACCCACAAGGAATTTAAATTTGCAATTCACTTAATAAGGAAAAGGACTAATGCAATTTGGCTCACGATTAAAAGTTAATTAAGTTAAGGGTTTAGCTTAAGTAATTTCAAAACACCCTTTCACACATATGAATTGGGTTTTGATTTCTTTAATTGAACTTAAGCTATTAAAATTTAAGAATCTACCTAAAGTAGATTAATTAAGTTCTAAAACTTTTTAGAATATTTAGAAATTGATTAAAGGGATAATTAATGAATTAACCCTTAATTAAGAGGAGATTAAAGAGAGAAGAGGGGTTTAGAGAATAGCTTAGAGGAAATTCCCCAAAAATATTCTATAAACCTTGTACTTACTAGATCTGACCATAATCAACCCTAATCGTTGGTTAAAATCACTAATTATATCCTAATTATGCTTAATTACATAAGGAGGGTAATTAAGGAAATAATATGTAATTATTTTAATCAAGCCTTCAATAAATCCCAAGAAAATTAGGGGAGGCAGAAGTCATCCCCTAAAACATACCCAAGAAACTTGGGATTGATCAGAGGCTTAATTAAAAAGTAATTAGGAAAATAAACTTTCAATAAAACCCAAATTCAGAGAAAATCATAGTTCAAAACCCATAAAAAATAATTTTAAAATATTCTAATTTTAATTATCTATCCATAGGATTTTATTTCACATTTTTTTGAATCAAGAGTTACGAATTTTGGAAGATCTCTAAGTGAATTAGGAATTAATTAAGCATTTTTAACTGATCCTAAGTGATCCCTGGCTCACGACGCGATGCGTGGCGGCAGTAGTTAGCGCTTTACATGTGTCACACCATGAGGGGGTCACTTAAACATCACATCCCAAATGGCAGCTGGCGGCGCACGCGCTTTAATCTAGGGACCTCCCCATATTTTAAAAAGGGTAAAAGGATTTCTAAACATGCGGGATTATCTCAGTCGTCCATCTAAAATGTGCAGATGAACGGCTGAGATCTCCCAAGTTCTTCCCCTTGATCAATAGAGACTGCCCATGATCAAGGGGAAGATCCAAGCTCGATCTAGCATGGAATCAAACCAAACTCAACCCACACCATCTAAAGACAGAGAGCGGCAAATCCAACGGTCAAAAATTGATGGGGTGAAAATTTCTTTCACAAAGCTCCACATCACATTGAGTTTAATGGTCAAAAAATCACATACCTCACCGGTGCTCGAATCCCTTGGCGAAGCTTCATCTGGTTGAGACGAAGCCTTACTAAGAGTATGAGCACTTGAGGTTGAGTGGATTGATGTATGGACCAACTCCTCCTTGCTTGAGCTTCGTCTTTGATCCAATTCAATCCTCCTTTGCCTTTAGAACTTGGGAATCAACTTAGGTGAGCTCGACTTGGTCACCTAAGTGTGCTTGTAAAAGGAATTGGAAGGAAATGAAGTGTGGAAGAAGTTGGCAATCCTATTGGTTTCCCTTATTTTCACTGTTTGAAAATTGAGAAATGGGAGAATGGAATGAGCTCTAGGATTCTTGCTATCACTCTCTGATGGCTCCTAGGTCTCACTAGCACTCTAATTAGGGAATTCTGCATTTGAGTTTGTTTAGGGGGAGTATATCTCCCCCTTGAAAGATCGAATGGTCGACAATGCACATGTTGTTTTGATCCAATTGAGCTTAGTCTGAGGGTTGTTTGATCAGTTAGGAGTGTGCACATGATCGATTTGAGCTAAGGAGTGGATTGCCAACCTCCCATGTGCTTGAATTTGAGCTTGAGAGGGAGTTTGAAATTTCATTTTTGACCCATAGAGTCGGGTTTGGTCTAGGGACCAAATAGGCTGACCCAAACCCATTGGGTTGGGTGCACCACTCTCCCCTAGGTCCCCTTGAGCTTTTAGGAAAGCCTCAAGTGAATGTGAAGAGGGTATGACCAAATTACCCATGGATTAAGCTAAAATTTGATCTATGGCCTAGGGGTAGGATGGTCATTTTGCTATTTTTCTACTTTGGATATGTTGGGTATGGGTCAACTTGGGTCAAAGTTGACCAATAGGTCAAATTGGGTCAAACCAAGGGTTGGATCAAGTTCATATAACCATTTGAAATATTTTGGTTGTTTTGGTTTGGTATCATTTTGGATTTGGCTCATATGACTTCATTTAGGTCAAATGGGTCAAGTTGACCTATTTGACCCATTTGACCTATTTAAGGTAGGTCAAGGGTAGGTTTAGATTATGTTAGTCATATGGAGTGGATTGATATCTTTGTTTCTAATCAATTTTGGTTAAGTTCAAATTTGGCTCCACATGACCCCTTTAGGTCATGTTGGGTCTAAGGTTAATTGAGCTAGGTTAGGTCTAGTTGGCCAACGGAGGCTTTGGTCTAGTTTCACAAGTGATTTGGAATAAACTTGACCCATTAGTTTCGATCAATTTGGCTTAGATCAAGTTTTGACACATTTTGACCCGTTAGGTCAAAATGGGTCAACTTGGTTCAAGTGTCCAATTGAGCTAGATTAAGCTCAAATGTTGGTTTGGTCAAGTTCAAACAAAATTCATGAGTGAACTTAGATCAATGGTTTCAATCAATTTGGCCTATGGTGGATTTTGGCTATGTTAGGTTTCATTTTGGGTTAAGTGTTGACTTGGTCAACCCTTAGGTTTGACTTGGTCAACCCTTAGGTTTGACTTGGTCAACCCTTAGGTTTGACTTGGTTTGACCCAATTTGATTGATTGATCATCCCATGATGATTGTTGATCATGATTAGATTCAAATATGAGTTTGGTTCAATCCAATTTGGTTAGGATTAGAATTTGGCTCATAAAGGTACTTTAGGTCACTTTGGGTCAAGTGAGCTTAAGTGGGTCAAATGGCTTGGTCAAAGCTTGATTTGAAGTTGATTGAACTTGTATATGGATTTATGATTGACATATAAATCCATTTACAAGTGGTTTGATGTCAAATGGGTTTAGATCCACTTGGCAATTTCATATTCAAAGGAAGAATATGAAGGGATTTTGGCTTTGATTTTTGAATTGGGTTTTGATTGTTTGATTGAAGTTTGGATTTATATATGAGTTCATGATTGTAGGTTTGATTGAATCATGAGAGAAAATAAAGAGTTTGGCTTGATTTGAAATTGATTTGGCTAAGTTCAAGACTTTGACTTGATGGATTTTTGAATAATTTCGAACACAAGATGATTTCGAACAAATAAATTTTCAAATGAGTTGAACATGAACAAATAATCAGCTCGCTCATCCTTCATTCGTATACACACTTGCATGGATATTTATAAAAAGCTAAAATGTTAAATACTTTCTCTCAATCATCATGAATGTTCTTACACACAACAATTTGTGGTCATACGTGGGAAACAATCCATGACTATGTAGAGGCCTTTATTAATATAAACATTTTAGTTCAATTTAAATAATTTATTATTAATTTATTATTATTTACTTAAATAAAAAGATTTGAATCTTTCAAAACATATTATATGATCACAATATTTCAAAAATTACTCTTACTTTTGAATTTAAGAAAAATTAAAATAAATTAAATCAATCGCTTGTTTACATGTAAGCAACAAGTAGTATGCTAAACATGTGACTTTTTGTTTACATGTCAGCTTATGCCAGTCATCTGTAAAACAAGTGACAAAGATGTTACATAAGCAACAAGTCACTGATTTAATGTGCGACTATAATTGTTTAAAATTTTTTATTATAATATTTAATTTGTTAATTTTGAAATGAAAGATAAGTATTTAAAAAAAATTCATTCTTAAATACAAAATAATCTTCAAGAGAATACCCCAAGCATTCTATGATAAAGATAAAATTTTGGTTCATTGAACCTATTAATCTCATAAGTCCACCTAGGAGTAAGACCGTCTAAGCCCTTCTATTTTAGGCTTGCCCTCATGTTCAATTCTAACTTGCATTTTTTTTTTTGGCTACTATTGAAACTACCACATTACAAAACATTTATTCATCGGTCTTAATTTGCATATTCTTACTCGAAGATTTGGCCGTAATTTATTCCTTTTAAAAAGGGAATGATGTTGCCTCATCTTGACAATTAGAAACTTTTTGCTAATTAATATTTAGATAGTTTTTATAGAAAATCCCTTCAATAGCAATGAATATATGTCCATGAATATTTCTTAGCAAATTCTAAATAACATGTTAATTTTGAATGATACTTCACATTTTATGCTTAGATGTCCCCAATATAAAATATATATACCAAAGGCTTCATATAGATTTTTCTTCTCTCAAATAAGATCCTATAAATAACTCTTCTAACTCTTACAAAATTATTAGTATCAAATTTAACAAATCAACGTATCAATCAAAGGTTAATATTGAAAAAGGTTACATTAGTTCACTCTTAAACTCTGCCAAGTGTCATGCAAGTCACCAATCACATCTAGGAGAGTCAATTTAGATTCACAAGTCAGGCTTAGATTCGACTCAAAATTGACTCGACTCAAAATTGATTGACACAAACCCAACCCAATTATAACAAGGGTTAAAAATCTCAACCTGAACCCAACTAAACACGAACCTTATTTGATTGACCTATTTAGACATATTTTAGGTCAATTTCTGATCAAAATTGGGTTAAATTTAAGTTTGTGTTCAAAATTGGGTCACTTTTGGGATGATGGGTCAAAATCAAATTTGCAAGTCAAATCGAGTTAATTATGGGGTCATTGGGTTAATCTGAACTTGACTCAAAAATTAAGTAGGTCGGATACTTTGACCCAAATTTGACTTAAAAATTAATCGAGTTAATATGAACTTGATTTTTTCAAGTTGAGTTTGTATCAAATTATAAGATCGGATCAATTATTGACACCCTTAATTATACTAAAAATTTTAAATTTGGGTGACACAAATCCTTTATAATAATGGTTCCTGATATGACCTTGAAATTTCCTTTAGTCGAAGCACGAATCTTGATGCCGAAAGCAAGATAATCAAATCAATCGAGATCAAGCGTTATTATCAATCGACTCTTAAACATGAAGTGTTTATAGTCAAATCGGCGTCTGACGAGAATCTAACAAGCCCAAGATATCATAATTCGACATCATTTGAGCATTCAAATGCAGAAATACATTATGATCAAGGGGATCATTTTGAGCCGTCATGAAGTGGAGTGGTACGGGTTTTGCATGTATTTATAGAGACGCCATCCTCCAATCTATAAAGCCCCTCATTCCTCATATGAGGGGAAGCCAGAAGGAGAAGGGAGGCAAGAGAGGAGAGAGCTCTAAAGATCCTCCAAGCACAATTGTGCCGCCACTCGACGGTCGTCAACCACCACCGCCGGCCGCTGCCATCAGCCGCCACCGCTGATCCTCGCCGCCATCGACCATTGTTGCCGGTCATCATCACCGACCACCATCATCAGTCATCAGCGTTAATATTGTCGTCAACTTCGTCGTCAACATCGTTGTCAACTTCGTCGTCAACATCGTCGTCAACTTCGTCGTCAACATCGTCGTCAACATTGTCTATTACTAGCAACTGTTGCCCATTTCTCATATACAATTCTGTAATCCCGGTATCGGGAAGATCTTATACTCTGCAACAGATACATAGTGGAAGCTTTTTACTGGGCTAAGCCTCGTGATTTTTCCCTCTTTTTGAGGTTTTTCAAGTAAAAACTCTGGAGTTTTATTGTTCGCTCTTTAAATACATGTGTGTGTGCTAGACTTTCCAACGAAGCTAAGGCGTAAAGTTTTACTCTTCCGCAACTGGTTTTCTAGCACGCAATAGTTTGGCGCCATCTGTGGAAACTTGATTCCTGTTATTTCATCTTGTATGACTACCAAGTTTTCCAACAAGATCAAAACCACCATCGAGGTGGAGCATTTCAAGCTTTTAAGGAGCGCAAGCAAAGAATGAAGATTCATCAAACTTAGTTCCTTGATTACACGGGGCAACTCTTAATCTCAGAAGATCACCCATGTTAAGCATCTAATCGATTATCATCCCAAGAAACAAGTCAAAGTTGGAGGATATTTCAACACTGAGAAGAGATATAGCTTTGCAAATTATATTTTTCTACTCATACTCATGGAAAAACGAGACCAGGGTTAAGGAGCAACTTTGGCTACAACCACAAACGGATGTTTTAATCGACCTCTTCCATACAGGTTAAACGTCATCGAGCAAAGACTCTGACAAACAACCTAGGATAGGTCAAAAGGTCCTGGACTTCCTACTACGACCTCTTCCATAGGTTAATGTCATCGAGCAAAGACTCGACAAACAACCTAGATAGGTCAAAAGGTCCTTGGTGGACTTCCTAGACCTCTTCCATACAGTTAACGCGGGTAACACTCGACAAACAACCTGGATAAAAGATCCTCGGATTCAATTCAACCCCTTCCACACAGGTTAACGTCATCGGGTAACACTCTGACAAACAACCTCGGATGGGTCAAAATCCTTAGCGGATTCAATGCAACCTCTTCCACACAGGTTAACGTCATTGGATAACACTCTGACAAACAACCTCAGATGGGTCAAAATCCTCAGCGGATTCATTTCAACCTCTTCCATATCAGGTTAACGTCATCGGGTAACACTCTGACAAACAACCTCGGATGGGTCAAAGATCCTCAACGGATTCAATTCAACCTCTTTCATACGCACGCCGCAACACACTAACAAACAACCTCGGATGGTTCAAAGATCTCTTCTAATTCAACCTATTCCACACAGGTTAACGTCATCGGGTAACACTCTGACAAATAACCTCAGATGGGTCAAAAATCCTCAGCGGATTCAATTCAACCTCTTTCACACAGGTTAACATCATCAAGTCACACTCTGACAAACAACCTCGAATAGGTCAAAGATCTCCGCCGGTCACCACCATCATCGCCGGTCATCCCCTGACGCCGCCAACGCTAATCGCACCGGCGGCCGCCAACACCATCGGCCGCCAACCAATGTAGCTGATCACCGCCACATAGGCCGACCATCGCCGGCGAACCTTCCGGCCACCACCATCGCCGCCCATCTCGCTGACTACCGACGTCGCCACCGTCGGCTACCATCGCCACCATCGCCAGTTGTCACTGTCGACCACCCCCGTCGGCCGCCAACAACCGTCGCCGGTCAACACCGCCGACCATCACATTGTCACATCATCGCTACCGCCAGTATACAGCGAGTTTATACAAATGCTAGTAATATCGCGGACACACACGTCAAGTGGTTTAATCTTCTAAACCTCAATGAAGTAATAACATGCGGGCATGGCCAATGATATATATTATCTTATTGCAACTACAGCTACACTGACCATTATCTAGCAAATCAACCCTAAATGATCGGCCTGACCTATCAAGCACCTACATCTCGCGGGGGTTGATGTTCACCGATTCTGGGAAATGTCTAGCTTCCCTTTCAGTACGCTGTAATATGGTGGACACCCTTTGGGTGAACATAGATAAATTGATCTCATGTTGTTGAGTTGTAGAGGCAAGTCTTTTCATGAACAGTACAACAAAATTATAATAAATAGCAGTGATAAGAGCTTGAATTGGCAAACCACGTGCATATTTTAGAACACCGTTGAAACATTCAGATGCATTAGTCGTCATTGTACCATTACACATTCCACCATTATGTACATGTGATAATTTAATTGGGTCACGTTCCATAAGCTATTTGTGAGGCTTCTTCTTTCACATTTAATATCTGTCATAAACCAATTAAACTCATGAATGTCATCAGTGTTTCCTGCCATATACATTTTCTGGCAAAAAAATAAACATCACCAATTCCCAATATACGTATCACCTTCTTAAAATTTTCATGTAGATGGCACAAGCAGTGTTTGTGAGTGGCCCATGAAAAAATTTCTCTACACCTACATAGCAAACTAGCATGTTTATCAAATATGATGCACAAATCACATCTAGCTGACACTACATGCAACATATCATGTAAGCACATTAAGAACCACAACCAAGAATCAATTGACTCAGACTCAACAACAGCAAAGGCAAGAGAAAACATACCATTATTTCCATCTATTCCAACAGCAATAATTAAAGTGCCACGATACTTGCCTAACAAAAATGTACCGTCTAAACTGAGAACTAGGTGACAACTATCCCATCCCAAAATGGAAGAACCAAACGCCCAAAAAAGCCTCTAGAATTGTTGTGTACTACTATAGTGAATTATGTAGATTGCACCAGGTAAAGTTGTACAAACTGCTTCCATGAAAAGGCTGAGAGTCTTATAAGACTCTTTCCAACTACCAAAAATTAATTTTATTGCCATACGCCTAGCATCTCAAGCTTACATGTAGAAAATTTTAACATTACATTTTGATTCCATTCTACCTATAATCTCCCTAGGTTTCAGATTAATTTGATGCCTGACTACAAGTATAATGAAATAAGCTATGAATTTGGAACTGCACTGCCAATGACCAAAAGCACTAACTGTATTGATACATCTATGGTGTTCCCACCTGAGATTCTCCAGCACCCCTTAGTTCCGCATGTACAATGCGTCGCCAATTACATGGTCTAGCAGGACTATCATGATGTACACATATCAAAGTATAGTTCTTTTGGTTTGAGATAACTGTTTAGAATTAAACATTATTAACTATACACCATCCAATAACATCAAACTGAAAACTTCTTTTACCTATAAAATACATTCCTTCTACAAGGTCACCTGAGATTTCAACATCATATGTTAGGACATTTTCATCAGATAGACCGTCAAAGTAAATATCATTATCTCACTCTCTCGTAGTTTGATACATCCGTACATACTCGATAGTAGACAACATCTAACTTTCAATATCAATATTATGGAATGAATGATATTTTAAAAGATCATGACTGGCTACATTCTTAATCACGAGTTTAACCTGCGAACAAGCCATCATCATCGATCTCCGCCGAGTCACTACTTGAGCCATCGTCATAGTCTCATACATCATCACGCAGACTGGAGACACATACGATTTCTCTGAACGATAAATAATATCATCACTGCCACAAAACTCATAAGTAGGATGACACACATTGACATTAAATATTACCAGTATAAATAGGGAAAGATAGAGAAGGTATTAACTAGGAATCAATTTGTCAAAGCTGCTCTGTGTCACCATAGGAGCATGTGAGATGAAATTCTATATATGCGTCATTGGTATATCTGCTGACCATAATACCGGATCAGCTGATGTGCATGCAACATTAGAATCCTCCACTTCCACATACAACACTAATATCTGAGGGGAAGCTTCGCCAGTGTAATGTCACAAACTTCATCATCAGAAATAGCATATACTATAAATTCGTTACCCACTAGATAACAACATGTAAGACTGACAGAGTGGTGCTCTAAATCATTGTGCAAGGATCTCATAATTTGTTGTTTCAATTCCAGTAAGGTGTCGTGCCGCAAAACCTTAACTGGACGATTTCGACCACCCATATAACTTGGAATAAACTATTCATCGACACTTAGTTCGCCTCCATAGAATAGGATCAGCAAAACCAACTCTCTACTCATTCCTCAAATAACTGGAGAATAACTAATCATATTAGTATTCCCTAAATCTAGAAAAATATTGTGCATCCAAATTTATTTATAGTACAGACTACATAAATCAAACGATACTTAAATCAATCGACATATTATGCGAACGCCGCCATCTAAGGTGACTTGCTCTAAAGGTAACTGGGCTCTAATCTTATAGGCCAAATACAATAACTAAAATCCAACTCATATAATTCATAAATATTTCACATTCATTTATAATAGTATACCTCACATATATTAAACGGTAAAGACTATATTATCACCTATAATTACAAATCAATTATTTGAACCGCAACTCTAACCCAAAATAACAAATCAAACCCTACTATAAAACTCTAATCATACAGCTCTAAGCCCTAGTACACACAATCTACTTATTTATAAATGAGAAAAATTAGAGATTTAACATGTGTTTACGAAGAACGATGGCAATGTGCGCTAAAACTACGAATCCATCTAAAACTTCCCAGAACTAAGTCAAATCGCTAAGCTAATGTTGGGTTTCAAGGGATGTTAGCTTGAGAGGAAACCCGACACAGGCAGTGGACGGGGCTGTCAACAAAAAAAATGATGGCGGTTCGGCTAGAAGTGGAAGGTGGAGCAATGTCGGCGGTTAGAGCAAGGCCGACGACTGCCAGAAAGGTCGAAGAGGAAGTTGATCATGCTTGGAAGGGAGAAATGCGGTGGGCGGCTTGTGTGGAGGCGTCGGAGGCAACAAGGGCTCAAATCGATGATGGAAAGCGTGATGTAGATCCGATCGCCCTATTTGTTTAACCCTCGACTAGTTACCCACTAAGTGGACGACTTGCTTCAACTATTGAAGTCAATCGTCTACTGGGTGACTACCTTCAAATGACCCTACTGCCATCGACTAATGTGGCGCGCCTCCGGTTGACGTGGATAGCTCGCCACTTAGGAGACTATACTTATTTCTAAAAAAAAATTAACCATACTTAATTTCCTAATTAAATTTAAAACAATACTTATTTTAAAAAAATTGCCTATTATTTTCTCATCCTCCAAGTTGACCGTAACATAGTCATCTATCACCCGAACAATAGCCCTCTTTGGGCCACCAACACCAACATTGGCCATTAAACCGGCTTCATCTCCGAGGGCGTGTATGCATGCCGCATGCACCGTCACTTACTTTCTTCAAAAAATTATTAGATAATTTTGCCAGAGATTATCACATGCCGAGCTCGGATATATAGTTTTATCGAGGCTCTAATAATGTTAGATATGTTCACTAAATATATAATTATTTTGTATTAATTTAATATTACTTATATGATAATAATACTAATTTTTCTATGCCCAAATAATGAACGTGTAATAATGACTTTGGATAATGTTGCAAAATTTTGTATTTTAAACGATTCATGAAATCCAAATAGGCTTTCTTAAGAAAAAAAACGTTTTAAAGGTGATTTTTTTTTTATTTTAAACTCGAGTTCTGTGAATTTCTTTTTTTTACTTTTTAAAATCTATATCTTATGATTAAAAGTCTAAATTTTATACGACTAAGTTAGGATGAAGTGTTTGTAAGATTTAATGGCAACCTGTAAAGAAATTCTATTATTTTTTTATTTTTTTTTATTTTTTGAAAAATTGAGGGAATTATAGTTATTCAATGAATGGTAGATCGTGACTTTCTACAACGAAAGCTTATTTTCTGTCAAATATATAAGATTGTGTCTTCCATTAGAAAAATTAATAAAAATATATGTATTGAGTTATTTTGTATTTTTTAATAAATTAGTTTATTTGTTTTTGAAATATAAGAAACACAAATGTTTTAGCTGTTTTATTAAAATGCAAATTAATTTTTTTAGAATCATACACTAAATATTATTTTTTTTTTGTTTTAAACAGAGAAGTTAATCATCTTAAGAGTTGAATTAAGCAAGAAACGAATACTTATTATTGAGAAATTAGATCATCATAGTTCAGACATTTATATCTTCTGCCATGCAACTTAGGGAAATAACTTAAAATAAATAAATATACAAAGTAAGAAATACATTTTTCCGAATCAAAACTATATTTTAATGATTTTTACAATAATATATTTAATCTATGAAGTCATTACATATTTTAATGACAAAAAAACACGTTGGTTGTTTGGCCCATGTTATATAATATACTGTTATTCATCAATATCAATTATTAGATTTTGTAATATCTTAATTAATTATTTCACATGTAACATAACACATCAGCAAAAAAAAATCACTTGATCAAGTGTGAATTGTAATATTTTAACTTAATGCAAAAGTTAATTTTTTTTAACTTAATTAAAGTAAATGTAATCTGAATGTTCTTTAGAATAAAGAAGAAATATAATAGAAATGAAAAGTTGCTAGTAAGCATATTTGTGATGGTGATTGTAATACCAAAAATTTTAAGCCTTCTTTGAAAAAGGAAAAGCTTCCAATCATATTAATAAGATTAAATTCTCTAATGAGGATTGCATTGATAATGAGAAAAACTATAAATCTGGTGACTCTATTATATTTGAGGAAGACAACTTTAATTTTCATAGGAATCCTGCTAAGCCGATGGAGATATATTTTATGATTTGTTCATGAATAAAGCTTTTGTATGAGATTAAGATGGTCTTACTTCTCTATATTTTTGGTCTACTTTTGCATGCTTTGGTTAAATATTTGTCTCACTATAATGCAATCATATTATACTATTTACTATGATAAAAATCAATTTATTATCTTTTATTTTTATACTTTATGGGATTTTATCTCAAGGAGGCACTTTTTTTATCTTATCATTATATTGATTATCTATTTTTATTAAATGTTGAAAAGTTGATAGCATATGATATAAGACTTGTAGCTTTAAAATTAATTCCTTCTCTTCTTCAAAATTTTTGTTTAATTTATATATTTAGATTTTTTTTTTCTTTACTGGGTGTTGTGGCAATGAGGGATGTGATGCAACAACCAAGGCATATGCTTGATTGGAGGTAGATAGGTAGTTATACATAAGAGCCTTAGGTAAATGTAGCCTCACTCATATATTTGCTAGCTATTTCTTCTTCTTCTTCTTTTTCTCAATTTGGTTCCTATTTGCTATGTTTGAGCATAATTCAGTTACTTAACTTTAAACCTCCAATAACTTGACTAACTATCGTGATAAAAGAATTGCTTAATAATGGCTCATTTACCCTAATATGAATTGAACATGAAATTGGCTCAAATTAAGGACAAACAATCACAATCTTAAGAGACTCAAGCTTGATTGTTTTCAAAACAAAGTTAAGATTGAAGTTTGAGTTGAGCTTGAACTAACTTTTTTATAAATGAGTGAGCTCGAACATGGCCCTATTGGATTAGGCTCAATTTGTTTATAATTTTAATGATATATATGCTTTTTTTGTATTATAATGAATGTTTTTATATTTACAATAAATTGATTAACTTTTAATGTATAAAAATACGTTGTTCATATTTTGTGAGTTTTATAGAACAAAAATTTTGGTTCCAAAATCGGCTGATTTTTTCTAAAGAAATTTAAAGCTCTCAAACTAAATTATAAAGAATATGCATTATAGTCAAGCATTAGATTTGCCTTATGCATTATAGTTAAGTGTTACGGAGATGAGGATGCTTAAGTGGATGAGTGGCTTTACTCTTAGAGATAGAATGCAAAATGAGTATATTCGGAAAAAAGTTAGAGTAGCTCCAATGGTAGATAAGATTAGGGAGAGTCACCTTAGATGGTTTGGCCACATAAAGCGTCGTCCATGACTGATTAGAGAGTAGATGCATTAGATTTTCCTTATGTTAAGAAAGGTAGAGGTAGACCTAAAAAAGACTTGGTTAATATGTATAAAAAATGATCTTAGTATACTTAATTTAAATGAGAATTTGACATATAATAGGACACAATGGAGACGAAGGATTCATGTAGCCGACCCCACCTAGTGAGATTAAGGCTTGTTATTGTTGTTATTGTTGTTGTTGTTGTATGCATTATAGTCAAGCAAGGCCAAATAAAAGGGCGAAAAGACAATTACAAAGAACTAATGGGAAGACGACAGGTGAACTCCGACTCATGTATACTGGTTAAGATTATAAAAATTATTTTGAGATAATTATACAACAACAACATGCCTTAATCCCACTAGGTGGGGTCGGCTACATGAATCCTTCGTCTCCATTGTGTCCTATTATGTGTCAAATTCTCATTTAATTCAAGTATACTAAGATAATTTTTATACATCTTAACCAAGTCTTTTTAGGTTTACCTCTACCTTTCTTAACATAAGGCAAATCTAATGCATCTACTCTCCTAATCGGGTCATCAGACGGCCGACGCTTTATGTGGCCAAACCATCTAAGGCGACTCTCCCTAATCTTATCTACCACTGGAGCTACTCCAACTTTTTCCCGAACATACTCATTTTGCATTCTATCTCTAAGGGTAAAGCCACTCATCCACCTGAGCATCCTCATCTCTATAACACTTAAGTCTTATGTTTCTCTTTTATTGGCCAACATTCTGCACCATAAGTCATCAGTGGTCTTACCACCATCTTATAAAATTTTCCTTAAGTTTAAGTGGAACTTTTCTATCACATAATAGGCCATGCATTCCTCCACTTCAACCATCCAACTTGAATTCTACTAATAACATCTCCATCTATTTCACCATCATTTTGAACAATAGAGCCTAAATATCTCAATCGCTCACTCTTATTAATGACTTGATCACCTAAAGTCACAAAGACTACCACTAAAACTTCTACTAAAATTACACTCCATATATTCGTTTAGATCTACTTAAACGAAAACCTTTAGACTCTAAAGTTGACCTCCATAATTCAAGTTTCTGTTGGACTCCCTCTCAAGTCTTATCAACAAGAAGAATGTCATCAGCAAAAAGCATACACCAAGGTACATCTTCTTGTAAATGCCTCGTAAGAACATCCATAACTAAAGTAAAAAAGATAAGGGCTTAATGTTGATCCTTGATGTAATCCAACCAAATAGGAAAATATTTTGTCAATCCTCGTGTTTGGACACAAGTAATAGCTCTAGTATACATATCCTTAATGACTTGAATATAACCAATATTAACTTCTTTCTGTTCTAGAACTCTCCAAAGAACATCTCTTGAGACTTTATCATAAGCTTTCTCTAAATCAAGAAATATCATACGTAGATCCTTCTTATTTTCTATGCTTCTCCATCAAACCTCTTAACAAATGTATAGCATCCATAGTAGATCTACCTGGCATGAAACCAAACTGATTGTGAGAAACTTCTGTATCACATCGTAACCTATGCTCAATTACTCTCTCCCATAATTTTTATGTATGACACATTAACTTAATTCCTCTATAATTTGCACACTCTTGTGCATCACCTTTATTCTTAAATATAGGAACCAACAAACTCTTTCTCCACTCATCGGCATCTTTTAGTCTTTAAAATAACATTAAAAAGATTTGTAAGCCAAGAAATTCCTTGATCTCCTAAACATTTCCACACTTCTATTGGAATATTATCCGGTCCTACTGCTTTTCCACATTTCATTTTCTTTAAAGCTTCACTAACTTCAGATTTACTAATAATATGATAAAAATGAAATTCTCTATTTTTTTAGGGTATTAAGGTTACTAAAATCAATCGTACTTTCAAATCCTTCATTGAAAAGTTTATTAAAATACCTCATCCACCTATTTTCAATATCTTTTTCTAAGAAAAGCACTTTATTATTTTCATCCTTAATACCCCTCACTTGAACTATGTCTTTACTTCTCCTATCTCTTTATTAACATATACATACATCTTTCACCTTCTTTGGTATCTAATCTATTGTATAAATCACTAAAAGCTAAATTTTTTGTATCATATATTACTTTCTTAGAATCTCTACAGGCCATTTCATATCTTTCCCAATTCTCCGAATTTTTACATCTAAATCAAGTTTTATAACAATGCTTCTTATTTCTTATCTTTTCTTGCACACTCGGACTCCACCACCAACTATTCTTATTAAAAGAAGCTTGTCCTTTTGATTTTCCAAGCATATATTTAGCAACTTGCTTAATTTCACTTGATTTTTTTTCCCACATAACGTTAGCTTCCTTATGAACATCCCAAACTCTAATTTCTTATAGCTTGTTCTTAAAAATATTTTTATTTGTGTTCTTTAAGTGTCCCCATCTAATCCTAGGATAATAATTTAATTTATTTTTTCTCTTACAACCTTTCATCTTAAAATCTAAAACTAATAGTCGATGTTGGGTACTTAAAATTTCACTTGGAATGACCTTACAATCTTTACAATCTAAACGATCTATTTTTCTTATCAAAAAATAATCAATCTGTGTTTTACTAGATCCATTTTATAAGTAATAATATGTTCATCTCTTTTCTTAAATAAAGTATTAGCAACTATAAAATCATAAGCTAAGGCAAAATCTAATATAGTCCTACCTTCTTCATTAGTCACTCCAAATCCATAACCACCATGAATACTTTTAAAATCTTCTACCACTCACAACATGTCCATTTAAATCTCCCCAATAAATACTTTTTCTTCAAGAGGTATCTTTTGTATTAATCCCTCTAATTCATTCCAAAATTTTTTTTACCTCCAAACCTACTTGAGGAGCATAGACACTTATAACATTGATAATCTTAGTATCAACAATAATCTTTAAAGCTATAATTCTATCTCCACATCTATTAATACTTATAACATTATCCTTCAAACTTTTATCTATAATCACACCTACACCATTTCTAGTTCGACTTTTACCTGAATACCAAAGTTTAAAACCTAAACTATCAATCTTCTTGGCCTTCTCACCAACCCATTTAGTTTCTTGAACACATAAAATATTTATCTTTCTATGAACCATAATATCTATTAATTCCATTAATTTACCTAAGAGTACCTATATTCCAAGATCCTAACCTAATTCTAGTTTCATGGACTAACTTCTTTGCCCGCATCCGTCCATAATGTGGGAACCCTTGCTTATTCAACACTACACCATGCAGCTCTAGCACATTTTTCATCAGATTCCATACAGCCGCTCAGGGACGCAAGCAACACAATGATTTAAAGGATTCATGTCATGATTATTTCGACAAATTTTACGTCACCGACTACCTAATGTAACCCTCCACTTTTTGCATCCGGACTTGGACCGCAATGGTAGTGTTATATTTTTGAGATAATTATAATAAATAAAAAATTAATTAAAATTTATATTATATTCATCTTAAAATAAATTCAGTACGTATAACCTTGTGTCCATTTATTTCGTAGAAATTTTCTCTTTATTATTTTATGAATAAACAAGCAGCATGAATTGATAAACATAATTAGCTAATTTTTGTGTTGAATTTTGATGTAGCTCTATATTTAAATTTCAATAGCACAACCTTATGCAAAGTTCAATATGTAGTTGTTATATAAAATTATGTATTGATAAGGGCGGACCGAGGCACATTTCAGGGGACAATTGTCTCCATTAAACTTTATAATTTCTCTTATATGATATATCAAATTAGTCATTTGCCCTCTATAAAAATTTTTTTACCCTTTATTTTTATTCCGAAATATAAATTTGTCCCTCTTAAAAAATGAGATTAGTTCCACCTTGATATAATATTAATTATAGGATAATGCATAATTTTTATAAGTATATTAATATATATTAATATATAATAATTCATAATTAATATATAATAATTATATGTTAATGAATATCATATTATTAGAATTTGAATATAAAAATTATATTCATTCTTAATATATAATAATTTCTCAAACTAGCTTCTAGCATTTGGAATCTCTGAGAACAGCCATAGGTGAACAACGTGGCAAACTAGATAAATGATATTGGATGCATGGTCACATTTTCCTTTGAGCTTTTAAATAGCTTTAGGTGTTACGTAGGTGAAATTAATGAGTTCAGAAAGTACATATGTAAATACTAAATTAAAATTATGAAGTAATGTGTATGCAAATCTCTCTGTAATATTATGATAGTGATGGTAAGCAGTATTAAACGAAATTTTTAAATTAAGTATATTTTAAAACTTAATTAACAGATTAAGAATCGGTAAAAAAAAATTTAATATAGGTACAATCACCCAATAAGTGGACGATCTACCACCTCACCGTCGAGGGAGTGGCCACTTATCGCGACTTACCGGCTACACTAAGCCCACGATGATAAGTTAACTAGTTAATGACCGATTATCGGACGGCCTATGTAGCCAGTCACCCGATAAGTAGGCGACTTGCCTGCTCTGAATTTTTTTTAAAAAATAAGATTTCTTTTTTTTTTACGATGTACAGAAAATGCAAACAGATGTAACATAAACTTGTAATACCAGTGAACAAATGATACCAGAAAATACAAATAGATCAAACAGCTACAAATGTACTAGTAATCAAACGATACAAAAAAATTTCATCCATAAGCCAAAAATAAACTCAAGTACAGATGCAGATAAAAGTGAACAATAAAAATATCCAGCAACAGCTATACAAAATAAGTACACCTCTAAACACTATCGTCGACGACGCCGTCTATAGGCTATCGCAGTACTACCTGGAGTATAGTGCTCAGGGCAACGGACGATCACGCAGCTGATGAGCCTGGCTTGCATCATCTGATACAATGTCCGGCTGCGAGTCTCGTAGAGATACCCAATCTTATGATGTTGTACTGTCCATATGGTACGGAGACTGGGTGCTCCCTGGAAAAGAAGATGGTCCTGGATCAGCATAGGTGGATGGCCCCGCGCCATGTCTGGTTGCCCGTCATATATCTCGTGACATATGCTCGCGATGCCTGACCTTGTAGTCTCGATATGTGCCAAGCTCGACTCGCATCATATGCTCATACTTATTGATGGCAAACTGATATTCTACGTCATCTGAACGTCCAAAGAAAGGCCGAAAAAGATCCTCCATCGCCAAAATATGCTCTGCCTACAGTAAACCAGTTTAAAATGTTACTACGTAAATATGTGAAAATAATAACTAAGAAAATATATAAATTATAGAGTTATCTTAACATATGCTCGCTCGGTGGATGCTCGGGTAAGACACGGTGTCAAGAGCGCCTTCAGTACAACGATGCCCACCTAAACCAGATCATGTACCGCCGGGACTATTGTGGCCGCTGATATTCCACCACGAACGCGTGATCTCTGCAGGCCTCCCACAAAGCGATGAACTATTGATGGTACTGCACCCAGTCTATACTGCTTTCCCTCTGTCATTGACTCTAATGAAACTGGAGTCCATCGGGGCTACATCTGTGCTAGGCAAGTGACCAAACTGATGAAGGACTCTATCAGGAAAGTGCCACTCCACCCTCTTCCAACTAATCAGTGGAACTCGTGCTAACCAAATGTCCTCATCATGTGCAAATGTAGGCACCTCGACCAAGGTCGATGGCTCCCAAGTCACCTGTATGTGTCAATGCATGTTAGACAATGGTTTCACAGCATTTGTTGAGAATGATGTATAACAATTAAAAGAAGTATATGGCTCAATAGAAGCCCATCTAACTCATCCCTAAAAAATCTGATATTGTCGAACGACATCTGACACACATATCTCTCGTTCCAACTGATCAAAAAAAATATCATATACAAGTCAGGTAGTTGCATGTCAATATGTTAAAACCAGCTATAATGATATTAATTTCCTTACCTGAATCCGATGCTAAGCCCATCGAGATCTCTAGGGTAGGGGACATGTCGCCTGACCAACATGTGCTCCCAAGACCACATCCAGTAATGAAGACACCCACCATGTTGGCCTCCTCCCTAGTAGACTCATGCAACTCCTCAGAGAGTGGGCTAACACCGCACCAATAGACAGTGTTGAATGTGTCAAGATCCTCTAGCGGTGGGAGATACTGCAAATGCACCTCTGACCCTGATGTATCTGGTAGTAAAAAACTCCTAAGAAGAAACAAAACATAGGCTCACACATGTTTGATGAAGTCCAACTCGTGGAGGTGGTCTGACTAAAAAATGTCCAACGTAACCACCGAGTGGCATGTGTATGAGCATGTGCCCCCATCTCAATCTCAAATGTACCGCAGTCAATCGGGTCATGATACACAGTGTCTGGAATCGGATGCCCCCCTATAAGCTCGTCGCAATAGTCCGGCCAACTCTGCCACCACCTACCATGTACTACACACAGATCACAACCAACTCGGGAGGTCCGTGGCGGACTCCGAAAAATGTCCAACGTAACCACAGTGGCATGGTATGAGCATGTGCCCATCGCCTCAATGTGCAATCAACTGGGTCATGATACGATTCGGAATCGGATGCCCCTATAAGCTCGTCCGCACCAACTCGCCACCACCTACCATGTACTACAATAGACCGGTGGTCCGTCACAAACCTGTGGGATCATTGCAACATCCTGCAATGTCACTGTCATCTCTCCTATAGCAAAATGAAATGCGTCAGTCTGGAGAGACCAATGCTCAACTAGTGCTGTCAGCATGTGATGGTCAAGTCTGATGTACCACAACTGGCTAACACAGTAAAGTCCGAGTGCGCGGAGGGCAGCTGAGAACCATGGGCACGTGACGGGCCACTCTCTAAGCATAAGAAGGTGAGATGCTGCCTCCAAAATATTCGCTTACAGCATGAAAAAGGTTAGGTCAAGTAACGTAACACAACGTAAATGAAACACATAGAAAAAAATAAGTATATTCATACCAGACTGGATGTGCCGCCTGGTTCCGCATCGTACATATATGAAGATGCAGCCCCTCGGCCGTCGACTGCCGTATTTTTGATCATGCAGCACATGAAAATTAAAAGAGTATGTATACCCGTACATCGACATGGTGTAATATCTTGACACATATGCCAGATAATTGATTCTCCTATGTACTAGAGCTGCTATGGTATGACTACACAGCATATGATAAATCAGTGTTCATGTACAACTGCATGAGATTAATTGATCTTCCGTGAAATCAACTCTGAATGAGTGACAATTCTTGTCCAACACTTGCACCTCATTTGCATTAATATTGATTGGCTATGGGAAATGTCTAGCCTCCCGCTCAAATTTTCTTAGGAATGTTTAAGTTCGTGGAGAGAAGAATGCTCAATCAATTGAACTTGTCCACTTATAGAATAGACTCATGATGTTATAGTAAATTATAGTTATCAATGCTTGAATTGGTAGTCCCCGTGCACGTTTAAGTACATCATTAAAGCACTCTGATGCATTTGTGGTCATGGTACCGCAACGCTTCCCACCATCATGAATCAATGTCCACTTCTCCACATCACATTCTACCAACCACTGATATGCTTTTGGTTTAATTTTTTTGATGTCAACAATGTTGCAGTTAAATATGTTGATGTCATCAGTGTTACCTGCCAAGTACATTTTTTTGCACATAAACTCAACATCCACAAAACCCATTTTTCTCACTGTCTTCTTAAAGTTTTCCCTAAGTTGTCACAAGTAATGATGATGTGCGGCCCATGGAAATACATCACGGCACCCACGAACCAACCCTGAATGCTTATCCGAGATTACACATAAATTGCCCCTCAATGAAACAATTGGCAGCAGTTGTTGTAGCCACATAATGAACCAGAGCCAGGATTCGTTGTTCTCAGATTCGACCACTGCAAATGCAAGGAAAAATAGACCGTTATTTGTATCAATACCAATGGTCGGAGCAACGATCCCGATACTGCCGGATGTCAGTCGACAAAATCCCCAACCAGTAATAGATGGTCCAAAAGCCCAGAACAGTCTCTGAAACTTGCATGTATCTGATGACATAATTCTGTAAATAGTATCGGGTAACGCAAAGCATAATGAGTACATAAACAATGCTAGAGCGATATGGCTCATCCCAACTACCAAATATTGCTCTGATACTCATACGTCTCGCATCCCAGGCCTTCATGTAAGAGACCTTGATGTTAAATTTTGATTCCATCCTTGATCTCTCTGGGTTTTAGGTCAATTTGAAATCGCATTACTGGCATTATGAAGTAACTAATAAACTTAGGAGTGCATTGGTGATGTCCTGAACCACTGATGGTGGAAATGCATGTGTGCGGCGAACCTAAAGTTGATAACCTCCAGGTGCTTCCCAACCTCTTGCTTCTGCTATAGTGCATGCGCCATTGGCAAGGTCTACTAGGGCTGCAATGCTGCGCACATATAAATGTGAAATTCTTCTGATTAGATGTCACGGTAACGAACTGGACATTATTATGATTGAACCGCCGATTCAGAAGCTCCTTCTTATTTGAGAAACACATACCTTCATATAACTCTACCGGAACTTTGACATCATCTGAAAAACCTGAGATATCAGATGGACCATCAAACATAATATCCGCATCCCAGTCTTTCATGGTCTGACATAGTCAAACGTACTCATTAGTGGAATTCATTACATCGTGATCCACCAAATTCTGGATAGAATGACTTCGAATAAGATCATGATCGAGCATCGCCATAAATTGGCATTACCAAACAATGACTCATCGCATCGCTATCATCGATGCTGGTTTGATTCAATATTCATCGTTTCATACTCATCATCAGGTAGTTGTCTAGATAAACTAGGTTGATCATGCAGTTGCGCTTGAATAGGCATCTCGGTTCTGCATTTAAACATATATCATCTTCCTAAAAAAATAGAAGATACCGTACACAAAACAAAAATAAAAAACACCAACAGTGATGTCGAGATGAAAGCTTACACTATCTCCTGTTCATGATAGTACTGTTGCGATTCAGCAGCTGTTGGCCAACTGAACTCATGAGCATAACCGGAGTGTACATTCAGCGGCATAATATGCTGTCGGCGGACATTGTGGTTTTATTTCCACGTAAAGAATCAATGTTTGGAGGGAAGCTTCGTCCAATACAGTACTGCAGACATCATCATCATCAACAGTACAAGCTATGTATCTCGCACCTACAGGAAAATGATATGTAATCTCCACTGCAAAGTTATCAACGTCATAACGTAGAGTCTTGAGCACTTTTAGTTTTAAATCTCCTAAGCTGGAGCACTCGCATTGATTTTTCCACCATCATAACTTGGAATGAACCGACCATCAATGATCGTTGCTCATCAGAACGTAATTAAGGAAGCGAGATCGACTCATTATATACTATTAGCAACCAATGTTGTAACAAAATCTAACAATACACTCAAAATTCGTTACAAAAATACATATTGTTCACTTAACAATTAAGCAATGCAAAAAAATGACCTACCAAATTACCTAATCCCAGTATATCGTATAAGCTAACCACGGTAAATTTAAGGAGAATAATTATGAAAAACATACAAAACTTCCCTCCACATTATTACTAATTCAAATAAGCAAGGAAGAAAAAACAAACTTACGGTTAAGCTTTCCCTAAACCGAGAGGTGGAGCCGGGTCTCGTGCGTACGGAGGAGAATCGAAGGTGGAGCCGGGTCTCATGCGTCGGAGGAGAATCGAATGAGAAGAAACGAGAGCCGAGAGCTTTTACAAAATGAAACAGAAGGAAGCGGGCTCGGGACGGGGCCGAGTGGCCAGATGAGAGAAATCGGGCGACCGCCAGTCTTAACGCCACCGATAAGTAATCGGTTTCTTACTGAAAGTTTGGCCATCGTTAACTAATCGGCGACCGGCAAGTTTATTAGCCGCATATGGTAGGTGGGTCACGCCACCCATGCGAACAAAGTTAAATTTTTTTAACAAGCGTTAATTAAGTTTTAAAACATACTTAATTAAAAAATTTCATCTTAATTTTAACCTTCAAGCATTATAACGAAAAAATAAAATAATAATAAAGAAAGGTCAGGGAGTGTTTGTATATATATATATATATATGCATTTCCTTCTAATTACAGTGGAAATTAAACCTCAAGCGCGGCATTGACACCTCCTCATTCAATGCCTCCATCGAATGAATGACCGCCAAAAAATGTGCTACTCATCCGTTGATAGAGTTATGAAAATGATCTTTTTCATAAATTTTTGATCGTGGAATCCAATCAAATTTCGGCTAAAGTGAAGTGAGAATATGTTTAGGTGAGATACTCCACTTCACGACAGACCTTATTGTTCATGAGCCACCAGCTCAGCGTATTTTCTCTAGTTATACTATGGACCTGTGGCGCGCCACGATAATGGCTACAGGAGATACAGTTTTGATTGTAACCTCCCTTTATGATAATAACTGACCGTTGAAAACCTATGGAAATGATACCAAGCGCATCCTATCGAAAAAAATTTAAAATCGACGTTCTTTAAAATATATTTAAAAAAATTAACATGAGAAAATATCTTTAAAATTGATATTGTCGATGTTCGACACCAATATGGTCGAGACGACAATCATTAAAAAACTTATAAAAAATAATGGCTAGCTAAGATGAAAATGGCTAGGGCTACCCATTGAGAGGCTAATTCTATGCTCCCACCCTCTTCTATTACTAGATATTTTCAGATGCATTCCGAGGTATTTTTACTTGAAGATTTGACTACAATTGATAAAAGTTGCTATATCTTACATTTTATTGCATTCATAATCTTAAAGCAAAAGATGCATTAATATGCACAAATTTTTTCATTGGTTATTTGTTTGAATCTTGTTAAGTAGGGTGTAATTTTAAGATAAAACATGTCATAAGAAATGTAAGTTATTATTGTTATTATTATTATTATTATTATTTTTATTTGTTATTATTATTATTATCATAATTATTTATGTTACTATTTCTATCATCATCGATATGACCCGAAAATTTCACTCAAGCAAAATCTTGGACGTAGAAAGCAATCATCGTGAATCAAGACTAACAGAGTTTTATTATCAATCGATTTTAAACGGAGTGTCAAATCGAGGCGTCTTGACAAGCCAATCTAACAAGCTCAAGAT
This sequence comes from Cymbidium sinense, assembly GCA_021442155.1. Lineage (NCBI taxonomy): Eukaryota > Viridiplantae > Streptophyta > Magnoliopsida > Asparagales > Orchidaceae > Cymbidium > Cymbidium sinense. Next base: position 17,474,372 of record CM038223.1, read on the forward strand.
ATCATACATCATTTGAGCATTCAAATACACAAAATACATCATATGATCAAGGGGATTATTTTGAGCCGTCCAGATGAAGTGGAGTGGTATGGATTTTGCATATATTTGACGCCACTTCTCCAATCTATAAATAGCCTCATTCCTCATATGAGGGGAAGGAAGCAAGAGAGAGAGAGAGCTCTAAAGATCCTCCAAGCACAATCGTCCGCCACGGTATCAACCACTACCACCGCCGCCACCACCGCTTGATCACAACCTCTCTCTCCATCATGATGACTTCTACCAGTGATTATTCCCTGTGTTTCTACCAGTGATTATTCCATGCATTTCTGCCAATGATTATTCCCTGCATTTCTACGAGTGATTGTTCCTGCGTTCGCGTTGATTGTTCCTGATTTACGCGATAATTGTTCCACGATTTCCACGGATTGCTTGCAGCCACCATCATCATCATGCTACTACTAGCAACTGTTATAACTTGATCATTGTCACATAGTTGTTGTTCCTTTCTCATATACAAATATGTAATCCCGGTATCAGGAAGATCTTGTACTCCAAAATAGATACATAGTGGAAGCTTTTTACTGGGTTAGGCCTCATGGTTTTTCCCTCTTTTCGAGATTTTCCATGTAAAAATTTGGAGTTTTCTTGTTCACTCTTTAAATACTTGTGTGTGTGTGGATTTCACAACGGGCGAAAACTTTTACTCTAATGGTTTTCTAGCGCAATAGTTTGCAGTTGGGAACCCGATTCTCATTATTTTATCTTGTATGGCGACCAAGTTTCCCAACAAGATTAAAACCACCATCGAGGTGGAGCATTTCAAGCTTTTAAGGAGCACAAGCGAAGAATGAAGATTCATCAAACTTCGTTCCTTTAGATTTTATCAAAAACATGGGGGCAACTCTTAATCTCAGAAGATCACCCATGTTAATATGTTAAGTATTTAATTGATTACCATCCCAAGAAACAAGTCAAAGTTGGAGGATATGTCAACATTGAGAAAAGATATAGCTTTGCAAATTCTGATTTTTCAATCAAATTCATGGAAAAATAATACCAAGGTTAAGGAGCAACTTTGGCTACAACCACAAACGGATGTTTTGATTCGACCTCTTCCACACAGGTTAACGTCATCAGGTAACACTCTGACAAACAACCTCGAATGGGTCAAAATCCTCAACAGATTCAATTCATCGCCATCGAGTCACACTTTGACAAATAACCTCGGATAGGTCAAAAATCCTCAACGGATTCCATTTATCCACTGTGTTAACGCCAAGTAATACTTTGACAAACAACCGGATGGGTCAAAAATCTCTCAGATTCAATTCGATCTCTTCCATACGTTAACACTCAAGAAACAACCTCAGATAGGTCAAAGATCCTCATTGGATTCAATTCAACCTCTTCCATACAAATTAACGTCATCGGGTAACACTCTGACAAACAACCTCAGATGGGTCAAAGATCCTCAGCGGATTCAATTCAACCTCTTCCATACATGTTAACGTCATCGAGCGAACACTATGATAAACAATATCGGATAGGTCAAAACTTTGTACTTACTCCACACAAGTTAATGCCATCTAGCAAACACTCTGACAAACAACCTATGATAGGTCAAAAGGTCCTTAGTGGACTTCCCACGACCTCTTCCATAACACTCGACAAACAACCTCGGATGGGTCAAAATTCTCAGCGGATTCAATTCAACCTCTTCCACACAGGTTAACGTCATCGACTTAACATCATTGAGCAAACACTCTAACAAGAAACCTCGGATAGGTCAAAGATCCTCATCATCATCGATCACCACTGACGACTACCATCGCCGGCTACTGCACCATTATTAATTTGACCATCACCACCATTCACGGCGCTGCACCCGGTTGCTGATCATCGCTGATTACCCGCCGCCAACCTCAGAAGCTGACCCAGCCGCTACCATCGGCCACTTATCGCCGTCGTGGTATCGCGGCTGACTACGCGCATACGTTGATTACTGCTGGCATCGCTGACCACGCCGCCACCACTACATCACTGACACGCAGTTGAGAGCGACCAAACCGGAGCGAACTTATCAGGTCACCATCGTTGGCCATCTCGGCCAGACTTGGTCACGCCGCAATTCATCATTATTGCTAGCATCACCGCCACACCGCTGCCACCAACAGACGGTTACCGCGCTGACCAACCACCGCATCCACTGATCATACCGGTCTTCTGGCATTACCACCATCTCGCCGCCCACCATCAGGTACCGCCGCACATCATCGAGCATCGCAACCCCTCTCCGGTTATCGTTCTTGATCGCCTCAAATCGGGTCACGAGGTTAGTTGACACCTCTTTTGAGGGAAAGCGGAGCCTTATGAACTACAGTCTTGATCATCCCTCCCAAATGAGGTTAGTTAACACCCCTTTCGAAGGAAAACTGGAGCCTTGTCGTATGAACTACGGGTCTTGATCGCCTCCAAACCCACTTGGTCCGACGAGGTCAATTAACACCTCTTTCAAGGGAAAACTGGAGCCTTGCTGTATGAACTACGGGTCTTGATCGCCTCGATCCGTCGGTTTAGTTAACACCTTTTGAGAAAACTGAGCTTCTGTATGAACCCGGTCTTGATCACCTCCGAACGACCTTCTCTCAAGAAGAAGAGAAGGTGCCTTCTCCCTTAGCCCTAGGGAGATTTTTATAACCCCTTTTAGGGGTAAAAGGGTAAAAAAGCGTCCAAAACCGCCCAAAACCGCTCAAAATGGACCAAAACGCAGCGGTCAAGGATGCTGGCATGCAGTGCTCGTATGGCAGCCCGCTCAACCGCCACGCTGCCGCTGTGACCCGCCCGCAGATTCACCACCTCTGGACCGCTTCCCCGTACGACTTGTCGCCCCTGACCGACCCGCGATTCACTGCTGCTCAGCCCCGCCTGCTCAGCATCGACTCACGGCGTCCACCCATCGCCTCCCATCTATTTTCTAATCCACGCAGGCCAACACCTTTCTTCCATGAAATCAAGCAGAACCCACTAGTTTGCGCGCTCGTAATCAACCCAAAACCTTGGTGCCCCTTAAATATGTACATGGGTCCATAACCCCAAAATCTCCCACACGTACCCGCATACATCTGCGGCCCTGCACCCGCTTCATGGTCATAATTTTATGCTCTCATGAAGATATGTTCTGTCAAAATATATGGTTAACGGACCTGCAAATTTTATTGAAGAATCTATTATTTTCAAATATTTAGTATATATATTTTTGGATGATTGAGATAATATCATCCAAAAATAGGGGGGCAACTAATATGACCTTGAAAATTTCACTAGTCGATGCACGAATCTTGACGTAGAAAGCAATATGATCGTGAATCAAGACTAACCAAGATCAAGTGTTTATTATCAATCGACTCTTAAACATGGAGTGTTTATAGTCAAATAGAGTGTCTTGACAAGCCGAAATCTAACAAGCCTAAGATATCATAATTCTGACATCATTTGAGCATTCAAATACATAAAATACATCATATGATCAAGGAGATCATTTTGAGCCCTCCGATGAAGTGGAGTGGTACAGGTTTTTCATATATTTACAGAGATGTCACTCCTCCAATCTATAAATAGCCCCTCATTTCTCATATGAGGGGAGGCGAGGGAAGCAAGAGAGAGGAGAGAGCTCTAAAGATTCTCTAAGCACAATCGCGGGACGGTCGCCAACCACTACCGTTGCCCGCCGCCATGGATCGCCAATCTCTGCCTCCATCATATGACTTCTACCGATTGTTCCATGCATTTCTACCGTGATTGCCTCGCCGTGATTGTTCCCTTCATTTCTACTAGTGATTGTTCCTGCATTTTACGATTATTCCCTCGCATTTACGAATTATTCCCGTGATTTCCGGTGATTGCTCAGTTCACCCTCATCTACTATTACTAGCATATTACAACTCGTTGTCACATAGTTGTTGTTCCTTATACAATTAATCCTGAGACGGAAGATCTTGTACTCAAAATAGATACATAGTTGAAGCTTTTTACTGGGCTAGGCCCCGTGATTTTCCTCTTTTTGAGGTTTTTCACGTAAAAATTCTGGAGTTTTCTTGTTCACTCTTTAAATACCTGTGTGTGTACTGGATTTCATAACGAAGCTAAGGAGAAAACTTTTACTCTACTGCAACTGGTTTTCTAACAATCATCATCATCATCATCATCATATTATTATTATTATTATTATTATTATTTATTATTATTATTATTATTATTATTATTATTGTTTATGTTATTATTATTATTGTTATCATTATTATTATTTTTGTTGTTATTATTATTATTATTATTATTATTTATGTTATTATTGTTACTATTTTATTACTATTATAATCATAATTATTTATGTTACTTGTTGCATGCTAGAAAATCAGTTGTGGTAGAGTGAAAGTTTACGCCTTAGCCTTGTTATAAAATCTAACACACACACAGGTATTTAAAGAGTGAACAAGAAAACTCCAAAAATTTTTACGTGAAAAATCTCGAAAAGAGGAAAAACCACTGGGCCTAGCCTAGTAAAAAGCTTCCACTATATATTTATTTTAGAGTACAAGTTTTCCGAACGGATTAGAATATAAGAAGAGAACGATAATGAGAATTCCAAAATCGAACAACAAATATAGTCACGCCTGTTGTAATTGCTGATAGTAGATAATGGTGAACATGGGGAATGACCATGTGACATGATGGAGACCATGGAGATTGACGACGGCAGGATCAGGAGCGGCGGGTGGTTAACAACGAAAGTGGTGGCACGATTGTGTTTGGAGGATTTTCAAGCTTTAGTGCTCTCTCCTCTCTATTGCTTGGGTCTCCTTTCATATGAGAAATGAGGGCCTATTTATAGATTGGAGGAGTGGAATTTCTATAAATACATGCAAAACCCGTACCACTCCACTTCATCGGACGGCTCAAAATGATTCATTTGATCATTTGATGTATTTTAAGTATTTGAATGCTCAAATGAAGTCAGAATAGTGAGATCTTGGGCTTGTTTGATCCGGCTCGTTGAGACACTCTATTTGACTATAAATACTCCATGTTTGAGGGCTATTTATGGATTTAACTGATATCCCAAAGTTTTCGAAGACATTTTAAGTGCTTGATCTCGATGAGTTTCAACTTCGGATTAGTTTACTTTCAACACCAAGATTCATGCTTCGACTAGTAGAATTTTTAGTGTCATATCATTATTATTATTATTATTATTATTATTATTATTATTATTATTATTATTATTATTATTATTATTATTACTACTACTACTACTACTACTACAAGTGTGGTGCTGGAAGAGATTTCACGTTAGCAGACTCACTCTTCGAGTCTCATATCCAACTGACATTGATGATAGGAGTGTTGCCTTCAATTACATTCTTTTACTAGCAAATTAAAATTTTATTTTGTCATCTTTCACAACTGATATGGTAATTATTATTTTAACTTCATGTGGAATGAGCATCACATACGTGAGCAGCCACCCAACCACGTACATGTTTATAGAGATGAGTTTGACTGCCAATGATAGAGTTAGGTTTGTTTTATTTTTTTTCTTACAATTTCTTGGTTGTATTTCTACGACTTTCTTTAGTTGATTTGATGATTGTATATTTTTCTGTAGGTGACTTGGCATCTGTACTTATTACCCGAGGTTACCTGTAGAGCGATTCATGGTATGTTTTAAAATTATGTTAATTTTGTATCAATATTTTAGCTTATAATTAATTACTTTGTTGATCTCAATGACATTTCTCTTTGTAGTGTGAGTAAATTTTGGAGGTAGAGGGCATGTTGCAATTATACTTCGGGGATCAGGATGATAGCCCGTAGCTGAGAGCCATTAACAAGATCGAGGAGCTGTGCAGTAGTATGCGGCGATCATCGTACTTCTCAGATGTTCTATCTTGAGCAGATGACTTACCATATGATGTTGGAGCTACAAGTCTGAGCCATGTGGATCATGAACCATCTACCTTTGCCTCTTTCATGTAAACGGTGCCACCATCTCCTACATACCCTGCTTGGAACCCGCGACATTGAGTGGGAGGATCACAGGGTGACATTGATGGGCAATCACCATTTACTCCTTTAGCATTCTTCGGGTATGGACCATCTTAATCGGGTGATCCTGACCCATCTACAACACCACATGAGTCGCACTACTAGATGCCCATTGCCACTCCACCGCCCAATGGACAACAATATTAGGGAGCTTTTATGAGTTCACAGCCACAGGAGCTGCAACACATGGCTTATCCTATAGCAATGAGTAATACCCAATTGCATTTAGATGATGCATCATTACTTACAAGAGAGACCAGCTGTGCACCTGATTAGTACACTCTAGGTAGGGGAGTCATACTAGAAACCGACATAGGCGTAGTTGGACTTAAGCTATATGACATGTATTATACTTTTTTATTTTTGTATTTTACAATATATTGTGCTAGACTTCATTTTCAGTTTTTTTTTATATGTAATGATGGTTTTATGTTAGTAATTTTAGTTTTTTTCCTACAAACTCTTCTTAGATATTTTCTTCTTTCAATATGTAAATAAAATCACAATTTTCAATTATGATATTTACGTTAATGTATGTAACTATGTCAAATAAATTTAATATCAATAACTAAAATCATACTAATATCTTAAAATATTTTTAGTAATAATAATACTAAAATTATAAATAAAAAAACTTGGAAAAATATTTTAACTTGATCTTATTTTTTTTAATAGCTTCTAACATAATCAAAATTTTACTCCAACTAAATATAACAAATTTTCGGGCACTCAAAAAAAAGATTTTTTTTCTATATGTTATTAAATAAGTATTGTTTAGTTTAATTTTAATATAAAATTTTTTTTATTATTAATTTATTCTAAATTAAATTCATTTTATAAAATCAAAATTTTAAAATAATAATTAACTTTCTAAACTTTAAATTTTATTACTTATATCAATTAAAATAATTAAATTGTATAATCATAATGTTAATAATTATAATAAATATTATACATTTTATATATTTAATGTAATGTCTCAAATATATTATAATAATTTACAAATAATTAATAATAAATAAATAGTATAAATTTAATATTTTATATTTATAATATACATTAAATTAATAGATAAATAATAATAACTTATTTCTCTAAACATTTTTTTATTACTTATATTAATTAAAATAATTAAATTGCATAATCATAATATTAATATTATATATATTCTATATATATATATATATATATATATATATATATATATATATATATATATATATATATATATATATATATATATATATATATATTTGTGATATGACATCAAAATTTAAATCAAAGCATAATCTTGATGTCAAAAGCAATATGATTCAGAGACTAACTTATTGAAAACTTTATATGGTTCCTAAATATGGAGTGTTTATAGTCAAATGCCGTCTTGGATCTAACAAGTCCAAGATCTCATAATTCTGACTTCATTTGAGCATTCAAATACTTAAAATATATCTGATGATCATAAGAATCATTTTGAGGTGTCCAATGGAGAGGTTTCGATTTTGCATGTATTTACAGAAACGACACTCCTCTAATCTATAAATAGCCCCTTATTCTTCACATGAGAGGAGGCTAAACTAAAAAAGAGAGAGCTCTGAGGCTTGAAGAACCTCCAAGCATAATCGTGCCACCAATCGACGATCACCAACAACCGCCACCACCACCCATCCACCACCATTGGCCTCACGTGGAGCCACCACCACCTCCCAGACCACACCGCCACCTCCGCCACGCGCCTTCGCCATGCTGCCACCGCCACACCACACCGGTGGCCGCCACCGACCACCACAAGCCGCCACTAACCACAGAATTATTGTTATCACCATCAACGTCATCAGGATCACGAAGACTAATTCGATAGTTGATCATCACCATAGTTATTCATGCCGATTGTACTACTATTATAAAATTTAACTACTTGATAGGAAAAACTTTCTCGATTATTAGCTATACATGTAATAAGAGAAAACTTAAACTTTGTACTTCAAAATATATAGTTGAACATTTTTACTAGACTAGTAGATTTTTTTCCCTCTTTCGGGTTTTTCACGTAAAATGAGTTTCTCTCTCTTCAAATATCTATGGTTTGGATTTCAACAAGGCTAAGACGTAAAGTTTTATTCTATACAAGTTTCTAATATACAATATATATATATATATATATATATATATATATATATATATATATATATATATATATATATATATATATATATATATATATATATATATATATATATATAATGTCTCAAATATATTATAGTAATTAACAAATAAATAATAATGAATAAATAGTACAAATTTAATATTTATATTTATAATATATATTAAGTTAATAGATAAATAATAATAACTTATTTTTCTAAATATATACATTTTTATTATTTATAATAATTAAAATAATTAAATTGTATAATCTTAATGCTAATAATTATATTAAATATTATGCACTATATATTTATTATATATATAATATAATGTCTCAAATATATTATAATAATTAATAGATAAATTATAATAAACTAATAGTAAATCTAATATCTATATTTATATATATATTAGCTTAAAGATAAATAATAATAATTTCTTCTTTTAAAAATATATATATATATATATATATATATATATATATATATATATATATATATATATATATATATATAAAATTTTTTTGGCCATGTTGGCGTTTGGACCGCCAATGGATGTCGATTTTGAAATATATTTTTTGGTGTCAATTTTGTTAAGGAGATTTACATACATTAAGGGCTGTCGATTTTAAAAATTTCTCCCATCCTACGACTGGGCTTCAATGGAAACCTCGTCATCTACAGAGGCATAGGTGGTGAAGTTGTATGGACCAGTAACACCATGCAATCATTCAGATTATTTCTACCTCATCCTTCAAGAAGACGTAATGCCGTCATCTATAACAGCGAAGCAACAGTGAAAACAAACAGCGTCTGATTCGTGCGCATTGGCTTGACATGGAAACATTAATTTTCAGGTGCTGCTATCTTTTATTTTATTTTATTTTATGTGCAAAATAATATTAAGATGTTTCTTCTATCTTTTCAGCTGCTCTTTTGAAGAATCAGAACGTTACTTTCATGGCCGCAAATCTTTTTTTCTAAGATTCAGTAACAGCCTGAAAAAATTCTGGTTATTCAGTGAATGAAGATCATGACATCGGACAAACAAAGCAGATTTTATTTTCTGACAAGTATATCAGTTGTTAGAGTTAGTAAATAGTGAAAGAATACGTAATCGTGTAAAGCAGTTTAGCCTAGTGATTAAGAGTTATGATTTTCAATCAGAAGTTTAGGTCCTTCACATGAGTTATGTGCATGAGTTTGTGATTAAATTCGCTCAAATATCAAAAAAAAAAAAAAAAAACGTTAATGTGAAGAGATAATTGACGCTATAAGAGATCAGTAGGAAGGATAAGAAGAAAAAAAAGTTTAGTCTTTTTTTTATCAGAAGTATATCATTCAATACACATACAATAGAATTTAATATAGGAGAGAGATTCGGGATCAGAGAAGATGAGATCATGAGAGAAGCCATCAGATTTCAAGTTAAAAAGAAGAAAAAAAAAAAGAGAGCTTGAGAAGCTATTCTGTTATACCGCTTAAATTAATAAGCAATATTTATGTCTGATGAATTAGAGGTTCAATAAAACGCGAAGAATGAGTGTCAGACTGTCAGTTATTTTAGTTGATAAGAATGTTAACAGTTATTATTATTATTTGAATTTGAATTGTGTCCTTATTAAATTTATATCTCAAACTCGTAATTTTAAATTTGAAAATAAAAAAAACAAAATGGATAAAAAGCTACCCGAAAAGATAACGTTGAATCACACAATCTTTTTGGACATTTCCTTGAATTTTTCTACCGCTTTATGATTTAAACAAAAAATTATTATTAGATAAAACGGCCTAATAACAGAAGATTTATTTGAGATTTTGTTTTTTTTTTCTTCGAAGAATAATAAAATATTTTTATTAAGTTTTTTTGTATTTTTTAAAAAACTAATTGATATGTTCTTAAAATATAAGAAACACATACTTTAGGTGTTTAAATTTGAAAACTAATTATTTTAGATTCATATATACACTATTTATTTAATATTTGTTTTAGACAGAGGATTTAATCAACCTATGACTCGAATTTAGCATGAAACTAATACATACATGCTAAGCTAATACATATACCTCGCCTCATAAGAGATCAAATTGAGAAATTTGATCATCATAGTTTAGACATTGATATATTCTGCCATGCAACTTAGGCAAATAACTTAAAACAAAACAACAAATAAATTAAGAAATGCATTTTTCCGAATCAAGACTATATTTTATTGGTTTTTGCTACAATATATTTAATCTATAAAGTTGTTGAGTGCTAGAAAATTAGTTGCGGTAGAATAAAAGTTTACGCCTTAACTTTGTTATAAAATCCAGTACACACACAGATATTTGAAGAATGAATAAGAAACTCTAGGATTTTTACGTGAAAAAATCCTTGAAGATGAGAAAAAAACTAGGTGGCCTAGCCCAGTAAAAATCTTCCACTATGTATCTATTTCGGAGTACAAAGTTTTCTCGATAAGGGGATTACAAAATTGTATATGAGAAAGTCTGACAATGGGAATCCCAAAATGTGTAACAAAATAGTAGTTAGAGGTATGGTGCAGCATGATGATGGTGATAACACGGCATCAACCGACAAAAGATGACCCGGCAGATGTAGAACGATGGCAAATAGGGCAACGATAATGATGGTGGTCGGCGCAAAGACCGAGATAGGTCGGCAACGATGGTCGACGGTTGGCACGAGAAGACCGTGGTGGTATACCGTGGTCGGCAGGTTGCGAGAACGGTTGTCGCGGCGATGGTCGGCGATGACCGTGGGTTGATGCGGCGGGACGAGGGTGGTGGCGGCGACGATAGTGGTTGGCGATGGTGGCGGCAACCAGATATGCCTTGGAGGATCTTCAAGCCTTAGAGCTCTCTCTTCTCTTTAGCATGAGCTCAACTCATGTGAAGAATGAGGGTCTATTTATAGATTAGAGGGATGACATTTCTGTAAATGCATGCAAAATCCACAGCACTCCATCGGATGGCTCAAAATGATTCTCTTGATCATCTGATATTTTTTAAGTATTTGAATGCTCAAATGAAGTCAGAATCAAGAGATCTTAGGCTTGTTAGATCCACTCATCAAGACACTCGATTTGATCATAAACTCCATATTTAAGAACTATTTAGGGATTTAACTGATATACTAAAGTTTTCAATGATATTCTAAGTGCTTAATCTAGACTAGTTTTGACTTAGGATCAAATTGGTTTTGACATCAAGATTCGTGCTTTGATTAGTAAATTTTTAATGTCATATCACTTGCCCCCTATTTTTGGATGACATTATCTATATCATCCAAAAATATATGCCAAATAATTGAAAATAAAAAATTCTTCAATAAAATTTATGAGTTCATTAACCCTATAGTTTGAGAGAATAGATCTTCATGGGTGCACAAGATTATGATCGGTGCGGGTCATGGGTGCTCAGGGCACAAGGCTGTGGTTACGGCGCTTCTGCACTTGCATCTGCGGTCTCTCGCGGCTCACAAGACGCTTAACGCAGGCCATATCGCTAGCGCAGCCGTATGCCGCCGATGATCATTTTTTTTTCAATTTTTTCAAATTTTTCCTTATTTTTGATTTTTTTTCCTTTTTTTCCCCTATAGTGGGTCTATAAAAAACCCCCTAGGATCAAGTAAGGAGACACAACTCTCATATGCTATAGTGTTCTTCTGTGTTAATGAGAAGTTATCTAGCAGAAGTTCAAGGGCTAGAGTAAAAAAAATTTATTTTATTTTCTTTTTGCCAATGAAGCTCCGACCTTCTTATTAAGAGAAGGTCATTCGCTTTGCTGATCAAGACCCATACCATAAGGCTCCGCTTTTCCCTCGAGGCGATCAATTGCCGACCGGGTTTGGAGATCTCAAGGCCATAGTTAATATGGCTAGCTCGATTTTCCTCGAGAGAGGCAACCCTCGTCGACCGGGTTTAGAGGCGATCAAGGCCCATAGTTCATACAGTGAGGCTCCAGTTTTTCCTCGAGAGAGGCGTCAACTATCCTTTGGGCCGACCGGGTTTGGAGGCGATCAAGTCCCGTAGATCATATGACGAGGCTCCAGTTTTCCCTCGAGAGAGGCGTTAACTGTCCTAGTCGGACCGACCGGGTTTGGAGGCGATCAAGACATGCATCACGAGGCTCGATTTTCCGAGAGCGCCAACTGTCCTTGTCGACCGTTTGAAGGTGATCAAGACCCGTAGATCATACAGTGAGGCTACGATTTTCCCTCGAGAGAGGCTTCAACTATCCTCGTCGGACCGACCTGGTTTGGAGGCGATCAAGACCCATATTTTCTCCTTCTTCTTGTAGGAAATTGAATTTCTTGAAACTTCAATGGATGGTTCAATAGTTGATAACTGCCAAGATGGCAGGGAAGCGTCAATTAGGAACCATCCATCGAAAAACTCAGAAAGTTTGGCAAGTAATTTCAGAGTATCATTAGAGAGAAATAATTTTTTTTTTTTTTGATCTCATATGTATGTGTATATTTTTTGTCAGATCATAGTCAAAAAATTTTATCCAAAGTTGTCCATGAGCAACAAAGTCATGAAAGGATATACACAAGTATTAGGGTGAGTGAGTTACTTCACACAATTCTCAGACCTTTGTCTTGCTCTCCTCTTTTTTATTTATTATGTATTTTTGCAGGATGATGGCCAAAAGAAAACCAATAGTGTGATAGTTATATATGATATATCATCCACTATCACAGCTGACAGTTTAATGGCGCTCCTCAGAAAATTTTATTTCCCCAATGAGTTGGTGGCTATTTTTGCCAATAAGTCTGATCGAGCACATTCTCCTCTGCCAGGATACTTTACTGTTTCTGAGATAATTCTTTGTGTGAATTCCCTTTGGCTCCTAAATTGATTGAGGTCTTTAAAATATGCACTATAGCTTTGTCATAATTTTCATTTCGAGTTTTAGTGATTATCATTGGTTTGATTATCTTCTTCTGAGAGCGTGGTATGACTTTGAACATCAAATACTTGTGTCGAATGTGTAGATTCACATGTGATGTTCAGAGACGTGTTTCTTATCGAGCTATAAAAATTTGGATAGAATTTTTAGCACGGGATTCATCTAAAAATTGGTCTAATGGGTTCTTTTTTGTGAAAAATGAGTGGGGCCTCCATGAGAGATGGGAAATATTGAATGACCTTCCAGATCTATTACTGATCAAAGAAAATAAAATCTTAATGACTCTTAATATTCCTGATGTAGGAAGCTTTCAGCATGAGTTACATCACATTAGCAAGTATATAATTAAAGATAGAATATTCAAGGTTGGCCTTTCCATTCAGGTAGGGAGATCTCATGCTCTTCTACTGAAGAGACCAAGTAAAGGTGATGAGAGGTCTCCTCATATTCACAGGATTCTTTCAAGAAGCCCATTATGAAATCATGGTGACAACAATGTTTCTTCTTTAAAGAAAAGAAGACATGTCATACTATGTATTTTGGAGAAGATGTCTCCAACTCATAATGGGGATTCGCTCGAAGCCGCATATTCTTGAAGAGGTGTTAAAGCACGTTGACCGGACTTCAACGAAAATTAGCAGCTATATCTCCTTTTCTTTCTTTTCTTCTTTCCTTTTTTATTTGTGTAATATTTATGATTTTCTTATTATAGGTAGCCCAAACATTAGGGTTGATGGCTCATTTAGGTGTCACTCTAGATGAGTGGAATACTGAATTTATGAAGATAAAATATTTGCAAGGCGAGTATGAGCGAAAGATGAGTGCTAAGAACAAAGAAGTGACAGCTCTAAAGGATCAGCTAATCGAGTGTAGAACTGAGCTAGCGAATATGTCAACTACTCTTTCTCTCCAGTATCAAGAGGTGGTGCATGCTCGTGATGAGTTGATTGAGGAGAGGGCAGAGACTCACCAGAAAGAGAAAAGACTCAAGGCATTTACAATGATGAAGAAAGCTCTTGAACTAGAGAAGAAAGCATTACAGAATCATCTTTCTGAGAAGGAGCTTATAATGTCAGAAATGGAAGCAAATGAAATCTCCTTGAAGGCAATGGAAGACTTTAAGAACTCCCTAAATTATTGTGATGCTATCAAGGACCATGTCCAAGAAGCTCGTAATCATATTATTGATGTTAAAGTGAAGGACTTGGAGCACCGATGTTTGGAGAAAGGCTTCATCCGAGGATTTATAAAAGGAAATTGCTTAGTACATCACAAAATTGGAGCTAGTATTGAGAATCTATCTCCCAGCAAAATATCTGATGAACCCTTCGCCAGATTCAGGAGATGTAGGAGTTGAGAGTGAGTTTAAGGGAGCATCTTCTAGTGGTGAGAAAAATTTTGATATCATGTAGTATCACTTGAGGATGTAGTTGTTTTCCTTTTATCTATGTATTGTTATTTATTATTATTATTTTTTGTATCCAGGATTTTGATTCTTTCTTATATCATCATGTTAGAGCTATCAATGACATTAGTAAACTAAAGATTTTGGGTGAATTGCTTTTTTTTTTTTGACCTATCTAAGGTGATTGGTCAGAAAATTATTCGACGATGCTAACCTGTATAGAAGATATCATGGCAAGCTCACCAAGGACTTTTTGGCCTATCCTAGGTATTAGTCAAAATATTATTTAATGTCTTGCCTGTATGGAAGAGGCCGTGGAATGTCCACCAAGAACTTTTTGACCTATTCTAGGTATTAGCCAAAGTGTTACTCGACTTCTTACCTGTATGGAAGAGGCCGTGGAATGTCCACCAAGGGCTTTTTAACCTATCTTAAGCATTAATCAAAGTGTTACTTGACTTCTTACCTGCATGGAAGAGGTCCGATCAAATCCCCTTGGGATTGACATGCCCCAACTGAGACACAACGTGAGTTGTGTATTCCTCCAGTGGGAGAATTAAATGAAGGAGATTGTTTAAATACTACAAGCATGAAAGGAAAGGCCATCAACTTATTACTTTGATAAGGTCGGTGATACAATCATAAGATAATTTTAACAAAGATATGAGTTAAAGAGGAAATGGCAAATGAGATAAAATAAAAGTTACAAAGAAGAATTACTAATAATTCTAGAGATTCTCTCAAATTTGAGGTAAGGTTTTCCTCTGATCCTTCAGAGCATAAATGTTCCTAGCTTGACCATAGTAAGGGACATCCCAAAGAGGTGAGAGCTTATTTCTTTGAGGGCCTTTGCCCAGCTTCAAGACTTCGCAGGACCAAGTCACCGACATAGATGAGATGGGATTTCACTCTTCTGTTGAAGCGATGAGCTACCCTTTGGTGGTAGGAAGCAGTCTGAAGTAGGGTTATGTCATGAGTTTCAGATAGTAGGTCCAAGTTATGTTGGGGTTTTTTTTCATTACTATTATGATTGAAAGATTGAGCTCTTGGATTGGAATCCCGATATCTACTGGTATAATAGCTTCTGAAACACAAATTATATGGTGTCTCACCAATCAGAGTTTGCAATGTAGTGCAAGTAAGCCCAAAGAACATTAGAGAGCTCCTCAACCCATTGCCCCCAGCCTTCTCAAGATGCATTTTTAACCCTTTGAGTATAGTCTATCATTAGTCGTGAGGATGAGCTATAGCTATATGCAGCAGCTGAATGTGAAGATCTTTACAAAAAGATATAAAGACTTTTTCAGTAAATTGGGTTCTATTGTCGGTGATGATCTTTGCAACAAGACTGAATCAACATATTATATTTTTTTCAAACAAATTATTTAGCGTTTGACTCCGTGATTTTAGTGAGTGATTCAGCCACCACCCATTTAGTGAAGTAATCGATAGCTAAAATGATAAACTTTCATTGCCTTGATGCTATTGAAAAATGTCTCATGATATCAATTCCCCATTGAGCAAAAGGTCACGGGCTTTGAAGAGATGAGAGCTTTGTATGTGGTGTATGAGAGAGGTTAGAGTGCAACTGAGAACTCACATATTTTTTTGTGAAATTCAAGGCGTCTTGCTTCATTGTAGGCCAATAGAACCCTTGCCTTATAATTTTAAGGGCTAGGGCCCTTCCTCCTAGGTGCTCTCCACATATCTCAGAGTGAACCTCTCTTCATGCATAATCGGCCTCTAATGGTGAGAGGCATTTAAGGTATGGCCTAGAAAAAGCTCATTTGTATAGTTCACCTCTAATAATAATAAAGTTTGCAGCTTATCTTTGAGACAAGTTGCAGTAATTGGGTCTTCAGGAAGGGTCCCTTCTTGTAGAAAGGAAAGGATGGGGTCCATCCACAAAGGTTCCTTTGTCTCATTAATTGCTTGTATTACCCATGACCCTTGGATACTAGAAAAATATATTTTCTCAATATTCCTTCTCTTAAATAGATCTCCAGTAGCAGAGGTAGCGAGCTTAGTGAGAGCATCAACTCGAGTGTTCTTCTCTCGCAGTATGTGAATGATTTGATGTGTCTTGATATGGGCAAGAAGTGACTTCATCAAGCTGAGGTATTTTGCTAACTGAGGATTATGAGTATTAAAGTTTCCCTCAACCTAGGAGGCAACAAGCTGAGAGTCATTATGGATCATTAAGTTTTGAGCTTCACAATCAATGGAAAGTCTCAACCCTACGATGAGAGCCTCATATTCAGCCATATTATTGGTTGCAAGAATTTTTGGCGAAGTCCATACTCTAAGATTTCCTGTTGGGGAAAATAAGTAAGATTCCTACTCCGACACTAATATTTTTTGAAGCTCCATCAACATAGAGAGTCCATTGAGGAGATGAAAGGGGGGGGTAATAGATAGCTCATTTGAGTAGGGATAGTGCATTCCACTATAAAGTCTGCAAATACTTGAGAATTTATGTCAGGCCTGAGTAAATAATGGATATCGAACTCTCCCAATTCTACTACCATTTGATTAAACTCCCAGATGCCTCTGATTTCTGTAGAATGGCCCTTAATGGTAAATGGGTATAAACACCGATAGTGTGAGCTTAAAAGTATGGACACAATTTTCATGCTGAGAAAACTAAAGTCAAAGTATCTTATCTGTCAGTAGATAATGACTTTCTATATTAGAGAGAATTTTGTTAACATAATAAATTGGTCGTTGTATTGCATTTTCCTCTCGCACTAAAACCGAGCTTATTGCAAGGAAAGAGGCTACGAGATATAAGTATAACATCTCTCCTTGGATAGGCTGGGATAGTAAGGGTGGAGATGCTAAATATTCCCTTAGTTGCTCAAAAGCAGCTTGACATTCGTCTGTCTACTAAAATTATTATTTTTAGCTCATTTTAATATTTTAAAGAATGGCAAGTATTTATCCCCAGAATGGGCTAAGAAGCGGGATAAGGTAGAAATTCATCCATTCAAGCATTAAACTTTTTTGATTTTCTTCGGAGGAGTCATATCTCTGAGTGCTCTGATTTTCTTAATATTAGCTTCAATCCCGTGGTGGGTGTCCATGAACCCAATAAATTTTCCCGACGTAACCCCTAAAAGCACACTTGGTTTAAGACATGTTATAATGTTGAAGAAGGTTAAAGCATAATTCTAAGTTAGAAATATGTTATGATTCTTCAAGCTTTTACTAACATGTCATCTATATTCTATTGTGTGGCCTAAGAGGTCTTTAAAAATCTTATTCACAAGGCGTTGAAGGTAGCAACAACATTTTTTAAACCAAATGACATAACTTGGTAACAATATAAACTTTTATATGTTTAAAATGATGTGACTTCTTCATCCATTGGGTCCATTTTTATTTGGTTGTAACATGAGTAAGCATCCAAAAAATTGAGCATTTGATGCCCAGACATAGCATCGACCAATTGATCAATCATGGGAAGGGAAAACTATCTTTCAAGCAAGCTTCGTTGAGATCAGTGTAATCAATACACATTCTCCAAGTTTCATTTGCTTTCTTAACCATGACAATATTTGCTAGCCATGTAGGATTATATACTTCTCGTATGAATCTCGCTTCTAAGAACTTGTTAACTTCTTGTTCAATAGCTTGGAGGTGATTAGGTGCAAAAATCTGCTTCTTTTGGATGATCAGTTTGAATGTTGGATCAATCTTGAGGGAGTGCATGATCACATTGCGACCCTGGGCATATCTCCGGACTGCAAAGATGTCTTAATTTTGCAAGAAGTCTATGTATTTTTTTCCCTCTGTTTGAGAGCAGATCTAACTTGCATTGTAAAGGTTGGTCATCGATAATGAAATAGAGCAAGTCTTCTACGAAGCTCTCAGGGTACTTCTTCATCTTAAAAAAATTAAAATTTTTGATCTTTGAAGGTCACCGTGGTTGAGCTTATATGAGGTAATATGATTGTTATTTGTCGATTTTCACAGACCACTCCAACCACAACGGGGATTAAAAATTTCATCTTAAGATGAGATACCAAAGTAACAACACCAAAAATTGATTGGAAGGGCCTTCCAAAGATAGCGTTGTATGCTGAATATGACTTAACCACCATGAATTGAATTGAATGAGTCACTTGCCGAAAAAATTTTTTGAGGACAACATGAATGGTGATTGCCCCCTCCACTCGCATAAGGTGATTATCAAACTCATATAATGGTCATGTAGCAGGTTGGAGCTTTTCTCTAACCAGACTCGTGCTAAGAAATGTGGAGTAAAATAAGACATCAACAGAACTCCCATTATCAATCAAAATTTTCTTAACATTATAACATGAGTCACCGATCCCCGCAGTGATGACAAGTGGATCTTGATGGGGAACTTGGACTCCTTCTAAGTCCAAGTCATTAAAAGTGATGGAATGCTCAATACGAGATTTCTTTAACTCTGGCTCTTTAGAGGGGGCAATGAGGACTTGATTAGATACTTATGGTCCTCCTGCGATTATTTCAATTTCTCCAACTATCTGGCAGGTATTTTATTATTTCTGTTATGTTTGTTTTAGTCGCCCCCCAGTTGGAGTTATATTTGCTTGAGTCGATTGGTTTTGGACAAATCGATGTAGATATCCTTGTTGAATGAGCCTCTCGATCTCTTCTTTGAGTTGTTTACATGCCTCAATAGTACGTCGATTTTGATGGAAGTGTCAATATTGCTCTTGATTTCCTAAATTTGGTTTCAGCGGATGTGGCCACTTGATGGTTTCTTCATCTCGAATGGCCATCAAGACGTTAACACGATATGTGTTCAGTGGTGTGTATTCCTTTTCTGGTCGTGGTTTACGTCATTGATGTGAGGGCCGTGGAGGGAGATCACAACTACCTTGTAGCTTCTTTTGATGAGATTATCGATCTATGTTTCCTAGGGCACTCTCACGTTTTCCTATAGATTGTTCAAATTATTTATGATGGGCATTAATTGTTGGCGAAATTTGCTTCACACGATGAACCAAGTCGATATGAGGCATCATCTCGCATTAGTGACGAGTAGAAAGGCCCATGATGGATCTACTCTAGGTATTTGGTGAGCCTCTAAAGATAACCTCTGGAAGTACTCCTTAAGTGATTCACCCTCATTTTGGCGAATGCCTGAGAGATGAGAGGAATCTTTAATGATCCTCCGATTTGCAAAGAATTGTTCTACAAAAATCTTGGCGAGTTTGTCAAAGGTATGGATGGATCCCCTTGGAAGGGAGTAGAACCAAGTGCGAGCCTGACCCTTGAGGGTGACTGGAAAGACCTAATAGAGCAATGTGTCAGGAGCTTATTGGATATGCATGATAGTCCTGTAATGGTCGATGTGTTCATATGGGTTAGTTGCCCCATCATAAGAGTCGATGCTCGGAAGCTTGAACCCTATAGGAATAAAATGTTGAAGAATAGCTTCAGTCAAAGGTGAAGACTCGATAGCCGTGATGAAAGAAAAGATGATTTCCATCTTTAAAGTGGAATTCTTCTTGCACTAAGCATTATAATTTTGCATGTATAATATGATGGGTGGAATCAACAGGACGAGAATGTGCCAAACTACCGGCAATAATTAGTGGAGTAGCAGTGAGTGCAAGTGATGGATAAGTAGAACTAGCGGTGTCAAAAAGTTTAGCATCACGGTCTGGAAGTGGAGGAACTTCAGCCTGATGGCGAGAAGGCCCAGTATTAGAATTTTGACCTCCCCTACTAATGATCGATCTTGGGGGAGATGTGTTTGCTGTAGTAGGGGTTGTCGTGTTTCTTGTAAAAGTCGGATTATCTCATTTTGAGACTCTTCCATTTGGCGCACATGATCTTCTAGAGAGATACCTGTTGCACCTTCACCGATTGAGTCATGTCTATTAGGAGGAAGTGAGGCAGAAGCTTGGTGTCCTTGGTTCAAGGATTGGTTTTGAGAGTGACGGGAATTGGAGAGGAGGCTCCCTTGTTGCGAGTATTGCACATGTTGCCCATAATACAGGTGTTCACAGAAATTGTGATCGTGGGGTTTGCTTCTCACAGACGGCGCCAAACTGTTGTGTGCTAGAAAATCAATTGCGGTAGAATAAAAGTTTACGTTAGCTTTTTGTCAAATCCAACACACACACAGATATTTAAAGAATGAATAAAAAACTCTAGGATTTTTACATCAAAAAAATTTTGAAGAGAGGGAAAGAACCATGGGGCCTAGCCTAGTAAAAATCCTCCACTATGTATCTATTTTGGAGTACAAAGTTTTCTCGATAACGGGATTACAAAACTGTATATGAGAAAGCATGACAATGGGAATCCTAGAATTAGGTAACAACAACTATGTAGTAGTGGTTAGGCTGTACAGTTATTAGTGAAAGTTGATGATGGTAGACAGCGGCGGTCGACGGCCGACAGTGACAATTGGCGGTGGTGATGACTGAGATGGTGGCAAATGATGGCAGCCGGTGGATAATGCGATGGTGGCGGCGAATGATGGTCAACAACGATGGTCGATGGTGATGACCGGAGATGCGGGTTGGTGATAGCGAGGACCGACGGTGGTGGCCGGTGGCCGGCGGTGGCGGTGATGACCGAAGACGGTGGTTAACAGCTGCGAGGACCGATGGTGGTGGCCGACGGTGGCGGTCGGCGGTGGTTGGCGGTCGATGGCGGTGGTCGGTGACCGTCGAGTGGTGGCACGATTATGCTTAGAGGGTCTTCAAGCCTTAGAGCTCTCTCTTCTCTTTAACTTGAGCTCCCCTCATGTGAAGAATGATGGTCTATTTATAAATTAGAGAGATGGCATTTATGTAAATGCATGCAAAATACAAACCACTCCATCGGATGGCTCAAAATGATTCCCTTGATCATCTGATGTATTTTAAGTATTTGAATGCTCAAATGAAGTCATAATCAAGAGATCTTGGGCTTATTAGATCCAGCTAGTCAAGATACTTGATTTGATCATAAACACTCCATATTTTGAAACTCTTTAGGGATTTAATTGATATTCCAAAGTTTTTAATGATATTTTAAGTGCTTGATCTAGACTAGTTTCGACTTAGGATCAGATTGCTTTTGACATAAAGATTTGTGCTTCGACTAGTGGAATTTTTAGTGTCATCTCAAAAGTGATTACATATTTCAATCACAAAGGAGCACACTGGTTATTTGACACACGTTATATAATGTAAAGTTATTGATGAATATCAATTATTTGATTGTATAATATCTTAACTAATTATTGCATATGTAACATAATATGCCATAAAAAATAACTTGATCAAGTATGAATTTCAATGCATATTGAAATAAAAAACTTTAATAATTAAATTCAAGATAATATGAAATTCAATTTGAATTAATTTGTAGTCAAACTAAATATCTCAATTAGATAAATTCAATGATGCCAACAGTGGCTCGGTTAGAGTTCAAATGATCACAAATCAAAATTCATTAAGGGAGATCACTTTGAGCCATACAGTTAGAATGTTTTAATTATTATTTTAAATAAGTGGAATAAAACTCTAAAATCTATTATGGTACATTTTAGCTTAACAACCATTAATCAAAATACATTATGTATTAAAGTGAAATATTTTGAGAACTCTAGCATTCCTTCTTTTCATTTACTTTTCAAAATATGTGGATTGAAGACAAATCTTTTTTTTTTTATAGTGGAGGATAACTAGTTTGAAACTTTGCCTTAAGTTTAAGTTGAAACAAATTGAAACAAATTTTTTTTTTTTTTTTATATTTTTTTTTTTTTTTTTTTTTTTTTTTTTTAATAATCTTTAATAAAAGAAATATTGAAAAGTTTGAAATAAAATATTTGTGTAAACATATTTGTGATAATATTGAATTAGAGAAAAAGCTTCCAATCATATCCCTAAGATTAAACTATTTGTCTAGGATTGCATTGATAATGAGAAAGCTATAATCTCTTCAGTGTCACAATATTTTTTAATGTTATGCACCCCATCATGCATTTTGATTGGATTCCTTCTATTATATTTGAAGAAGACAATTTTTATTTTCATAGATATCCTATTGAAGTAGGAATATATGATGTGCTTTTATTCATGAATAAAGATTCTGAGGTGGGTTCAAATGGTTTTTATTTTTTATTTTTTAGTAATACTTGTATATTATAGGAAAGGAAATCATTGATGCTAATATTGAATTCTTCTTTGGGCTTTATTATTAAAAAATTATTGTTACTATTTTTTTTCTTATTCTTAAATGTCAAAATTCAAGCTCTTGGAATGACTTTAGATCCATCGGTTTATGCATTATATTTAATAAACTCATAACTAAAGTTTTGGCTAATATATGTTTATATGTATACTCCATAATTTCAATTCATCAAATCAAAAAGAGCATTATTAAACGTATAAACATCACTGATAATGTTCTCTTGCTCAAAACTTTTCCATTATACCAGTGTTACAGTTTGGAGCTATAATGTTATATTTAAATTAGTTATTTCTAAACTTATGATAATCTTAATCAAAATTCTCCTTATAATATTCTTTCATTATTTGACATGGATAATTCTTGTCTTTTTATACTTAAAAACTATGTTGAGAATAACTGATTTTTAATTTTCATTAATGATAGGCAATATGGACTTTTCAAATCATGTCGTGGTCTTTGACAAGGAGACCTTATTTCTCCTCTTGCCTTAATAAATGTTACTAAGCAATATATGCTACAAAAATTTAAATGAGGTATGTATTTTTCATCTTAATTTTGTTAACTATATCATCATTTTCAATAATGTTTCTATAAATATGGTAGGAAATCTTAGATAAATTCTTAACTTATTTGAGCAGAAGAGTGAGCTTACAATTAATAATTAAAAAGGTGTGCTTTTCATTGATAAAATTATGAATACTAGGAGCATAAATGCTATTATTAAAATGATTGATTTGAAATGCCAAATCCTATATATTAAGAGTCTGTCCTCTACAAAATTAACAAAAAATTTTCCTTAATAATTTTATTAAAACTATTAGAATAAAATTATATTCTTGGGAATTTAACTTCTTGTTGATGGTTGGTAAGATTACTCTGATTAAAAGTGTTATATGTTATTTATCCATCTGCTTTATCCAAATTATCTTAGCTAGAGATGATCAATCCTATTGAAAGGTTATTTAATAAATTTTTATGGGTGTCTAATTTCTTTTATCATTGTATTCACTAAGCATTTTGATGTAACTTGTACATCGTAGCTATAAAACATCTTTTGACTTGTGTTTTTTTTCCTTAAATTATGTGGTTGCTCAAATAGGTTGAAAGTCTTTAGACTTCTTACATAAAATGTAAATATTGTGTTAGTTTGCACCCAACAATTTGTACATACAACTTAGTTTATTCCATAGCTTGGAGGAGGATGTGCAAGCTTAAATTGCAAGATGAGGCCCATATTCAATGAGATATCTTTAATGATTCCCTTTATTCATAGTAGGATGCATGGCTGATAATGAGCAAAGTGATTATACATTCAACACTTATTTTTATTGTGTTTACTAAAGTTATTACTTTTATATGTCGTGATGCATTGAATGTTCCTCAAGCACTATTCTCCTATTCTTTAATGAAGTTGATCTCACAAATTCCTATAGATGCCTCTAGAAATTATAAAATCCTTTTTAAAATCTCTCTATATTGTAAAATTAACTTGAAATATTTTTTGGATCATACTAGAGAAAAAAATGAATTAATATTTATCAAATTATTTGATTTCATAGTATTTTTACTGCATATTTGTTGTTTTGTTGGATATTTCTCAAGAAAATAGATTTCTATTGATTCTATGCTTCGAAAGAAAGATATCCAAGTTCGCCCAAAATGCTTTTGTTGCTATCATATTGGATACTTGCACCTTGTATTTATTTCAAGGTCTTTTAAGATTAGAGTTTGGCATTAGTTTGACAATCTTTTTAATACTGATCACTTTTATTATCACAAATTTTGTTATTTTCTTCTTTCATCATTGAGTCATAATAAACCATATGGTCATATATGCTCTATATTTCTATTTTTATTTTGTGATTTCTTTGGTTGGAATGGAATGATACAAAATATTAAGGAATTAGAATAAATTATCATAGGATTATTGCTACAATTACTATAAGATTCAATGCCTTTCTAGGCTAATTTACCTACTACTAAGAACTTTAAAGGATATTTGAATATGGCTCAAGCATTAAATAACTTGTATAAACCAATGATTAATATAACATTTCTAGTCTTATTGGTTGAAATTCAAATATAATAATGTTAAAGTGAACAAAGATGGTTCGGTCCAAGGAATCAATTTAGACATGGGGATCTCATTAGAGGCTACTGGTAATCGAATATTATCATTTGCATACTCCCTTAATTCTTTGCTGACCTCCATATATGTGTCATAAGTCGAGTCAAGCCCAAAAGTTGAATTCGACAGACTTTTGATCCAATAGTGGACAAATCGGGGCTCAAAATACACTGGACGTCACCGAAATTAGTCTAAATGACCTCTGATTAATAAATGGACTTCTCCATCACGTTCAGAACATCAAAATTGGTCAAAACATAAATATTGCATAATCTAAAGATCAACCGATCAAGCGATCGAGCTATCAATATACCGACACGCATATCGGGGAAGAAAAGCATTCAAACAACCTCCATTCATGAAATTGATCATGTCGTTAGCTTTGAAACATTGAAAACTACCAAATGAGATTGTCCACTCTCAATTCGGACGAGTCTGTGCAAATGTCGAATGATCGGAAGTGACAGCACACAAATCGAGGTTGAAATACACTGGACGTCACCAAAGTCAACCCAAATGACCTCTGATCAACGAACGGACTTTGCCATTACGTTTAAAACATCGAAACAAGTTAGAATATAAATATTGCACAACTTGATGATCAACCGATCAACCAATCGAGTCGTCAATGCACTTGCACGTATATCGAGGTCACGAGGTGCCGTAAACTAAACAATCTCGTTATGAAATTGATTGCGTCTTCAGCCTCGAAACATCGAAATCTATCAAGTAAGACTATTCATACTCAATTCGGACATGTCTGCGCAAAAATCGAACGGTAGGAAATGATAACGCACATTTTGAGCTGAAATGGACCCAATTTGACGCCGACTTGAACCAAACGGCCTCCGATTGTAAAACGGACTACGTCGTTGAGTCCGAAACATTGAAATAAGCTAAGATTGATTTACATATTAAATATGTGATTTTATCGGCTTGAAATTTGCATTAAGGCTGATTAGACATTTAATTATTTCATGACTTGATAGGTGGATCTTTTGATATACAAAAATTAGCTCAAATTCATATCCTCTAGCCTTCATAATTTTTCAGATTATTATTTTTTCAATCAATTTCAAACACAAGCCGAGCTGAATAATTTTCTAACCAATCGAAAATGAACAAAAGCTTGGCTTGTGCCCCACACACACACACACACACACACATATATATATATATATATATATATATATATATATATATATATATATATATATATGAAATGTATATAAAAAATCCTTTGTAAGATTTACCAAAAACAAAATAAATGTAATCAATTGGCAAATTGGAGTTCTTGCATGGGTCAAAGCAGCTGCAAGAGAATCAAAAGAGGTCGAATTTTCCACGAATTCCCCGTTTCATGCGTGACTCATGATTGTTAGTCTTATCTCTATGAATAAAGGTCCTTCTCATCCGCATACCATAGTGCAGTTTTGAGGTCCATCGCCAATTGCCCTCACCTCCTCTCCCACTCCTCTGAATAAATTTTTAAATTAAGTATCAATTACTTAATTAGATTAATTGTTAAAAAATTTAATTATATTGCCCAATAAAGGCGGCTACCTGAGATGTCTGATTATCGGCAGCTAAACTTCGTCAAATAATTGGTCATTCCTAAGTGAAACCGGTCGAGATTTATCCGCTTCGCTCTCTCTATCACTCGGCCTCAGGACCATATTAAAACCACCTCGACCCAGCAAAATTTTTTTTGGATTCTTCGCCCCCTTCCCCACACTCTCACAATGTCACTATCGGCTCCACGTCGTTGTCGGCTCCATACCGTAAGCTCCATCCAGTAAGCTAAGGTAAAGGTTTTTTATATATGTTTTTCCTTTCTTATTTCAATTGACAATAATGTAGAGGGAAATTTTTCATGATTGTCATAATTTTTTTCCTAAAATTTGTGTGGTTAGGGTATACAAATAGGTGAGCAATATGTACACTCTAATTGATATATTTTTTTATGAATTATGAGTGAATTGTTAGGTTTTGTTAGATCTTTGGTTGCTGAGCATATAGTAGAATGAGTCAGAAGCTCGTTTCCTTAAATCTTCTTTGTCAGCGATCATTGATGATCGTTCATTCAAGTATGTCGGTGACAAAAATCGGGTGCGAGTTTAAATGCTGCTTAGGAGATTTAAAACAAAAATGCTTTCAGTGCGTGCGTTATGGCGTTGATAATTTCCGCGGTAGAGATTACATGACGTTTTCCTATATGCGCGGGATACATAGATTGTACTATTGATGATGATGAAGTATGCAGTACTGTATTGGACGAAACTTCCCGTCAAACATTAATTCTTTACGTGAAAATAATGCCACAATGCTGTGGCTATACCGATATCATGCAAAAATGTACACTCGATTACGCTCATGAGTTGGCCAATATTCGAATCAAAAGCGTCTTATCGAACAAGTAATGTAAGCATTTACCTCAACATCACTGTTAGTGTTTTAAATTTTTTTTTTGTAGGGTGTCTTCTATTTTTCAAAAGATTATATCATTTTAAATGCAGAACCAAGCTGCCTGTTCAAACTCAACTGCATGAGCAACCTAGTTCATCTAGACTAATACCCGATGACGAGTACAAAATGATGAATAGCGAATCAACCTTTTCGATGATAGCGATCGCGATGATTCTTTGTTGGGTAATACCAATTTATGTGACAGCAGTGTTGGTCATGAGCTTCTTCAGAGTCATACAATCCGGAATTCATCAGATCACGATGTTATGATTTTCAATAATGATTATGTTTGAATTTGTCAAATCATGAAAGATTGGGATGCAAATATTGTGTTTGATGGTCCATCTGATTGTTCAGGTTTTTCAGATGACATCGATGTTCCGGTAGAGTCATATGAAGGTATGTGTTTCTCAAATTAGAAGGAGCTTATTCGCGTCTTGATCAATTCTTAATAATGTTCGGTTCCTTCGAATCAAAAGAATTTCACTATATGTGCGTATTCAAACCTTACAATGGCGCGCATATAGCGAAGCAAGAGGTTGGGAGGTGCATGGAGGATATCAATTTTAGGTTCGCCGCGTTACCTTATATGGTTCAGGACATTGACATTGCACTTCTAAGTTTATTAGTTACTTCATAATGCCAGTTATGCGATTTCAAATTGACTTGAAACCCATAGAGATCATAGAAAGGATGGAATCAAAATTTAAAGATTACATTACATGAAGGCATGGGATGCGGCGTAAAGTATCGATCAATATTTGGCTTAGGAGGAGTCATCTTTGCATTATTCATGGATTCATTATGCTCTGCGCTGCCCGACACTGTTTACAAAATTTTGTCATCAGATAAATGCAGGTTTCAGAGGTTGTTCTAGGCTTTTGGACCATCGATTACTGGCTGGAGATATTGTCGACATGTTCTCAGCATGGACGGGACATTCCTATTGGGCAAGTATCGAGGTACGTTGCTCACATCCATTGGTATTGATGCGAATAACGGACTATTTCCCCTTGCTTTTGCTGTGGTCGAATCTGAGTACAATGAATCCTGGCTTTGGTTCATTATGTGCCTACAACAACTACTGTCAATTGTTTTAGCAAGGAGCGATTTATGTGTAATCTCAGATAAGCATTCAGGGTTGGTTCGTGGATACCGTGATGTTTTACCATGGGTCGTACATCGTCATTACTTGCGATATCTTAGAAAAAACTTTAAGAAAGCGGTAAGGAAAATGGGTATAGCATATGTAGAGTTTATATGCAAAAAATGTACATGTCAAGCAGCACCGATGACATCAACATATTTAACCGTCACATGGCTGACATCAAAAAAATTTTCCTTAGAAGCTCTCCAAATACCTAAAGTAGACTTCTAGAGGTTCTCCTTAGAAGCTCGCCAAATACCTGGAGTAGACCCTGAACTATTAAGAGGAGTTTTCCTTGGAGGGACTCCGTCTTTACAAGTCTGTCACTAATGCGACGCTCATATGCCGACTTAGTTCATCGTGTGGAAGCACAAATCTCTGCCAATGAAACTATTAATGCCCATCGCAAACAATTTGAATAATCTACAGAAAAATGTAAGAGCACCTCAGGGAATGCAGATCGATAGTCCCATCAAAAGAAGCAACAGATCTGATCACCGGCCCCATATCAACGGCGTGAACCACGAGAATACACGCCGCCGTTGAACACATCTCATGTTAACCTCTTGATGGCTATTCGAGATGAAGAAAATTTTAGCACATCCACGAAACCAAATTCAATCAGCAATATTGTCACTTCCATCGAAGTCGTGGATATACTATTAAGGCATGCAAATAACTCAAAGAAGAAATCGAGAGGCTCATTCAACAAGGATATCTACGTCGATTTGTGAAGAATCAATCAACTCAAACAAACATACCTCCAACTCAAGCCGACATCACGAACAAAATAATCATCAAACAGTTGGAGAAATTGAAACAATCGTAGGATGACCAATACTATCTAATCAAGTTCTCATTATCACCTCTGAAGAGTTAGAGTTAAAGAAGTCTCTTATTGATCATTCCATCACACTTTTAATGACTCAGACTTAAAAAGGAGTCCATGTTTCCCATCAAGATCCACTTATCATCAACGCAGGGATCGGTGACCCATGTTATAATATTAAGAGAATTTTGATTGACAATGGGAGTTCTATTGATGTCTTATTTTACTCCACATTTTTTAGCAAGGGCTTGGTTAGGGAAAAGCTTCAACCCGCTGCAGGACTATTATACGGGTTTGATAATCGCCCTGTGCAAGTAGAGGGGACAATCACCCTTCCTGTTGTCCTTGGTGAATTTCCTCGACAAGTGACTCATTTAATCCAATTCATGGTGGTCAAGTCAAATTCAGCATATAAAGCTATCTTCGGAAGGCCTCTCCAATCAATTTTTGGTGCAGTCACTTCAGTATCTCATCTTAAGATAAAATTTTCAACCACCATTAGAGTTGGGGTGGTATGTTAAAATCAATAGATAGCGTAATCATGTTACCTCAGACAAGCTCAATCATGCCCTTTTGTGACCTTCAGCATCAAAGATTTTAATTTTCAAGATGAAGAAGTACCCCAGAAAGCTTCGCCTGTAGAAGACTTGCTCTCTGTTGCACTATCAGATGATCAACCACTACAAACAGTGCAAGTGGGATCCCTACTCTCAGAAGAACAAAGGGAAAAATATATAGACTTCTTCGAAATCAAGACATCTTGCTTGGAGACGGATATCGGTCGACCCAATGTGATCATGCACTCCCTCAAGATTGATCCAACATTCAAACCGATCATCCAAAAGAAGCGAAGTTTTGCACCCGATCACCTCCAGGCTATTGAGCAAGAAGTTAACAGGCTCCTAGAAGCGGGATTCATACAAGAAGTACATTACCCTACATGGCTAGCAAATGTTGTCATGGTTAAGAAAACAAATGGAACATGGAGAATGTGTATTGATTACACTGACCTTAACAAGGCTTGCCTGAAAGATAGTTTTCCTCTTCCTTGAATTGATCAATTGGTTGATGATATGTCTGAACATCAAATGTTCAATTTTTGGATGCTTACTCTGGTTACAACAAAATAAAAATGGACCCAATGGATGAAGAAGCTACAACATTTCAAACATATACAGGTTTATACTATTACCAAGTTATGTTGTTTAGGTTAAAAAATGCTGGTGCTACCTATCAACACCTTATGAATAAGGTTTTTAAAGACCTATTAGGCCGCACAATGGAGGTATATGTGGATGACATCTTAGAGAAAAGTTTGGAAGAATCACAGCATATTTTTGACTTAGAAATATGCTTTAACCTTCTTCAACATTATAGCATGCGACTCAACTCAACCAAGTGTGCTTTTGGGGTTACGTCGGAAAAATTTCTTGAATTTATGGTAACCCGCCGTGGAATAGAGGCTAACCCCGAGAAAATCAAAGCTCTCAAAGATATGACTCCTCCAAAGAATATCAAAGAAGTTCAACATTTGAATGGGAATTCTTTGCGTTATCCGCTTCTAGCCGTTGGGATAAGTACTTGTCATTCTTTAAAATATTAAAGGGAGCTAAAAATAATAATTTTTAGTGGGTGAATGTCGTCTGCTTTTTTTAGCAACTAAGGAGTATTTAGTATCTCCTCCCTACTATCCAAGCCTATTCAAGGAGAGATGTTATACTTATATCTGCAGTCTCTTCCCACGATAAGCTCGGTTTTAGTGCGAGAAGAAAATGAGATACGACCAATTTACTATATGAAAATTCTCTCGATATAGAAATTCCACAGGGTGGCTCTAACTTTAGTTTTCTCAGCACGAAAATTATGTCCATACTTTCAAGCTCACACTATCGGTGTTTACACTCATTTACCATTAAGGGTCATCCTACAGAAACTAGAAGCATCTGGGAGGTTAATTAAATGATATATAGAATTGGGAGAGTTTGATATAAATTTCCTACCTCGACCTGCTATAAAGTCTCAAGTACTCGCAGACTTTATGGTGGAATGCACTGCCCCAACTCTAGAGGAGCTATCTGTTACACGCCTTTTATTTCCTTAATGGACCATCTATGTTGATGGAGCTTCAGGAAATACCAATCTTTGGTCTTGAATCTTATTTCCCCTAGCGAATACCTTAGAGTATGCCTAAAATTTCTTGCAACTAATAATATGGATGAATATGAGGCTCTCATGTGAGGTTGAGACTTCTGTTTGAAGCTCAGACTTAGTGATCCTTACTCTCAACTTGTGCCTCCCAGAGTTGAGGGAAACTATACTCATAATCCTTAGCTTGCACAATTCCTCCACTTGGTAAAGTCTCTTCTTGCCCACTTCAAGACACATCAAATCATTCACATCTGAGAGAAGAATAATTGGCTCTAAGCTTACTACACTACTCGAGATCTATTTAAGAGAAGGCATATTGAAGAAATATATTTTCTAGTATCCAGTGTGGGTAATACAAGCAATTAATGAGATAAAGGAACATTCGTGGATGGACCCCATCCTGTCTTTTCTACAAGAAGGAACCCTTCCTAAAGACCCAACTTCTGCAACTCGTCTCCAAAGACAAGCTCCGAACTTTATTATCATTGGAGGTGAACTATACAAATGATCTTTTTCTGGGCCATACCTCAAATTTCTCTAACCATCAGAGGCCGATTACGTATTAAGAGAAGTTCCCTTGGGGCTATGTGGAGAACACCTAGGAGGAAGGGCGCTAGCCCTTAAAATTATAAGGCAAGGGTTCTATTAGCCTACAATGAAACAAGATGCCTTGGAGTTCATAAAAAATATGTGAGTTATCAGTTGCACTCTAACCTCCCTCACCTGCCACATACAGAGCTCTCATCCATTCAAAGCTCATGGCCTTTTGCTCAGTGGGGAATTGATACCATGGGACCTTTTCTGATAGCATCGGGGCAACAAAAATTTATCATTTTAGTCGTCGACTACTTCACTAAATAGGTGGAAGCCGAACCACTCGTTAAAATCATGTAGGAAAATGCTAAACAATTTGTTTGAAAAAATATAGTATGTTGATTCGATCTTCCTGCGAAGATCATCACTAACAATGGAACCCAATTTATTAAAAAAGTCTTTACGTTCTTTTGATCTTACATTTTCGCATGCTGTAGCACATCCTCAAACTAACGGACAAATTGAAGCTACCAACAGGACTATACTCAAAGGTCTAAAAACACATCATGAGAAGGCTGGGGGGTCATGGGTTGATGATCTTTCTAATGTTCTTTGGGCTTACCACACTACATCGCGCACCACAACTGGTGAGACACCATATAACTTGTGTTTCAGCACGGAATCTATTATACCAGTAGATATCGGGGTTCCAAGTCCAAGAGTTCAATTATTCTATCATGATGGTAATGAAGAAAAACTTTGACACGGACCTACTCCTTCGTGACATGGCCTACCCGGTTGCTTCCTATCACCAAGGGTAGCTCATCACTTCAACAAGAGTAAAACCTCGTCCCGTCAGTGACTTGGTCCTGAAGTCTCGGCTTGGGGAAAGAGCCTCAACGCAATAAACTCTCACCTCTTTGGGATGGACCATATGTAGTTATAGCTATGGTCAAGCCAGGAATATTCAAGCTCAAGGATCTAGAAGGAAAAACTTTACCTTGAACTTGGAATACTGAAAATCTCTGAAAATATTATCAGTAACTCCTACTGCATAATTATTGCAACTTTTATCTTGTCTCGTTTGTCATTTACTCTTCAAACTCATATCTGTATTAAAATCATCTTATGATTGTAGCACCGATTTTATCAGAGTAATGAGTTTATGGCATTTTCTTACAAGCTTGTTTCTTCTTCATTTAAACCTCCCACTTAAGAAATATACAACTCACGTTGTATCTCAATCGGGCATGATCAACCCAAGGGGACTTGATCGAACCTCTTCCATACAGGTAAGAAGTCAAATAACACTTTGACTAATATGTAGGATAGGCCAAAAGGTCCTTGGTGGACTTCCCATGGCCTCATCTGTATAGGTTAGTGTCGTCGAATAATATTCTGACCGATCACGTCGGATAGGTAAAAACAAAACAAGAGCATATAAAATAATAATAATAATAATAATAATAATTTTTGACAGCATTACAATGATGATATAAGAAAGAATTAAAATTTTGATACACAATAATAACAATACATAGATAAAAAAAATGTATCCTTAAGTGATGCTACATCATATCGGTTGGTGATATCAACGTCCTCCTCACCACTAAGAGATGCTCCCATGGACTCACTCTCAACTCCTTCATCTCCTAAATCTGATGAAGAGTCTTCAGATACTTGGCTGGGAGATAGATCTTCAATACTAGCTCCGGTCTTGCGATGTACTAAGCGGATTCCTCTTAGGAACCCTCGGATGAAGCCCTCCTCTAAATATTGGTGGCCCAAGTCCTTCACTTCAACATCAAGAATATGGTTACGAGCTTCCTGGATATGGTCTTCGATTATACTGTGATAAGTCAGGGAACTCTTAAAGTCTTCCACTGCCTTCAAGGAGATTTTATTTGCTTCTACTTCTGACATTATATGCTCCTTCTCAGAAAGCAATCTTGTAATGTTTTCTTCTCCAGTTCGAGAGCTTTCTTCTCCGCTGTAAGTGCCTTGAGTCTTTTCTATTTCTGGAGAGTCTCTGTTCTCACCTCAATCAGCTCATCACGAGTGCGCTCCACCTCCTAACACTGGAGAGAAAGAGAAGTTGACATGTTCGCTAGCTCAGTTCTGCACCCGGTCAGCTGATCCTCCAAAGTCCCCACTTCTTTGGCCTTAACACTCATCTTTCTCTCATACTCACCTTGCAAATATTTTACCTTCACAAATTTAGTATTCCACTCATCTAAAGTGATACCCAAATGAGTCATCAGCCTTAATGTTTGAGTTACCTATAAATAAAAAAAATCAACACAAATATTTACAAAGAAAAAAAGAAGGATGAAGGGAAGACAACATACCAATTCATCTGCTCATTGACATCCAGTGCATATATGATTTAACACCTCCTCAGGAATGTCCGGCTTCGAGAAATGAACTCCCCCATCATGAGTTGAAACAACTAAACTCTCAGAGGCCAATTGGGGGCGAACATCTTCTCCATAGATATCTGACGTAGTCACTTCAGCACATATCTTCTTTTTCTTTAGAAAAGAAACATTGCTACCACCATGATTTCATGACAGGCTTCTTGAAAGAACCCTATGAATATGAGGAGACCTTTCATCACCTTTACTTGACCTCTTTAGTGGAAAAGCATGAGATCTCCCTGCTTGGATGGAAAGACCAACCTTGAACATTTTATCTTCAACTATATATTTGCTAATGTGTAACTCTTCGTAAGCTTCGCATCAGAACATTAAGAGAGTCAAGATTTCATTCTCCTCAATCAGCAATGGATCTGGAAGGTCATTTAATCTTCCCCATCTCTCAGGGAGGCCTCACTCATTTTTCACAAAAAAGAACCCAGTAGACCAATTTTTAGATGGATCTCGTGCTGAAAACTCTATCCAATTCTTTATAGTCTGATAAGAAACACATCCCTAAGCATCACATGTGAAAATACACATTCGGCACAAGTATTTGATGTTCAAAGTAACACCACACTCTCTAAATAAAATAGTCAAACCAATGATGATCACTAAAGCTCAAAATAAAAATTGTGACAAAGCTATGCCATATATTTTGAAGATCTCAATCAACTCGGGAGCCAAAGGGAATCGCAGTCCAGCACAAAGAATTATCTCAGAAATAATAAAGTACCCTGACGGAGGTGAACGGGCTCGGTCGGACTTTTTGGCATCAATGGCCACCAACTCATTAGGGAAGTGAAATTTTATGCGAACACCATTAAACTATATGATGTGACAGTGGATGATATATCGTCTGTAGCTGTCACATTATGGGTTTTCTTCTTGCCATCACCCTGTGAAAATACATAATAAATAAAGAGAGAGAAATGACAAAAATTTGAGAATTTTGTGAAGCAACTCACTCACCCCAATACTTGGCCACATCCTTTTTGGACTCTCGCGCTCACGGATAGCTTGTAATAAAATTTTTCGCCTACGATCTGAAAAAAAGGATACAGATACATATAAAAAGAAATAGAGAGAAAGAGAAAAGTTATCCCCCTCTAATAATGCTCTGAAATTACATGCCAAACTTTCTGAGTCGTTCGAATGATGGTTCCTAACTAATGCTTCCCCGCCATCTTGGCGGTTATCAACCGTTGAAATTATAAGAAATCCAATTTCCTATAAGAAGTAGTAGGAACTACAAGCCTTGATCACCTCCAAACTTGGTCGGTGCGACAAGGGCAGTTAACGCCGCTTTCGAGGGAAAATCGGAGCCTCGCCGTATGAACTACGGGCCATGATCGCCTCCAAACCCGGTCGGTCCGACAAGGGTAGTTAACGCCTCTTTTGAGGGAAAACTGGAGCCTCGCCGTATGAACTACACTTGATCCTCAAACCGGTCGACAAGGCGTTAATGCCTCTTCGAGGCAAAATCGCCTCAAGTATGAACTATAGGCCTTGATCACCTCGAACCGGTCGGTCGACAAGAGGCGTTGATGCCTCTTTTGAGGAAAATCGAGCCTCGCCGTATGAACTACAGCCTTGATAAGCCTCGAGCCGATTCGTCGACAAGGCGGTTGACGCCTCTTTCGAGGGAAAATCGGAGCCTCGCCGTATGAACTACGGGCCTTGATCGCCTCTGAATGACCTTCACTCAAGAAGAAGAGAAATACTAGAGCATTTGAGAAGTGTACCTTCTTCCTTGGCCCTAAGGGGGTTTTTATAGACCCCCTATAGGGGCAAAAAGGTAAAAAGTCATCAAAAATCACCGAAAATGGTTTGCGCATGCATCGTCTGTGGCGCCACGTACACCGCCTCATGCTAAGCGCCAGCAGATCTTGCCGACTAACCGACCACGATCGGCGACAACCCGCTGCCATGCCGACCACGAGAACCGCGACCGCTAATCCGAAGTGCCACAAGATAACCCGCGACCACTGAACGCATAGCCGCGATGCGGCGACCCGCGCCGCCATGCCTTGACCACCATGGCATGCGCATGGCGTGAGACGCGGGCTCGCATACATAAGTGCCGGATGGGTCCATAACCCGAAATCTTTGCCGCGCTATCACACAGACCACGCCGCCTTAGTGATCATAATCTTGTGCTCCCACGAAGATTTGTTCTCTCAAAATGTATGGTTAATATACCCACAAATTTCATTGAAGAATTTGTTACTTTCAAGCATTTGGCATATATATTTTTGGATGATTGAGATAATATCATCCAAAAATAGGGGGCAAGTGATATGACACTAAAATTTTTACTAGTCGAAGCACGAATCTTGATGTCAAAAGCAATTTGATCCTTAGTTGAAATTAGTCGAGATCAAGCACTTAAAATATCATTGAAAACTTTGGGATTTCAGTTAAATCCCTAAATAGCTCTTAATCATGGAGTGTTTATAGTCAAATCGAGCGTTTTGATGAGCTGGATCTAACAAGCCTAAGATCTCATAATTCTGACTTCATTCGAGCATTCAAATACTTAAAATACATCAAATGATCAAAGGAATCATTTGAGCCGTCCAGATGGAGGAGTTGGTTTGGATGTATTTCAGACGTCACTCTCCTCTATAAATAGCCTCATTCCTCATATGAGCAACGAGGGAGAGGAGAGCTCTAAAGCTTGAAAATCCTCCAAAACCATGTGCCACCACCACGGTTGTCGGCCGTAGCCGTAATCTCAATTGGTCACCATCATGATGACCTTCATCGTCAGTCACTGATCCCCACTGTTCATCATCATCTACCACTAGATTACAACTGAGCGTGACTATATATTTCGATTTATGGGATTCTCATTGGCAGTCCTTCTCATGTACAATTTTGTAATCCCGTTATCGGGAAATTTTGTACTCTGAAATAACTACATAGTTGAAGATTTTTACTAGACTAGACCCTGTGATTTTTCCCTCTTTTCGAGATTTTTCCACGTAAAAATTTCTAGAGTTTTCTTATTCACTCTTTAAATACGTGTGTGTGTGTTGGATTCATAACAAGGCTAAGGTGTAAATTTTAACTCTATCACAATTGGTTTTCTAGCACGCAACAATTATACTTATTAGAAGCATCGATAGAGCCATCGACATGGCTTGGGTGCGCAATTGCCCACCCTCAAAAATGTGTATTTTATTTAATGATATGAATAATTTAATAATTTTGCATATTTACCCATCCTAAAAATATTTATTTTATTTAATTAGATGGAGAATTTTATAATTTTGTCCATACTCAAAATAATTCATTATCTATTGTTAAAAAATAATTCCCATATTAAGAATTGTTTTGAGATGAATATAAACAAATTATATTATATACACATCTTAAATTGAATTTAAGTTTTAATTTATTGTAATCTCATGTAATCAATATTTTAAACTCATGTAATTAATCTTATTATAAACTATATATTTTTAATTTATATTAATTATACCTCATAAATTTTATTTTAAACATTTTTATATTATTAGTTATATTTCACTTATAAACAATATTTATATTTATATATTAATATTACAAAAATTTTAATTTTTAAAACATTTAATATGCACATATCAATTAATATTAATGTTAATTAAATTTATGAATTACTTGATGTATCTATTTCACATAAGTTTTTCAAAGAAAATTTATTTTATGCTTAGTATTTGGAGAATGAATAAAGAGTATTTTGATCTTTTATTAACTTTTGTAGTCTTTGACAATACTAATTTATATAGTTAAACCTGAGAAGATGAACAAAATGTAAATTATAAGTTATAACTTTCATATTCTTATCAATTTATAATATTCTCTTATAAATTTGATGATATTATTTTACTAATTATTTATATTTTTCAATAATAAAATACATATTATATATTTTTATTTATTTAATTATAATTATTATAATTATTATTTAATTATTTAAAATTTTGCTCACCATAAAAAAATAAGTTAGGCTCCACCCCTAGCCATTGACAACTCATTATCCTAAGACACCAAGGAAAATAAAGTTAGTACGTATTTATATTTTATAAGTTGTATTGAAATCTCCCATCAACATAAATATATATATAATATCTTTGTTATAGTGCCACAACTTTCTAGAGATTTAGTAGTTATTACAACCATTTTTGGTAGGCATGAACATAGACCCATGCAGCATGTAATAAACAGGATTAAGGAGCTCTATAGTGACATTCTAGATGATAGGCACGTGTGATTTCAGATACGTTGATGTTGGTTCAGTAATATCTTTATAAGTTATTTACTTAATCATGATTTAATTATTTTTAATAACTTATTTATATTCTTATATCATATTCTATAAGATATTTATAATCGTGATTTCTTCTATTATTCATGTATGTTTCATATATTATTAACAATTTCATAGTTTCTATTATTATCTATTGTATTTGAATGTACTGTTTTACAAGATTGGATCTAATAAAATGTCCTATCATTTTGTTATGACATAAAATACATAGAGAAATTGAAAGTGATACAGCAAATAGTCTCAAAATTTATTAATTATGAGTATTGTAATATTGTATCAAATATAATATTTTTTTATATCAAAAGATGCATTTTTCTAATCTTAATCATAAATTAATTTGTAATTTTATTAATTTATTATAATCTTAATCATATTTCATATTAAACTGTAATTGATTTTTACTAATGAATAATCGAATCATATTTATTAATATAATAAAGATTAACAACTTTGGATAAAAATAATTCTACTAACCCCTTTATATCTCTAGCACTATTTTTTATTTAATTAATTAAATAAATTTGAATAAATTTTTAAATTTTTTTATATAATTTATATTTATAATATTGCTTTTTTGTCTGTCTATTTTACAAATATTTCTCATTTTTTTATTTAAGAGATTGTTCAGTAATATCTTTATAAGTTATTTACTTAATCATGATTTAATTATTTTTTAACTTAATTATATTCTTATATCATATTCTATAAGATATTTATAATATTCAATTTGTCTAACCATTAAACTAGAAAAAAAATTCCTTACCTATATTTGTTAATCCTTCCACCGCCAAAAAAATAAAAATAAAAATAAAAATAAAAATAAAAATAAAAAGTAAATTGGTAAGCACTATTTTGTTCAAACTTATGAAGCATGGATACTTCCAAAAATAATGCAATGTCCCACATATACTGGACAAGGCAGAAGTGTCTCACTAAAATAATATTAAAAAATTAAAATGACAAGCGTGTCCTAAATAATTAAATTAACATTATATACAGATATTTTTAGTTATAGTTATTTATATTTTAAATTATTGTAGAGAGTTTTAGAAATTTAGAGAATGAGATTTGAACAAAAAAGAGGAAACAATAAGATATATTTATTAGAAATAATTAAAATTATAAAAAATTATAATTAAATTTATAAATTTAGAATTGATACTAAATATTATTCATTAAATTATTAAAGTTGTGGGCTCCGAAAATTCGCCACCGACCTCTCGACATTAAATTGAAGAGAGTTTGATTTTAGAATGTCGGTGTAATTTTTAGGAGAGATGAAATAGTAGATAAAACACTACCCAGAGATTTCATTTTCATTTGGTGAGAACTTTAGATCTAGTTTCAGGTTTCCTATAGGTGCAAGAACTTATAGTTAATTATCCCTCTCAATAAGTGAGAGAGAACTTCTGATTAAGGCTAGTCATTAGATCGCTTAATGCATAGCATATAGTAGCAACGTATGTTGTTTTAGAATTTAAGATTATGAAATTCATCATTTCAGCTTAAACTGATAGTTGAGGAAATCATGACGTGCCCAATCTAGATCCCATGGTTCCATCATCCCGGGTTGTCGTGGTCCCTAATCTACTTAGTCAGAGGAGGCAGTCGACCCAACCTGACCAAAGGATCCTTAACAGCAACACATGGGTTACATCGTCCAAGAAATCATTGTAGACATGAGGTGGTGTTTATCTAAGGAAACAATCTTAAGTCTACCTTAGCTGACAGAGGGTTGTTTTCCCTATCAAGTATACCCTATGATTCACAACTCAAAGGGGAGAGCCATTCGGGAACATATGGGCTACGATCATGATTGTAATATAATGGAGCCTTACTGGCTAAGCCACCCGATCAGAGGACTTTGGTAGGTATCGCATCATCAGTAGGCTAAACTTATGTCGAGAGGACATAAGCGGCGTCACCTTGACGTGAGATTGATTGAGAGTGAACATTATAGAACATTTGATTTGACATTGGTTCTTTTGTGAGCTATAATTTTTTTAATTTGTCACTCTCGACAAACAATTACGGAAGGTGGATAGATTGAGTTTTGCTTTAAGCATTTAATGATTAAGTTTCATTTAAGTATTTTTAGATTGATATTTAATTTGAGTTAATTTGATTTGAAAGTAGAATCGCATCTTGATAAAAATATCCCCTCCGGTTGAAATCACCATTCAACACAGCCATCATCGGGATTGGAATATATTCAAGAGTTTTAGATCATGTCGACTCTATTTAGCTCCTAACAGAGGATTAGATCTATTGTCACATGACAGAATTAGTCTTTCATATATTTCACTAAGTTGAAATTTATATAATAGATTTTTAGATTTTGTTACCCCAGACCCAACCCTAAGAATAAATCGGGTAGCAACCCGCGCAGCATTCTCAGACACTTGAATTTAAGCATTCAGCATAGTTTTGGGGCCCATGCGGTTGTATTTGAGAATGCCTTAACTAACGCCTTATGTTCCCTTGTACAATCTTTTGCGAATCCGGTGGTCTTTGATTTGAAATTTATATTTTCAATTCTGAATATTGTAGCTTCACCTATATCTTTTTTTTTTCAATTTAGCTTGCGGAATGTAACCCTAGTTGCTTAATTCACACTTGAACTGCATTTGTATTTGAATGCTGGCTATCAAGCTTAATATACGTGTCTTGTGATCTTGATCAAAAATTCATTTAGATTTTCACTTAGATCATTCAAAGTGGCATATTATAAGAATTATATTCATAGTTATTGACTATGAATCAAATTCTTTATGTCTCATTTAAACTTCCATGGCACTTCTTAACTTGTTTAGTTTGAATTAAACCATAATTCATTTGTTAATCAAGTAGCTTTGCTATGTTTGTTACTGTTCACTGATATTTGGAATTATCAGTGATAAATGTCATTTATGTTAGTTGGTGAAATATTGAAATCCACATTTGCTCATATGTGAGTTATCGAATTTCATATTTGTTCTCCAAACTTGATTGTGTTTAATTTAAATCACTTTTAATAAGTTATATCAATTGCTATTTTTATTGCTTTAGCCCTACTCATGCTTATTCACCAGCAATATAATCATCTCCATATTCATATAAGAGTTATTCAAATTTATTATTTATCTAAAATTAAACTTCAAATTTTGTCATTTATGGGTTTAGCATTAACTTCTTTAAGTTTCACTTGCATTTGATTTGATAGCAAACATGGAATAAGATTTTTGTGATATGTTTTACATATGTCGCACCCATCATTGTACTTAATTATTAGTTTAATTATAAGTGGGTCCCACAAAGATGGCTTTCCTTTTCTATAAATACGGCTAAGAGGGGATCTTACCTTTCATATCATTTGCTTGAAAAACACTCCATAGCCTTTAAGGATTTTGAAGAAAGGAAGGGAATTTGCTTGCTTTTAAAGTATTTTACTTTATTATTATATTTCCCCTTTTTTGTTTAGTTTCCATTTAAATACTTTTCATTTATTTCTCTTTGATTTAATGTTTATCTTCATGTTTATCATGCATTTTCTTATTTTAGTTTGAGTTTAGACGATTTCCATTTGAATTTGTTTGTGCTTGAAGGAGGGCTTCCTACTCGGGCGGGTGCGATTGAAGGAGGGAGGCTCGTTCGAACGCTCGGTCGTGTGCATGAAAGGGAGCTAAGGTGTGCGTGATCGAGAGAAGGAGGGAGGCTCATGCGTGAAGAGGGAAGCTGAGGCGTGTTCACGTGGATTAGGTTGAAACAAGTTCATTAGAGTGGATTTTAGGGATTTAGGTTAGGATTAAGGTTTTTAAATTGATTTTTATATTGAGTAATCGACTTTAATATGAATTTTATGCCGACACAATTAGATAATCAATATATATATATATATATATATATATATATATATATATATATATATATATATCAATTCAAGGTTATTCAAGTTTTGAGTAGCGGCGTAGTCTGTTTCACAATCGGAGGCCGTTTGGTTCAAGTCGGCGTCAAATTGAGTCCATTTTAGCTCAAAATGGCGTTATCATTTCCGACCTCCCAATTTTCACATAGACTTCACCAAATTGAGTGTGACCAGTCTTATTTATTATATTTCAATATTTCAATGCTAATGGCGCAATCAATTTCATGAACTAAGGTCATTTGGCTTGTGTCAACGCCTCCTAACCTCGATATATGTGCAGGCACGTTGACGACTCGATCGTTTGATCGGTTGATCATCAAGTTATGCAATATTTATATTCTGATCAAGTTCGGCATTCTGAACGTGATGACAAAGTTCGTTCATCGATCGAAGGTTATTTTGACCATTTTCGATGACGTCCAATGCCTTTTGAGCTAATTTGCGCACTGTCACTTCCGAAGTCCGTCGAATTAGACTTGTAGGCTTGACTCGACTTATGACACATATATGGTGGTCAACAAATGCCCCCAACAAATGTGATTCACACATGGAGCGAGTCATGTTTGTTGAAAACTGGTTGACCTTTTGGTTTTCTTCTTTCTTCCCTTTTTTGTTCCACTTCTTTTACTTCTTAATATAACTCCCTCTTTTTTTTATTTGACGCTTTATTATGTTGTCATTTGAATTTTTATGTGTCATTTCTCTTATCACTTGACAGGAGAATGTTCAGCTGGAGAACACCTGATGATCTATCATCTGTTGAGCCTAGCGAGGAGGCTATTTGGTCAGCGATTGATAGACATGATCCTCATGGAGATGCTGATATCAGGGATAGGATTAAGCAGCACACTGATATTTTGAGGGGACGTGACCTTTACCAAGATTTCTTTGCATGCTTTTCCATGATTCCTGACTGTACTTCAGGTTTTGTTACTTCTGAGGATCCCGCAGATTGGGTGGCTACTATTTGAAATCAGGACTACTATTCT
Organism: Cymbidium sinense; assembly: GCA_021442155.1. Lineage (NCBI taxonomy): Eukaryota > Viridiplantae > Streptophyta > Magnoliopsida > Asparagales > Orchidaceae > Cymbidium > Cymbidium sinense. Next base: position 17,518,004 of record CM038223.1, read on the forward strand.
TTGGATAACCAGATGCTTCAATTCGACTGGATACTATGATATTTTTACACGCCCGGCCTTGAGTAGACGATGCAGTCTAGACTTCTAAGCTATCTTCAGTTATAGTCGAGCTCATCAGACTTGTTTCAAATTCATCTATTGGCAAGATTCCTAGTCATCCACCTGGATACGTCATATGGGCTAGATACATCTTGCAGGCTTACAGAGATATTTTATGAACAGCTGGCATTTATGAGGCATTATATGTGTCTTTATTTTATTTTGGAGGTATGCCTTCTTCTTGGGCTTATGGAGTAGCGAGTTCTGGGATACTAGTAGTAACACTTGTTAGATCGACTCGGAGGAGTTGACAGTTACCCTTTGGGACTTACAAGTTGTGTAAGGTCTCCCGATACTTGGTTACCACTACGAGGAGTGTGTTCCACCTTATGAGGAGTTATTTCGTAGGCAGCCTTTAGATGATTGTGACCGACGAGGTAGGCTAGCTATGCCTTGGTTTATATTGATCTTCTGAGCCACTATCACCAGACTTTCAGGGCATCAGGATGTTCTAGACGATCATGAGATGCACTATCTATGAGTACATGGATTTAGAGCTTATTAGGATTATGCTATCACGAGACTATAGCACTACATGATCCTTTTCGATTGAGAGTGCCTGATGGTAGTTACTTATCTGAGGAGATTATAGAGCCTATTTTATTAGCAGGAGAAACTTCTCTAGCCTTATAAAGATTGAACGAGGATTTGTTCTTAGCCGGATTTATAGTGACATGGTTCTGTATTTTTTTTCTTCCCATTACAGAGGGATCAGTTCGTCCAGATGCAAACCTGCACAGTAAAAGCATTTATATTTTTATAACAGCGGCCCCTTGAGCATAACCCCTTGCAGAAAGCATGATTAGGCTAATATTGGCCTAACATCTAGGCTACACACATACACCCTAACATCTAGTCTACAATAATACATCACAAAATAAGCATACAACAAACCATACACCCCTCTAACATAAAGTTAGAAGTGGTAACTTAATATAATGTGTGTGAATTAAGGCTTGTGCGGTATGTCCTAACTTGGCTTTAGAGTTATAATTTGCTAAGTGTAAGGGATTTAATTTATAAAGGGTTGATTTCTCTTTGAGTGATTTAATTGATTTGAAGATTTCACTTAGTGTTTTCTTTTATTTCATATGACCTACACTTAACAACTAAGTGTTATAAAGAGAAGAAAGAGAGGGAACTTCTCTTTCATCCCTATCTTAAGTCGCTTCTAAAGCAAGTTAATTAATAAATTTTCTTTAGTGAATGGTTTATTATATGTTTTAATCAATATTAAGTTTAGGTTCACTCTAAATGACCTTATTCAATAATAAATGCATCTTTAGATTAATTAAAATGAATTACTATCACATAACACATATTTATTCATTTCTTTTCATCATGTATATTATGCATATGATTAAATTCTAAGCATACTTATATATACAATGTAGCATACTTAAGTTGACTTGGTTTGACTTAATTCAAGGTGATTGATCATCTTGTGGTGATTGTTGATCATGATATGAGGCTTGGATGGGCTTGGTTCAATCCAATTTGGGTTGGATTAGAACTTGGCTCAAAAAGGTCCTTTAGGCCACTTTGGGTCAAGTGCATCTAAATGAGTCAATTGGCTTGGCTTTTGCTTGATTCGAGTTTAGTTGAACTCATATATGAGCTTATGATTGAAATATAAATTCAATTGCAATCAATTTGGAGACTAATGGACTTTGGCTCATTTAAAGTTTTCAAGTTAAAAGGCCTAACTTGGGCTTGACTTGGTTGATCTCAATTTGGCTAGATAATTGTAGGCTTCATTTATATTTGGATAGAATATTGAAGGAATGATTGATTCAAGAGAAAATCCATTGATTTTAGCATGGTTTAGGTGGATTTTGGTTAAGTCCAAAAATTGGCTTAAAGAGTATAAATTGGATTTTGGTTTGATTTTGGATTTGGTTTTGGCCAATTGGATTTATATTTCATTTATATTTATTAATTTAAATAAAGATATAAATGATTCATGAGAAAATCACTTTGAGTTTGGAGTGATTTGAAAGCAAATTTACTAAGCTCATGGATGTAGGTCAAAAGGGCTTAAGTAAGAAATTCATTTAGTTTGATTTATTTTTGGTCATTAGAAGGTGGGTTTCATTTATATTTATAAATATAAATGAAAACTAATTATTTATAAATAAACCAATTGATTTTGAATTAGTTTGGGTCAAGATTTGGTTAATCTTATGGAGGTAGGTCTATGTGGCTTAAGTAGGATAATGGTTTGGTTTGATTTAGTTTGATTTAGTTTTGATCATTTGAGTGTGGATTTCATTTATATTTGTGAATATAAATGAAGAAATAATTGATTTATAAAGAATCAATCAAGTTTGGGATAACTTAGGTGGAGATTTGGCTAAAACATGAGAGTGGATCATAAGGCTTAGGAAGGAATTTTGGACTTGATTTGATTTTGGGTTTTAATCACTTGGGAGTTTGGATTTGAATTTGATAAAGGATAGAGATTGAATTGATCTTTGAAAAAATTAACGGGAATTGAATTGGATTATTCTAAGTCCATAAGATGAAATCAAAGTGCTTAGAAAGGGTTTTGAATTTGAGCTTGATCATGGATTTCAATCAAATGATTTGGAATTTAGATTTGGATTTGGAATATGAATTGGAATTTGAGGTTTGGTTTAAGAAGGAAAGTATGGATTGGGTTTGAGAAGGTGCATATGGATTAGGTTTAGGCTACAAGGTGGATGATTCCCTTAAGTCTTAAGGCATGGCCTAATCCTATGATTAACCTTTCTAAGTCTCTAAGCTTAGGTTAAGTGTCCACCTAATCACTAGAAGTGTCTTAAGACTAAGGAGTTCTTAGTGTCTATAAGAGTTCTAGATCTATGCTGAGGAGGTTGAAGACTCACTCTAACAGTGAGGTCAACAAAAGAACCCCCAATAGGTATAGTGTAACTAACAAGGCACACCGCACGTATTGGCATTGACCGAGGTGATCAACAACATATAAAGGATTGCAAGTGCTAATGGAAATGATCAATCCCTAAACCTGAGACACAGACATAATCATGATCTTAGTGCAATGCAACTCAACTTATGCCAAGGCATAAGAGCGGGAGGAGGAATCCGCCAAGGGATTGAGTATACAAACCTTCCACTAGGGAAGCAAGTTCGGATTATCCACTAGGGATAAGGGTTTGAATTTGATTACAAATATGATTTAGGGAGAGAAGATCCACTGGGGATTAGGATTTATAATCCACGGGATGGGTGCATGAACCTTCCACTGGGAAGCAAGTTCGGATTATCCACTAGGGATAAGAATTTGATTTGGTTTTAAAGATTCATTTGGGGTAGTATCCACTAGGGATAACAATTTGGTTTGATTTGATTTGATTTGTGATTATGGGGATCCACTGAGGAGAGGATAAAATTTGGTTTAAGGTGCAGTCGAGAGAATATCTACTGGAGATGTGAGCTTGGATCCACTAAGAAATAAAGTGGATTTAATTTATGGATTTCTTTGGTTTTCTTGGGGAAGTATCTGCTAGGGGTAAGAGTGGATTTGATATATGGACCCTGTCGGTGTACGATGGATATACTAAAAAAAATATCAATCGGCCTATCTTAAATTTATAAATCCAAAGGGAAAGAATACTGACCACAAGGTAAGACTAACCAACCTAAGGGTAACTATTGAGAGAGTGCCGCTAAGGACTTACCTCAACTCAAAAATAGTCATAAATATCATTTTAATTTAATGGATCGATGGATTCACTAAGAAGGGGATATATCAGCCTTGCACTATCTTAGATTTACAAATCCAAAGGGATAGTCTATCCACGCGGTAGGGCTAACCAACCTACATGGTGCCTTTCGGTGTGCAACGGCTGTGCTAGGAAGAAAGGGTGTAGACTTACATCTTCCAAAGCGGAGCAACTGCTGGGGTGATCGATTGGTAGCACAATAAATCAAACCTAACATATTACTGTCCATCGGTGTACAACGATCGTGCTGGAAAGAATGCGTAATAGACTTACATCTTCCAAAGCAAGGATGACCACCGGAGTGACCTGTTGGTGGCACAATAAGTCATACTTGACCTAAGGGCGACTACTAAGAGAGTGATGATTGGGACTTATCTCCAAAAGTAGTGTGATTCTATAGGGAGTTTTTTGACCTAAAGATAGGATGCGCTTGGGAAAAGGTACCGGGGGGTGTCCTCCAATCCATGAATATATATATATATATATATATATATATATATATATATATATATATATATATATATATATATATATATATATATATATATATATATATATATATATATATATATATATATATATATATATATATATATATTGTGGAACCTATTGGTGTGTGAGGACCACTCTAGAAGGAGCTTATATATGTCTATCTCAAAGGAGAATCTATGTCAAGATGTATTCTCAAGGGGTGGCTAGAAAGGGGAATGTCCAATCCAAGAGTAATCCGGATAGTGTTTAGATAGGGTCACTAAAGACGTGATCCAAATAGTGTGTCCAGAGGGGAGGTGTGCTAAAGGCTTTATCTTGGACCCTGTAAAAGAAAATCTATAGGTGTACGGTGGCCAACTCCAGGAGAAAGCTTGTAAACTTACATCTGTCATGAATAGTGTATCCACTAGGTGGGTCAATGTCAGCATAGCGAGAACCAACCAACCTAATGTGCCCGTCAGTGTGCAATGATCAATCTGAGAAGAAGGCTTATAGACTTACATCTTCAAAAATAAAAATGATCACTGCGATAGTCTATCATCGGCGGGACAGATGTTATACGACCTAGGGCGACCACTAAGCGGGGAGTCCTGTGTAAGGATTGGACCTTGACTTGAAGTATCTAGGAGGAAAGGATCCACTGGGGGACTTATCCTAAACCTCAAATATACTCAACCCAGTCAATGTATGATGGCTAGTTCAATAAGAAAGTGTGTAGACTTATATCCTCTTAAATAAATGAGGTAGCTTACCGGCTGCGCAGTAAGGCTTACCAAACTAACAAGGCGTTGATTTGCAATGGTCAAGTTAAGAAGAAATCTTATAAACTTACATACTCTAAATAAGGAACCAGTGGGGTGACACACTAGTAGGGTAGCATGTCAGCCAGACCTAGAGCAGCTAATGAGTGAGTGTCACAGGGGGCTTTATCCCACATCAAAGTAGCCCGAGACAAAATATATGTATTTGTTTTATATATGGTTATATGTAGTTTGTGTTTGTGTTCTGTTGATAAAGGATAGGATGTCGCTCGGGTTCCTTACACTTACTCTAAACACATCGTGGCGGATTCCCAAGCAAAGTTGTTTTTAAAGTATGAAGAGATGGGATTTGCGATGAAAATAAGTTTTATTGATAATTATTTTGAAATAAGATTTATGGATAATATTTCTTTAGGAAGAGCCAATTGATTGGAAGCATTGGACGCTCTCCCTTATAATTTATAAGCTGATAAGATCCTCCTTGGTAGGCCTTCTCTATGGAAAAAGGGTCTGCCCAAGTGGGTTTAAACTTGCCTCCCATCTTTCAACGAGCAACAATTAGTCTCCTTTGAACTAAAACAAGCTCTCCTACTTAAAAAGCTCTAGGACAGACCAACTTATTATGAGCTTAAATCATTTTGGCTTTGTACAACTTGAGGTTCTGGCATGCCCAGAGGAGTCTCTCCTCCAAACCTTTGAGTTCTTCTAACTGCAACTTGGTGTTCTGCTCCGTTATGATCTTCCTACCCACAGCTATCCTTAGTGATGAGAGTTGGACTTCTAAAGGTAGAACTACTTCAGGCCCATACACTATGGAGAATGTGGTACATTGAGTTGGAGTTTTGTATGTGATGCAGTAGGCCCACAAGGCTTCAACCAACAGCTCATGCCACTATCACTTATTATCGTCAAGTCTCTTCTTCAGTATTTGGATGAGAGTTTTGTTGAATGCTTTTGCTATACCATTTGCTCGGGTAGTAGATGATAGAATATCTCCAATCTATGCTTTGTCTCTAGGCAAAGCTGTTGATCTTAGTGCTCTTGAATGTAGTACCATTATCAGATATAATTCATCGAGGCACCTCAAACTTATATACGATATGGTACCTAAAAAACTAGAGCACATGTTAAGTTGTGACCTCTCTAAGTGGGATTGCCTCTACTAACTTGGAAAAGTAATCGGTGGTAGCTATAATGAACCAGTGATCCTTGGAAAAAGGAGGATCGATCGAACCCACTATGTCAGTGCCCCAACACTCAAATGGCCACGAGGCCAATGTAAGATTTAAAATGTTGTGGTTGATGCAGGACCACACTGCGCACCTAACATTGGTGGCATCTCCTAGCTACATCCATGCAATCTGTAATCATCAAAGGCCAGTAGTATCCTAGTCTCTTAATCTTGGCTTTTATCTTTGGACCAGATTGATGAGCTCTGCAAAAATCTGAGTGTACCTCGATCACGATCTTATAGGCTTCGTGTTTGTCTAAATAATGTAATCACATATGATCAAAAGACCACTAGTACAAGGTGTCATCTACGAGAGCGTAGGAAAGGGCTCTCTACTTCACTTGATGTGCTAGTGACTTCTCTTGAGATAGTTTGCCTATATTTAGATAATCCATGAATAGTTGCCTCCAATCTAACTCGTCATCCTTTTTGGTAATGGAAACCTCCCCTTCAAGAGAGATTCTCTTGATGAGTTCGTCAACAAGGGTTAAAACCTTTCTATTTTAGACCCTTATTGGTATGGACTCATCTTCCAAATATGACAACTCTCTGGCAAGCTTGGCTAATAAATTTGCTACGGCATTCTCTCCTCGAAGAATCTTGTAAATGGTAAACCTCTAGGATTTGGGTCAACAACTCCATAGTGTACTTGTGGGAATGATGGAGCATAGGCTTTAGAACTTTATAAGACCCAACAATTTGGTTGATGACCAATTGAGAATCCACGATATCTTGGATGCATAGCGTAATGGCCAACTCTAAATCGACAATCAGAGCCTCATATTCGACTTCGTTGTTGATGCATGGATTGGATAGATAATATAAGAATCTTATCACATTGTGATCCAGAGTTAGGAGAACTATTCCTACCCATGACTTTCCTGAAAGAGTAGATTGTGGTTCTTCTCCCTTCTAAAAGGAAGCCGCACCATCAAAGTATATCTCCCAATGATAAATGCTAGTATCCCCTAAGTTCATGATATGTTCATCAGGGATGCAAAGATTAAATCTAGGTAGTGCTTTTCAATAGGTGGATAATTTGTCTCAGTAAGGATTAGATGATGATTGAGATAGTAGAGTGCATTCTCTTTCCCTTCATTGTTGGTTTGGGCCAACAAAGTACCAAGGGAGTCATCTAATGCAGCAGCATATAGTATCAATGGTTTGCCCTGGATAGGGGCTGCTAGAACTGACAGTGTCATCAGATAGTGTTTGATGTCTTCGAAGGCATACTGACACTTGGCATTCTTTTTGCAAGTCCTGAAAATTTTTGGCATCTTCTTGATAGGTTGGATATGAAGCATGTTAGATACGCCAACCACCCTTGAAATGATCTTCATTGAGTTAGACTTTTAGAGGATGGAATTTTTAGTTATCACCTTGATCTTCTCTAGATCGATTTCTATTCCACAGCGTTGAACAACAAATCCAAAAAATTTTCTTGAAGCTACTCCAAATGTACACTTCAAGGGATTCATTTTAATGTTGAATTGTCTTAACCATTCTAAAACTACTCTCAAGTCAAAGAGATGGTCTTCCTTTTCTCTACTCTTAAATACGAGATCATCGATGTAGCACTCGACTTGATGATGAATGAGTTCATCGAAGATACAAGTCATGGCCCACTGATAAGTAGCACCGGCATTTTTAAGGCCGAAAGGCATGACCCTATAGCAAAAGATTCTGATCGGGGTTTGAAAAGCAGTGTTCCTTTCATCCTCATGGGCCATCTTTATATGGTAATATCTAGATGAGCCATCCATGAAAGAGAAGATTGCATGAGATGAGATAATGTCCACCATTAGTTCCGGGATTGGTAGTGAAAATTCATCTTTTGGACATGCCTTATTTAGATCCCTAAAATTGACACAAATACAAATTTGTCCATTCTTTTTCTTAACTAGGATGAAATTGGCCAACTAGGTAGGATATTTTTCTTCCCTGATAAAGCAAACATCGATCAGTTTCTTGACTTCAAAAATAACCTGCTGTTCAATGTCTATTCGCATGCGTCTTGGAGCTTGCTTGATAGGGTTAGCACTAAGCTCTATTGCTAACTTATGGACTGCTACGTTAGAAGATAAACCAGGCATCTCTCCATAACTCCATGCAAAGCAATCCTTAGACTCAGTCAATAGCCTAATTAATTCATTAGTTTCAGTATTATTCAATAAAAAATTGATGTATGTCATGGATTGTCTTAAGTTCCTAAGTAGATTTCTTCAAGCTTGTCGATGGTTGATCTGATTTCCACTTTGAACTATGGCAGTGCATCCTTGACTTCAAAGTCATTTGAATCATCTAAAGTTTATAAACACACCTCCTCATATGAGTTAGTATGAATTGAAAAGAACCTATCAGATTCCAAATGATTGGTGATGATTAGACAATAATTGTCATCATCGATTGGACCCATTGTGCAAAAACCTAGTCCTATTCTTGATTGAGGATGTCTACTTTGGTTGTCCCATAACCTTTCAAAGTAGTTCAACCTATGTTTAGACCAAGTATTTGAGATTTATCCCATCTTTGCTAGATTAAGAACACAAGGTGAGTACCAATCAAAAGGAAATTGTACTAAATCTTTATATCAATCATCCTCAAGTTCTACATCAGCTTTCTAACTTGAGGATGATGCTCTCAAAAAGAATCTTTGAGTCTTCCCATCTATGGATGAGTTAGGGGCTTCCTTAACTACTAAACCCTCAACTTTTTGTGAAGAAAGTGGGGTTAGAGCTAAGGTTCCCAACTGATGCCTGACTATTTTATAGGCAAACTTGGATACATTGATGCTTTGCCTTGGAGCCTGATCTTCATCACTATCATGCTCAACTGTCACCTCAAAATTGAATTGCTACTAAGAAGAGCTAGCTGGTGTGCTAACCACATAAGACTCATCCTCTGAACTTGATTCTAAGTTTATGTGGATAGCAGATGTGCTTCTGGTGCTTGGGACACCTCCTATTGGGTGGCCAATAGGGAGGCTTTCCACCTCGGGGGCTACCTCTAAACTGTCCTCTGCCTATGCCTAGTGGAGGTCGGGTCATCCTACCATTATGTTCGAATGGAGTAACAAACTATGGGTGAAATCTAATATCAGGCTTTATATCTTTCCCTGGGCCCATATCTCGCTCTCTTTTATTTACTTTTCCTCTCTTTTTTCTTTTCATTTTCATTTTTTTCTTTTTCTTTTCTTTCTTTTTGTCCCTCACGAGGATCTTGAGTAAGCTCATGAGAATGGACTTGTTAATTTTGGGGAAGAAAATAGGCTGCATCCTCATATATCCACTCATGAAATGTGAATGGCTTGAGATCTCCTTTGACATAGTATTCAATCCCACCTCTCATGAACTTCATGCACTAATGTAGTGATGATAAAATTGTGTTGTTTTCATGTATCCATGGTCTCCCAAGAAAAGCATTGAAAGATGTTTCTGAGTCTACAATATGAAACTTGGCTTCAATCTTCCAGTCATCTATCTCCAATGGCAACACTATGGAGCATAAAGCCCTCTCGCCTCATTCATTGAATCCTCTCAACATCACCCTCTTTTTTTAGAGTTTGGAGATGTCAATCCTCAAGTAAGCAAGGGTTCTTAGGCTCATAATGTTGACTAATGCACCTTAGTCAACCATAACTCTTGATAACCTCTATCTGTCAATGTCCACTGTAATATAAAGAGGGCAGTTATGCTTGGTCATCCCTAGAAGCAAGTCTTCATCACTGAATGTAACTTCTAAGATGTTGTTTGAGCTATGTGCCTCCTCTTCAATAGCGGTGAACTGAGCTAAACATATCTCTAGATCAAGAAGAGCCTTTATTAGAGATTCCCTCATCTCTTTGGATATAATAAGAGCGTCATATATGATTAACTTAGCTAAAAACTCTCTAAGATGTGCTAGAACATTGTAATCAACTTTGACTTGGTCCTCCACGAGCATATCCATAGGTGGAGCATCCTGTGGAGGGGCTATCTACTCACTGGAATAAATGGCTTATTTACCCTTATCCTGAGGTGCTACCCTAGGAGGTAGAACTTTGCCACTGCACAAGTTGACTTCAATGACCTCTTGGAATGATGAACTTATGGAAAGTTCTACCTTCTCATCAGGTATACCTATAACTTCTCCTATGGGATCCTCATAGTCAGTTGACTCCAAGTCAATCTCAAGTGGTGAACTCAATTCATTCAAAAAAGGAAAGTCTGATTCTAAATTAGAAGAGAGGGGATCTAATGACTAGAGCTATTATTATTCATTTCTAAGACTTGGAGAGTTTTCAAGAGGAATAAAATCTAGAGTCTCAGAAGTGGACAAGATGTAAGTAAAAGTTTTCTTCATTGATTTCTTTTTGGGTGGAGGTACATGATAGAAATCCAATAAAGTAAATGGATTATGAGATTTAATGCCCTTGTCCGTTGATACAATGCTCCTGCTAGAAGAAGAGGAACTAGTAGAGGAAGAAGTAGTAGCTGCAATGGTGGATGGAGTCTGACTCGAGCGTGGTTGTCTCTTGAACTATCTCAGGCAAGTAAGGTGGCTCTGCTCTACTAAGTCACCTTCTTCAAGTTGTCTTTGGCAACTTGCAAACCTTCCTTGATGTTGGAGGTTTGAGCTACCTCAGACACTTATAAAGAGAGTTTCTTGATTTTAGAAACTACTTTCTTAGAGGTTTGAGATAAGGCAATATACCAACCTTCTTTTATCTTAAGAGGATTGCAAGTATCCCTAAGAATTACCCTAATATAACTGGATGGTTGTTCTAATAAGTATTCCTTAGGGATAACTACAGTGTCTGACTTGTAGCTACGCTTAAGCCAATCCTTAAAAATAATGCAATCCCCTAAGATATGACTAATCGTGTTGTGGTAGGGGCAATAGTTAGGATCATTACTCTTGCCCACTTCCTCCGGCCTCTTGGGATCTAGTAACTGAAAGTTTGGTTTCTTTAAGAGACTCATAAAGATTTTCCTAACTACCTCCCTCTTGAATGAATATGGCTTATTCAATCTATCGATAAGAGTAGGTGGGTAATAGCTAGCTAGCGATGGATAGGAGTACCGCTGTTAAGTATGCTGCTGAGCGGTGGGAATGGTTATTGTGGTGGCTGATATGATGGCCGAGGAGGTGGCAGAGGAGGTAGTAAAGGAGTCTGCTGAGCATGGGGTCTCTCATACTATACTTTAGCTGGCTACTTCCCTCTATCTGTTGAAATAACTAACTCTGGCTTCTTCTCGAACACCTAGTTTCTCAAATGTTTAAATGGTAAAGGCCCTAAGCATGAAGGCATCCAGGCCATGAATATTCTTGAGAAGAATCTCAATGGCATGCTGTTTGGATAGCTATGGCTCACATTTCACACTCAAGTTGCACCACTTGAGAATATAATCAACAAGAGACTCATTGGGAACTTGCTTCACTATAATGAGGTCTCCTACAGTCACTTTTTGTTGAGCTTCAAAAAACCTCTTGACAAAGAAGTGCTCCACCTCAACAAAAGTCCTCACACTTGGGCAATACCAATCAAATGCAACCCTAACCTCTGACAAATAGTCGAACAAAGTGCATCAACGCCATCGGTGATCGTGCTCTAAATTGTGCAATATACTGACGCGGGTTCCCACTGCCATCAAAGATCTTAAAGGAAAGTGGCACAAAACCCTTGAGGTATTGAACTACATCGAATTCCTTTGGGTATGGTCTACCCTTTGGAATAGATGAGCTCTCCCTAGCCTGTGCCATCTTTTCCCTCACCTACTATTCTTCCATATGCTTGATATTCTTTTCATGCATGGAAGTGCCATCTGTAACCTTCCTATGCAAGCTAGATCATCCTCGTGGAGTGCACTAGGGCGGTCTAAAGTATGCACTCAGTGCACCATAGAGAAGGCGTGAAACTTGGGCTGAGGTCTACAATGCTAAAACCACTTCCATCAACTCCTCTACTTTCTTCTCCATCTTATCAATATGATCACCCATCTGCCTGAGCTAGTGGAGGAGGTGCTGAGACGAGTGATCAGTGTCACCTTTCTCCAACTCAGCATCTTTCTAAATAAGATGATCTCACTGTAAGGACCCTCATGTATCAACCATGTGGACCCTGATTGTGTTGTTCAACATGTCATCCTCATCAGGATCAAAGCAAATACTATCCTCCTCCTGATCTAAATGGTCACTCTCGAGAATTCATCTTTTCTTGCAATATAGTCTGCTAATATGTCATCTATTGATTGGTCTACTATGCATGGCTGGACCGGTATGAACACCTGCTGATGGATAACCATAGGACTGTGCGCATATGTCTCTATGCACTAGATACTGCCCACTGATAAGACTTCCTCACTAGGTGGATCAACTGTCATGGGGAATTTGTATGTGTCCCATCCCCTCTCTCTCTCTCTCTCTATCTATCTATCTATCTATCTTTGATGGAGGTGATGTGACCATGATACTCTTGGGTCACCACTCCTTCCTAACCATAGCTAAGGTAGAGGGTCAAGCAGGGGAGCTCAATCTCACCTCAACAAATGGAGCGGATGGAGCGGGATCCTTGGGTTGTAGCTGGATCACCAGCGAGGATGGTCTTTCCTCAAATGGGGGCTTTTGAAGCTTGGTGGGAGTGGTGGATGGTATAAGTTGAATGGGTGATGGTAGACGATGAGGGGAGTGGTGTAATGGCAACATCAACTACCTCTCAACTGGAGATCTCCTCCTATGTCGACGCTCCTAAGAACAATACTATCACGAATGATTGGCCCACGAGATGATCGAGGAAATCCATCGGAGGCTGCCGCCTAGCGTACCTCCTCACTCCCTCTTGCCGCAGGGGTACTCAAGCCTCCACATCTCTCTCCATGTGGATCTGACCCCTAACACTTCTAAGGAACATGAATATCAGATCAAAGTGGGACTACGACTCATAAGCTCTGCGACCTGGCAGAATAGTCCTAAGGCAGTGGGGCTTCCCTGCTCTAGTGTCTCAAAGTGTCTTTGGTGGTGGAGGCGTGTGATCCTCTATAGTCCTCCTCTCCATCATCTTTGAGTGGGGGTGAAACCTACTTACCACTTAAGAGTGGAGAGGTCTCATGGGAGAACCCTCCTCTATGTGAGGCGTGCTCGAGCTCCCTGGCTACTCACTCATGGTCCCACTTGACCTTCCTATTTTTTGTTGTTGTTCGGTGCAGGTGAGGAAAGCAGAACAAGCTAGAACCTACCTCAAGGTGGGGAGACTATCTGAGGCCAAGATAGCCTTCCCCTTTGGGGTGACCAAGAGGAGGTAGTAGCTCTCATTGGGCTATGGCAGGAAACTAAGCGAACCCATGTTGAAGCGGTTAACGATTGACCGAGCAGGGGTATGGGAACCACGGTAGCCTACCTCTTCAATGACGGGAACTTAGAGTTAGATGGGATGTCAAAGCGAATAAGTGGTGTCTGTCTCACCACCTCCTCCCTACTAATAGTATGAGGGTTGTCTCCTCACAAGTAACTTGAGCTCCCTCAAAACCATGACCAAAGTAAATCGGATGTGTGGCGATAGTCAGGGTGAGATTGGACTGATCCAAGGCGGATCTATCTTGGAAGACATAATCTTGCACTAAGCGAAAGATTGACTACATTGAAATCCCTGCATTTGTTTGAAATGTAATTGAGTTAGACCATTGCTTTAATATTTGTCTTCAATCACTGACTTCTAAAATTGATTTGGAATTTGAACCCACACTTAACAAAATTAGGTATGCTAAGTGGGGTTCATTGAATTTTGGAGAGATTTTTGATAATTGGAGGAGAGACTTTGCCATATGATTTTGATTTAGAACCCATACTTCAACAAATTTAAGTATGCTAAGTGGGGTTTCAAATATTTGGAGAAACTTTGTAGATATATATGTTGTATGTTTTGTTTGAAAATTTGATTTGGAAAACTTTTACTTAACAAATTTAGGTATGCTAAAAAGGTTTTCAATTATATGTTTGAAAATTGTATGCAAAAAGCTTTATTTGTGGTGATTTGTTATGTGTGTGATATATGTTGATTTGATTTGAAAAATGAGGCTCTTACTTGACAAATTTGGTATGTTAAGTAGAGACCAAATGTGTTATAATATGTGTTGATTTGATTTGAAAGGGAGGCTCTTACTTAACAAATTTGGTATGTTAAGTAGGATTCAAGTGTATTATGATTTCAAAATGAGGCTCTTACTTAACTTAAGTATGTTAAGTAGGAAACAATATGTTGAATATGTGTTGATTTGTTTTGAAAATGAGGTTCTTTCTTAACAAATTTGGTATGTTAAGTAGGAGCCAAGTGTGTTTGATTTTCTTTCTCTTTTCGAAAAAGAGGGGAACTCTTTGTTTCAAAAATATGGTATGTCAAATAGAGTTCAAAATGCATTGCGTTTTTGAAAGAGCGAAATATATTTAACAAATTTAGGCATGTTAAATGGATTTCAATTTGTTTTTGTGATTTTTAAAAATGGGACTCTCATTTGACAAATTTGGGTATATCAAATGGAGTCCAAATGTGTTTTGATTTTCAAGACTTTGGAAAAGAGGAATTCTACTTAACAAATGTTGATATGTTAAATAGAATTCAATTTATTTTGATTTTCCAAAAGAAAGGGGAACTCTCATTTGACAAATTTGGGTTATGTCAAATGGGGGGTTCAAATATGCCTTAATTTCATGTGTGTGATTTCTTGCTTTTGAAAAGAGGGTAACATCAACTCTAGCACATATGAAATATGCTAAGTGGAGTTTCAATTTTATGTCATGATTTGAAAATAGGACCTTCATTCAACAAATTTGTGTATGTTGAATGGGGATAGCTATTTTCAAAAATATGCTTTTTGAAAAAGGGATTTTAAAATTTTTTATTTGGATTTTGAAAAGAATCTCCATGTAACAATTATAGGAATTGTTAAATGAGGTTTGGTTATATGAATTTTGTGCTTTTTGAAAACTTCTTATGAATTTTGTGCAAATCTTTTTCTATGTGAATTTTGAAAAGTGCTTTTGAAAGAGTGCTACTTTGCAAAAGAGGTTATTTTCCTGAATATAAGGTGAACCATGCCTTACCAAGCTAGTGGTAAAGAGGTTCCAAATTTTTAGTCATCTCCTTTCATTAGCTAATCTTATCTTTCACCTATTGGAGGATCCAATAGAGGTTTCAAGACCTACAATGAGTGAGATCCTAAAACCTGGAGGATGTTGGCTAGCTTTGCTTAAGAATGAAATAAGCTAAGTGCCAATGGAAAGATAGATAGTCTCAGACTCATATAAAATGCATGTCTACTATCGATACTTGGAGACAATAATTGTCTACTAGAGATGGAGAGAGGAACCCAGTGGAGACGCCAAAAAAATCAGTGGTGTTTATTTTTGATATGTATATGGGGGACACCACACAAATCTGAGGATGTACTTATTGAAGTGATCACATACAACATTGAGATATGATGTACTATCTCGAAAGATAGAGGCATCACCCTTCAATAGACCTAATCACCTAATAAGGACTCCTAAGGCAAGATGGGTCTTCAAATATACCAGATATTTTTCTCCTACTTTACATGGATGAATAAAGTAGGGTTTATATTAAACTGGGTTCTAAAGTTTCCTATGAGGGCAAGCCCCATAGTTAATTACATCCTAAGGAAGGTGAATTCCTTAGGAATATACTCGATTAAAGTAGGCAATTATTGTCTCCAAAGATTTTAAAGATAAAACTATCAATAAATTGGCTATATTGAAAAATCAAATGGGATAGATCAAAAGGAGAGAGACTTATTATTGATGCCAAATGAGATGAGTAGGGAATGCTCATGATACTAGGAAACTTAGGAACATTCCAATCTACCCTATAGTTGGGCTTTATGCATTTGAAAGTGAAGAGAATTAAATGTTTGAGTTGAAATTTTATTAGATTGCTAGGGCTTATAACCCAACAATACAAGATTATGAAAATGCCTAAGAGGTGAGGATTTATGCTTGTAGCCCAAAGAAAATAGCAACCTCAGATCCTAAATCTAGGCAGTTTTAGCAAGGGTTAAAGAACGACCTAAATCTAAGCAAAAAAGGGTATATGGTTTACCTCCACAAGAGAGAGTAAACCACCCATAGACT
This sequence comes from Cymbidium sinense, assembly GCA_021442155.1. Classification (NCBI taxonomy): domain Eukaryota; kingdom Viridiplantae; phylum Streptophyta; class Magnoliopsida; order Asparagales; family Orchidaceae; genus Cymbidium; species Cymbidium sinense. The sequence continues at coordinate 17,534,434 of CM038223.1, forward strand.
TATAATGCACAGGTGGCGACCAACTAACTCCTCCTATGCTTTAAAACTATGTGGGCAAGTCATATGATTTTGCAATATAGTTAGGTTATTATTATTTAGAAAGAAACTAAGGTCCTTAAACTCACTCCCTAAGAGGCTGGAACATGAGTGGTATGAAACAATGACTTAGTCTAATGTAAATCTTTTAAAATTTTAATTGATTTTGAACTTTTCATTTTGACAAATGCCATAGGATTTCATATGTATAAATGCATATTAAAATGAGTTATGGGATAAATCAGAGAGAAAGAGGTGTTTTTAACCACAAAGGAGACCCTCAAAGGTCAAGTTTTTCCCTATCATGCAAGGATGGAAACCCTCTCTTTGCAAGAATGAATCAATATGAATGCGTGATATTAAACATACAACATTCAGCTAAGGGGTTGCTAAATCTTTTAATTATCTTGATTTAATGCCTAGGCTTTATATAAGGTTATGAGTTATTTAGAAAATTTAGTTATGAGTTGTAGTTGGGGTAGAAAAATTAATTTTTCCCTAAGAGCCTAATCGGATCCAGGCCACACATTAAATCACCATTCATGAAGAAACTAGAAAGACACATGCCATTTCTATTGTGCAATTTAAACATAACATCAAGCATTTTATAAATCTAATGCAAAAGAATAAAAGGCTAGTGCGGTTGAGTGCACCGTACAACCCGAAAAGAGAAAATGGGTAGCCGAGCTCTACCCCCGGTATATAAGAGAATAATTACAATTATAAATAATAAATACTATGGGGTTCTTCAAGTCTTCATTCTTCATGTCTCCTTCATTTCTTTATGTCTTTGCTCATTTTGATTTGCTAAGCTTCAAGGCATCACATGGTGCCCAGGACAAAGCCTTCTAGCCAATGCTCATCCTAAACCCCCATAGCACTATTCCTAATTTATAAGGCAAAATTACATTAAGATAGGAAAAGTAAATCTAACTACACTTGTAAAATAGAGTTTAGCTAAAGATACATACAACCCAAGTAGTTATATTTATAATTTGGACTTAGCACCCCGCATATAGGCAACCAAGCCCACCTTTCCTAACTTGGATTATACTTAGGGGGCTTAAGCAACCTACAAGCAAAACATTTATATTTATTTTTATAGTGGCCCCTTTAAGCACAATCTCCTATAGAAAAATATGATTAGGCTAACATCGACATAACATCCAATCTACGAAATATACACCCTATCATCTAGTCTAAAATATTATATCACAAAATGAAACATACATCAAACCATTACAGCATAACATATGGCTAGAAGTAGTGACTTAATCTAATGTGTGTCTTAAGGCTTGTGTGTATGTCTAACTAGGCTTTAGAGTTGTAGTTCTCTAAGTATGAAGGGAATTTAATTTAACCATAAAGGATGGTTTCACTTTAAGTTGTTTAATTAATTTGACAATTTTAATTTGTGTTTTGTTTGATTTCATGTGACTACACTTAGCAACTAAGTGTTATAAAGAGAGGAAAGAGAATTGCTCTCTTTCATCCCTACCTTAAGCCACTTTCTAAAGCACATTAATTTGACTTGGTTCTCTTTAGTGAATGGCTTATTACATATTTTAATTAATCATAAGTTTAGGTTCACTTTAAATGACTCCATTCAATATGAAAGGCTTCTTGGGATTAACTCAATTGAATTACTATCATATGACATATATCAAGTTATTCCTTTCCATCACACGTAGCATGCATATGACTTAATTCTAAGTGTAACTATACATGCAACATATTTCTTTTAGCACACTTAAATGAAAGATGCATATGTGTATTTTGTAGAAAATGGGATTTTCATTCATTAGCTATATGCACATTCAAGTGTATAAAAGTTTTAAGCAAGTACTTTGCCATTATTAAACCAAGGGAGTGAGGTAAAGACCTCTTTGGGGCTACTTAAAGCCTTGCATCCCATGTCTAGACTAGATATACTCACTATTCTTGAATACACATGAACAAATGACTATAAAATGGAAAATCATGCAAAAAGTTGTATTTCTTTCAATTGAATTATTTATACATATGAGCTAAAGTTGAAAAGGAGATTTTCATTCATTAGCTAAATGCACATACAAGTGTATAAAATTTTTAAGCAAGTACTTCACCATTGTTAACCAGGGGAGTGAGGTAAAGACCTCCTTGGGGCTACTTAAAGCCTTGCATCCAGAATGTCAGGACTAGATATACCCCTTATTCTAATACACATGAATGTACAAGTGACTATAAGAATAGAAAATCATGCAAAAATTATATTTTATTTAATTGAATTATTTATACATGTGAGCTAAAGTTCTATCTAAATTTGAACATAGATATACATAGAATGAATTCAAACAAATATTGTGTCCTTTTCAAATGAATTATACACTTGTTAACATTCCAACTTTATGTAAATCCAATATAGAGTAAAGAAAGAAAACTCCATATCACATGTTCTAAGCCATAGACATATGCAAGCTAATAAATATTTATAACTATTAGCACTCCAAATATTATAGTTGATTTATATACTTTTAAAAATAACTTTGAATTAATAGTGATAATAGCCACATAGATTCTTATTTTAAATCAACACATGCAAACTTGACATAAAGAAAATCATTTCATTTGATTGATTTTTGAAAAAAATGAATGCATGATTACAAGTGACATACAACATTTAATATAATTGGAAAGAAATAAGCAACATAAAACACATGACTTCATTCAACCAAATTAATTCCTAAGGACAATCATATCAAATACAATCATTTAAAATAAACAAAAGTTTATTACTAAGATGAAGTCATGTGTTTTATGTTGTTTATTTATAGGTTAATTAATTTGCTCCTAACACATTCCCATATTGGTTAATTAATTTGGTTCAATGAAAATAAGTTAAGTTGATTTTATGAGTTAATTAGGTTGTAACATGCATTAAGTACATTAATTAACCCTTTCTTATGCCATAATTCCAAGTAATTATGGGCCAACCCTCAGAATTGAATGGCTCACAATTATTTGTTAATTCAGCTAAAAGGATTTAGTTAAGAACTCTTGTAACCCTCCCACACATGTAGATTAGTTATAATTTTCTTAGAATTTTCTTAGGTTATTGAACACCTAAGAGTATACCCAAGACTTAAGTGATTCAGAATGATTTAGATCTTAGTTTCATTGATTAAGTGATTCAATTAATTAATTAAGCCATAATTAGCTTGATTAATTAAATGAACTTGAAAGAATAGATTAAGAAGGAGGTCTCAATCTTATCACATGGGCTCATTCACTATTTCTCAAAGGATTAATCACTAAATTAATTGATTCATTAATGTTTGTGTGATAATCATTAATTGGATTAGAAGAGTAATTAATTAATTAATTAATTTCCTAATTTAGCAAGCAAATCCCAAGAAAATTAGGTGAGGTAGAGGTCATTCCATTAAACAATCTCAAAAAATTTGTATTAATCCCATGGTTAATTAAGGATAATTAAGTTAATTAATTTTACAATTAAACCTTAATTATTATTCAAAATTAATTGGAAATATTTTTATTAAATTCTTCTTTAAAATAATTTTAAAATGAGTGTTTATTTGCATTTTTTTTTATTTTTATACAATTTGTTGTGATTTTTCAAAGTTTTAGATGATCTAAATAATTTTTATAAAGCCTATTAATTTATTTAATTTAAATAGACTATATGAACTTCAAAATTCAATATTTTTAATCCAAAATGTTTTGACTTTGAACTTGTTATGGTAGGTGGATCTTAACTTCAGTTTCAATCTCTAAAAATTTCAACTCAATCTGATTTATATTTTTAGAATAATTAAAGAAATTTAATCTTGATTAAAACTCAAATTAAGCTCAAAATATTCAGTAAAATTTGAGGATTTTGTCTTTGTTGGAATTCTCTAGGAAAGACAAATCCAACGAGCCATTATTTGTAATTTTCGGTTGAGTATTTTATTGTAAATGACGACTGCTACTTCGTCCGCTCACCAACAGATGAAAATGACAACCAGAATACTGTAGCGAGCAAAGAACCGAACAAAAACTATGAAATTCAAAGGAATGGGGTCTGATTGGGTTCGATTTCGCATCGATTCTCGCCGGAATACTTCTATTTCGCATTAGGTTTGTATAAAATAAAGAATACAAGGGATTTCAAAGGGAAATTCCTAAAATTGCATAAGGATCATCACAAATAAGAGGTCCTACGGGCTAAAGTTCAACAAAATTACCTCACCGAGGATGGTTTCCGGCGGTGATGTTGATCCGAGCACACTCTTGGATGCAAGAGGAAGCTTTGAAATTAATGTAGCCTTTTGTCTCCCCTTACAATGTTGTATTCACCAATAGTTGTCACCTCCCCGTCGGAATCTGCCCAGTTTTGGTATTTTTAGCTCAAAAAAGTGGGGAAATGGTTGTTGGTTGTTTTTGGGGAGCTCTTTGAGAGTGAATGAAGGCAGGAGGAAGACCTTTGAGGCTTCTATTTTTTGTCTTTTCGGGATGGCCATTAATGGTGATGGAGAGATCATTGGGAGGTGATGGCTGATTGGGGACTCTGGATTTTAGCTCCCAAGTCTTCCTTTGTTGTTGTGTGGTCAGTCTCCATTGAATTCAAGTGATAGGGATGAGGGATTTTGCAAGATTGTGTGTAATCCCATGTGGGGGAGGATACATGAGGGATTTGTCTTGGATTTGGTTCCAAATGAGTTCGGGCTGATTTTGGGCTGACCCCGAGTGGGTTTGGGTTGGGTTTGATTAGCTCTCAAGATGTCATGGGTTGGTTTCAAAGGATTTGGCTCAATTTGGGCCATTTGAGTCACATGGGGTCATGTTGGGTTAGGTTGACCAGTTGGTCAAATTGGGTCAAACCAAGGCTTATATTAGGTTCAAATGATGATTTGAAGTGTTTTGGTATGATTAATTTTATTTAATTTTGCCTGGATTTTGGCTCATTTGAAATCAAACGAGTCAAATGGGTCAAGTTGACCAATTTGACCAAAATTGGCCAAATTGGCTTGGGTTATGGGTTGATTCAAGTTCAATTGGCTAATTGAAAAGGAATGTGGTCCTTGGTTTGAATCAATTTGGATTTAATTTAGATTTAGGCCAAATTGACCCTTTAGGTCAATTTTGGCTAAGTGGGTCAATTAGGTTAGGTTGGGTCCAATTGATCAAATTGGAGCTTTGGTCAAGTTCAATAATGAACTTGGAATGAACTTGAGCCATTGGCTACAATCAATTTGGGTTGGATCATGATTTGACCCAATTTATTCCTTTAGGTCAATTTAGGTCAACTTGGGTCAAAGGGCCAATTGAGTTTGGTTTGGCTTAATTGATGGTCAAGTCATGTTCAAACATTGATCATGGGTTGATGTGAATCAATGGTTTCAACCAAGCTGGTGTAGGGTGAGCTCTGCCTAGTTTTGATTCAATTGGGCTAAAAGATTGACTTGGTCAGATGACCAAGTTGAGTTGGTTTGACCCAATTCATGCCAATTGGTCATCCTAAGGTGATCAATGGTCATGGTATGAGGCTTGGATGGGCTTGGTTCAATCCAATTTGGGTTGGATTAGAACTTGGCTCAAAAAGGTCCTTTAGGTCACCTTGAGTCAAGTGAGCCTAAGTGGGTCAATTTTCTTGGTTTTGACTTGACTTAATATATGAGCCTGGGATTGAAATATAAATTCAACTGCATTCAATTTTGAGTCCAATGGATTTTGATTCATTTGAAATTTTCAAGTCAAAAGGGCTAAGTTGGGCTTGACTTGGGTTGACTTGAATTTGGTTTGATGATTGCAGGTTTCATTTATATTTGGATAGATGATTGGAGGAATGATTTATTCAAATAAAATCCATTAGTTTTGACTTGATTTGGATAGGATTTGGCTAAGTCCAAAGAATTGGTTCAAAGGGAATAGATTTGATTTTGATTTAATTTTGGAATTGATTCTTGGTCATTTTAATGTAGATTTCATTTATATTTGAGAAGATAATCAAAAGAACAATTGATTTATAAGAAAATCAATTTAGTTTGAATTGATTTGAAGGTAAATTTGGCTAAGCTCATGGGTATAGGTCCAAAGGGCTTAAAAGGGGTTTTGATTTAGTTTGATTTAGTGATTTAGTGATTTAGTTTTGATGATTTGAGTGTAGATTTTGTTTATATTTGTGAAAAGGATTGAAGATATCATTTATTTATAAAGAAATTAATCAAAATTTAGGTTGAATTGGGTTAAGATTTGGCTAGGTTCATGGAACCAACTCAAATGGCTTAAGAAGGATTTTGGGGTTTGAGTTAGATCATGGTCTTGAATCATTTGGAGCTGGATTTGAATTGTAATTTGATTATTTGATTGAAGAATTGAATTGATATTTGAGAAAATCAATTGAGTTTGGGTGGATTTGAATTTGGCTAAGGCTAAGTCCATAAGATAAAATCATAGGGCTTAAGAAGGATTTGAATTTGGATTTGATTATAGATTTCAATCATTTGATTTAGAATTTGGACTTGGATTTGGAATTTGAATTTGAATTTGAGGTTTGGTTTGAGATTTGAATTTAGATTGGATTTAAAAAGGTGCACATGGGTCAAGTTTATGCTATAAGGTGGATGATTTCCCTTAAGTCATAAGGAATAGCCTAACCCTATGATTAACCCCTCTAAGTCTCTAGGCTTAGGTTAAGTGCTCACCTAATCACTAGAAGTTTCTTATGGCTAAGGAGCTCTTAGTGTCTAGAAGAGTCCTAAGTCTAAGGAGAGGAGGTTGAGAGCTCACTCCAAAAGTGAGGTCAACAGCTTTATATGAGGTTATGAATTATTTAAAACTTTAGTTATGATTTGTAGTTGGGTAAAAGATTTATTTTTCCTAAGAGCCTAATCAGATCCAAGCCACATATTAAAGCATCATTCATTTACGAAACAACAAAATTTTTAAAATAGGCTTAATTCTAATCTTAATTAGTAGTTTAGGCACGAAAATTTTTTTTTTAACAAAATAGGCCTAGTCGATTGAACAGATGACTGACGCTAACATGGCATTGATCGCTAAGTCGTCCGTCAATGGATGACGTCTTTATTTATTTATTTTTAAAAAAATTGGGGCAGTTTTCATATTTTATATCGAGTCATATAATGTTGAATCAAAACTTGGTATCGTTGGAATTGTAACAAATTTTCTACAACTTTCATGTTGGTCAAAATTTAAGATTATGGCTCGATGCATTTTTTGTAATTCAGAAAATTGTGGCGCTTGAAATTTCGAGCATCGTATTTTTGTATCGAGTCATCTGATCGAACTTGGTATCGTTGAAATCATAACGAAATTTTCTACAACTTTCATGTTGGTTAAAATTTATGATTGTGGCCCAATACACAACAATTTTATAGGTGAATTTTTTTTAAGAAAATAATAGGTGAATTTTTTTTAAGAAAAACAATATCGGATAATGTTGAATTTTTTTTTAATAGGTGAATTTTTTTATACTTTTTTAATTACTTTTTTATATATGTGTGAAATTTTTATACAGCTTTAACATGATATATAAGGCTTCAAATTAATCGACGATAAACAACTCACAATTGCTCAATTCAAGCTCGTTCATATTTATTTAGCCTGTTTGGGATTAATTTTATTTTGTGTTTTTTATATTATTTTTAAAATATATTTATTTAATATATATTATAAGTATTTTTATTTTTAAAATATTAAAAATAATTTTTAGATGTTTTGAATATTTATAAAAAATAATGATCAATAATACTAAATATGTTTTATTTTGAAAGGAAACATAAACAAAACAATATATATATATATATATATATATATATATATATATATATATATATATATATATATATATATATATATATATATATATATATATATATATATAATAAAATTGATCCAAATAGCTCCTAAATGAGAAAACTTGAAATTTTTAATATTTTTAACCGGCGGGAATTGCAATTAGTTAGCTCCTCAAAACATAGAAGGAACAGTATCTTTTTCTTATTTATTTATTAAATTTCACGAGTTTTTTGGTTGATCAGATTATAGAGCACAAAGCTCCTTTTTTAACTTTTCGTTCAACCATTTTAATGGCATATACTTCATGTCGTTTGCAAAACAATCCTACTGGTAAAAAGTTCCTAACTTGTTCAAGTAAAATCATATTTATCATCTTCATTCTCAATCTAATATATTATGTTTTATAGATGCATGTGGTGTCTATGCTTTCCCCATGGCTTCTTCGACTCTTCCTTGTTTATGTTGTTGATTCCTATTTATGCGACTACTTCTTTGTTTTGATTTTGTTGTTGCTCCTGTCGTTCCTACATTTGTTGCACTGCGGAAATTTCAGAATTTATAACTTCTCTATTGCTTCTTCTTCAAAAGTATAGATGAAACCGGTGTTCCTTCAGCTCTTTTAATGTTGTTTCTTTGTGACTGAAGTTGGAGTTTATTCTCTCCTATTTTGCTACTAAAAGATTCAATGCATACATTTTATATTAATCTGCTTTGTGATATTTTAAAGAGATTCAATTTTGTCGCACCATTAGTGTCAATACAATTAACGAAGAGAAGAAACTCATATGGTTCTGAAATTTCAAGAAAAAATTTGTTTTAAGTGTCATTGATATTAGTGATAGAAACATTATTTGTCTAGAATAAAAGAGGGAATGAGAAAATTATTGTGGAAGACAAAAGAAAAGGAATTTGTATTAAAAATTAACTTTTCTTTCTTGCTACAAAATGACACGGCTAAATGTCTATTTATACTTGTATAATGACCATTCTAAAAACCTTTCATACACTAGTATAGTTTAGAGAATTCTACAAATAATTAATTATAAAGCTAATTCTTTGATACGATCATTTAAATAGTCGTTGATACGACAATTAGTTTTACTTAGTTGAACAATAATTGTCATCTCTTCATCCGTGCGCCAACTCATTTTGTCTTAACATAGGAGAATAATTTAACAATGTGATAATTTACTCATTCAAACACGTATTTTTTATAGCATACAAAATCATAAAGCTGAGCAAAATTCCACTGGATCTCATCCATATATATATTTAATTTTAAGCTGTCTCAATCAAAATCATAGGATAGATTGGAGATATACCATGAATTGATAATGGAGCCTATGGAATTTAGATTTAAAAGAATTGATTCAAGGGAAAGGTATATATTGACTTGATTGAGTAACATCATTTGTACATCCAATTGTGGGAGAGCATACATGTATTAGTAGTTCAATGTGACGAGCATCTTATGTGGATGATTAGTGGCTCATTTATACTTACATAAGTATAAATTATGGGTGTCATTATACTTATTAAAAGCATCGATAGAACCATTGATAAGTTATTATCATAAAGCACCAAGGGACATAAAGTTAGTACGTATATATATTTCTTAAGCTGTATTGCAATCTTCAACATATATATAGTATATCTTCATTCTGATGCCATTACTTTCTAAAGATGAGGAGTTATTACAACTATGTTCTTGTAGGCATGAAGATAGCCTCAGGTAGCATATAATAAATAGAATTAAGGAACTCTGTTTTGACATTATAAATGACAAACATACATCTAATTTTAGAGAGATTGGTGTTGGTTCACAGAGTAGTCCATCCAAGGTTCAAGATGTAGTGCCATTGATTTATCGCCCAAGTCCTTCTACCTATCTAATAGCAACACACCATTTTACACATAATGGCCATCTTTTGGTCTATTATGGGGTGAACACCAATATATCTTACACATCCACATACACATACCATCAAGCTTATTTCCATCTACACATTCGCCGTCATCTCATTATATAGATTAACATTGAATTTGGCTCTAATGCTACTATAGTAGCCACCATAGCAACCACAAATTATGATTTTGCATAGTCAAGTAGCAATGTTGCATGAGATATGGGTGTCTTCTAATGAAGTTGTAGTGGAACATCATTTACAAGAATGACCTCTTCAAGCACTAGATCACTATACATCTTGGATGATATGGATGATAACATTAATTTTACTTATTTTGTGTTGTATATGTGAAATGTGAGTATTTTTCTATTAATCATGTATTTTCCATATATTAATAGCTATTTCATAGTTTATTTTCATTATTTTTCATATTAGTGTTTATTATTTTACAATATTTAATCTAAAGATGTTGAATCATTTTATCATGACATAAAAATACATAGAAAAATTAAAAGTGATACAACAAATAGTCTCAATATTTTATTAATTTTGAATGTTCTAATATTGCATCAATTATAACATTTTTCTATATCTAAAGATGTATCACATACTAAATTATAATTTGTTATTAATATATTATAATACTAATCATATTTCATGTTAAATTGTATTTGGTTTTTACTAATGAGTAATTTAATCATAATTATTAATATAATAATTATTATAATACTTTGACTAAGAAGCTTTTAATTGGATAAAAATAATTCTACTTATGCCTTTATATCTCTTGCACTATTTTTATTTAATTAATTAAATAAAAATATATAAAAATTTAAAATTTATATATATTTTATATTTATAATAATGATTTATTTTCCTAATTATATTTGCAAATATTTCTTATTTTTTATTTAAGAGATAGTTTAGCAATATTTTTATAAGTTATTTACTTAATCATGATTTGATTATTTTTAATAACTTATTTATATTATTATATTATATTTTATTTTATCATATTCTATAAGATATTTATAATATTCAATTTCTGTAACCATTAAACCGGAAAAAAAAATGTTCCTTCGACTAATCTACTTTAAAAGTTTACATTTTTGTAAACATAATTCTTTGATACGATCATTTAAATAATCGTTAATATGATAATATGTTTTACTAAGTTAAACAACAATTGCATCGATACTACTCATGTGCCAACTCATATGCTCATAACTAAAAATACGAGAAAAATTCAACAGTATGATAATTTATTCATTTAAACACCTAGTTTTTAAGAAAAATTATTACGTGCGGACTCCTATTATAAATTTTATATTCATACTCTAATAATAGTATCATTTTCAATTAAAATATAGTTTTTTTTATATTGACGATAAAATATTGTATATTTATTATGAAATATTATATATTATTATGTATATAGACACTATGTATTATTATATAGTTAATTACATCTGTATATAGCAATACACAACACCTTATAGCAAATATATGATAATTGTGTATTGACGAACGTCATATAATATTATATTATTGAAATTTGAAGGTAGAGTTATATACAGATTCCGGACATAATAATCTCTTTTTTTTATACTATATTAAATCATAAAGCTAGAGCAAAATTTCACTTGATCTCATCTAGATATATATAATTTTTGACGTGAATGCATCAGAACAAAAGATTTAAGAAAATATATATAATTAATGGCCAGCAGAGAGAAAGGTAAGCAGCTGGTATGATAAAAATAATTTGATAAGTTAAACAACAATTGCATCTATTATACTCGTATGCCAACTCATATACTCATAAGCTAGAAATACGAGAAAAATTCAACAATATGATAATTTACTCATTTGAACACCTAGTTTTTAAGAAAAATTATTACGTGCGGACTCCTATTGTTGTTTAACTTATCAATGGTTCTATCGATGCTTATAATAAGTATAATGACAACCATAATTTATACTTATGTAAATATCAATGAGCCACTAATCATCCTCCTAAGATGCTTGTCACACTGAACTACTAATACAAGTATGCTCTCCGACAACTTGATGTACAAATGATGTTACTCAACTAAGTCAATATCTACCTTTCCCCTGCAATCAATTCTGTTAAATCTAAATTAATATATCAGATATATATATATATATATATATATATATATATATATATATGGATGAGATCAAGTGGAATTTTGCTCTAGCTTTATGATTTAATATACTATAAAAAACCATGTTTGAATGGGTAAATTATCATGTTGTTGAATTTTTCTTCTAGTCCTAATTTATTGCTATATGAGTTGGCAGTAGAAGAAATGGCAATTGTTGTTTAATTGAGTCAAACTAATTATCATATTAACAATTATTTAAATGATCATATCAAAGAATTATGCAATTTACAAAAAGGGAAATTTTTAAAGAAGGTTCATTTTTAAATTATATAAACAAAGTATAATTTTTTAAAATAAAAAACTTAAGTTTAGACCTATGATGCACGAACATGAATACGGGGACACATATATGACACAAACACGAATACGGGATACTTCTATTTTTTAAAATATTGGACAGAGACATGCATTAGACACCTTATTATAATAATAATAATTAAAAATAATATGTATAAATTAAATAGATAAAATATTAAAAATAGTTAAAAAAAAGCTATTTAATTATAAAATTTAAATTAATTAATTAAGTTATATATATATATATATATATATATATATATATATATATATATATATATATATATATATTGTAACATTGAAGAGATTATAGCTTTTCTCATTATCAATGCAATCCTCATTAGAAAATTTAATCTTATGAATATGATTAGAAGCTTTTCTTTTTGTAAACATAATTCTTTGAGACGATCAATTTTTTTTTTGGGGAATCCCATATAGGGGAATTTTATTGCTCACAAAAAAAAAGGGTTACAAGATCCTTAAGAGGGGATAGACTCAGAATCTACCGCTCAAAGAGCTACAAAACATCCTAAAGAGTGAATCCCCTATCTAAGTACAACCCACACAGCAAAAGGAAAATACATTATCCAAGAAAGTAAAAGACACACCAGAGCAAACCGCAAAGCTAGCCAACAACAGTAGATGTTGAGGCTGAAGAAGATTATACCTCCAGAAAGAAATGACCTGCATGAGAAGAAAAATGGCTTTGCAAACAAATAGATGAAGTTAGCACCAATAAAATGGAGTGAGTTAAATCGAAGGAATAAACATAAAGCTGAAAGAAATAGAAAAATTGTAGAGGGCTAACCCTCACACCAACTTAGCCACATACATGTGCATCCAGCAGCAAAGGAGGGATACAACATATGTGTTACTACCAACCAAAGAAGGGGTGAAGTCAACCACCCATCATATCCAACAAACCTTGGGAGACATTCTATCCAATGGAAAATCGTGTGGCCCAAAAAATAGTATAACTAATGGGAATAAATCCACAAAGGTTCAAAAGATGTAGAAAAGACATCATTCCTTTATCAACAGGAGAGCCCATATAGTGCAACAAATATCAGAATACCAACCCACACCAACCCATCCAAGTTCCATATCACAACAATTTAGATGTAACAACGCGTCGACATAGGAAATAGCATCCAAATCCAGAAATGCTTATATGAATACCGCCAGATATAAGTGGTTCCATACAGCATAATAGAAATAGTGAACATATCCATACAATAGGGCCATGCAGATATGATAACATGCTGGTTGAAATAGGTCTGAAAACCAGATCTATCACAGCCACAACAGGATTGCTTAAAAGCAGAAAAATTGATAACCCAACCAGCAGCCAACCACAAACAACAAACCAAAAAATAGCAAACACAATCTCCAGGTCATTACAAATCGAAACCCATAAAGGGCCAAGCAAAAAAGTAAATAGGAATTGTTGAAACATCAAGCAGCTCACAAGAGAAAAAATGAAGCAATCCCTATTAATGAAGAAAGAGCACCTTGCCAAATAGGGGAGCAGGCCACCTAAATAAAGAACAAGAGATGCAATGCAGCAGTTGGTAATATAGAAGAAAGCTGCCTTGGAAAACAACCAGGAATGCTGCCAAGGCACACTTAAGAAGCACGCAAAAAATAGAAAATGATACACAATATCAGCATATCCCATAAAATATTCATTCAATCCAATGAGCAGTCGGCAACAATGGAGAGCCATTCGATTTACAGATTGGAAACAAGTACCACACCAGCCTAAAATGGGAGGTAAATCACCCCAAGAGATTGAAACAAAAGCAATAATATAAATTCAGGTCTAACATTAAAACCTATTTGATCTAAATTCACAAGCCCCTGTAAAAAGAAAGGATATTATCATAGGAGAATAAGTTCACAGAAGAGGATTTTGCACCCCAATTAGCTAGGAAATTTGCACAAGAATTACCTTCCCGATAAATATGAGAAATATGATAGTCAAGGGTGGCAAGAAGCCTCCTCGTGTGGTTAAGAAGATAGTAAACTTCAGCATTACCATGAGCTCCCGAATTTAATAACTCCAAGAGGAGGAGAGCATCAATTTCAAACTAGATAGTATTGAAACTTTTGAATGCATAACAAAATACCATAATGCAGACCATAAAGTTCATCAAAAAGAACAGAAAAGTGTCTTAAAGGAATAGCAAAAGCAGCAATCACCTTACCTCTATGTTGGGGGTGCAAAATAATGAGCTGGAGAATACAATGGCACTTGGAAGGGTGCATGTTGCGGGGGTAATAGCCGAAGCTGGCTATGTTGAGAACTTGAAACAACCTTTTAGCAAATATTTGTATAATGGTGGACTTGCTTATGCTAAGGGAATTGAACCATCGACTAAATATGTTGTTCAGTTGATTTGCCGTTCAAGAGATGTTTGAAGACCTTATTATGCTCAGTAGAGGTGATGAGTTTGAAGACCCCTTTGCGCTCAGAAGAGCGTGACGGGTTTGAAGACTACAATCGTGGTGTCGTAAGACACCGACTGCTGCGCTTAGAAGAGCGTGGTGGGTAGGTCAAAGCTCGATGCGACACAGGGAAGATGGAGAAATTTAGATAGAGGACTTAATTAATTTAATAAAAAATAAACTCTAAGCTCAAAATTAAAATATGAATTGAAATTGCAAGTGTTTGAAGACCTCATTATGCTTAGTAGAGTTGATGAGTTTGAAGACCCCTCTACGCTCAGAAGAGCATGGCAAGTTTGAAGACACACATGGTAGAAGACACCGCCACGCTTAGAAGGTGGCGGTAGTTCAAAGCGTCCGACCCTATGTGGGGACGACGCCGGGAGGCTATCAAAATTTAGATTGACACAAAGCTTAAATATTATTAAATAAGAGTATTAATAAGTTTAAATTAAAATTAAATAAAAAAATGATGTATCGAAGCCAAACTTACTCACAAAAAAAATTCTAAAGGCCGTTAAATAAGAATGAGTCTATAAGCTTCTTAGCGATCATGAGCTAAGTTTCATTGAAACTTAGAGAACTCAATGAGCTATGAACTAAATGCAAACAAATGAATGATAATATAAATAATTGAATAAGATTTAAAAAATTCTAACGCCACCGAATTTGCAACACATCGTACAAGAGAACAGAAGATGTTAATTAAGGATTCAATTAAACTCTTGCACATATTATAAAGTATGATTAAAACCCAAATTTAATTCCTCAAAAGTGTGCAAGCATTCTTAAATACGCATGGGCACACTATGTTGAATGCTTAAATTTAGTGTCCGAGGATCAGGGCTGATTTGTAGTCTTAAGACTCCGGTTAACAAAACCTAAAATCGAAAAATTTTAACTTAGCAAAATATTTGAGAAGCTAATTTTGTCATGTGACAACAGATTTGATCTTCTATTATTAAATTAATAGAGAATGATAAATAGCAAATAATAAACCAGATGATGGTGTTGAATGAAAATTTCAACTGAGGGATACTTACCATAAAATAATATCAAATTGGATTACAAACTCAAGTAATGCAAATGTAAAATCAAATAAATCATCAAATTATAAATGCTTATATGAAATTCAATTTTTAAAGAACTTAAAGCTAAAAATTAATCCACCTTTCGCAATTGTTTGTTGAATGTGACAAATTAAGAAAACTCTAGCTCATAAAGGAGCCAAAGTCAAATCAAGTACACAAGTATGTTTACTCTCAAAAAATCTCACGTCAGCAAGAACGTGGCCCGTGTCCTCTGACTACGTGGCTTGGCCAATAGGCTCTACATGATGCAGTTACGACCAGAGTCCTCTAATCGGGTGGTTGTCGCCAAATGACTCTACTATATCACGGTCACGATTGTAGCCCGTATGCTCCCCAATGGCTCTGCCCTTTGAGTTGTGAACTACTTGATTGGGCAAAAAGCCATATGTTAGCTAAGGTAGACTTAAGCATGTCTCCTGACAAACATCACCCCAAGTCTACAAGGATTTCTTAGATGACGTAACCCATGTGTTGCTCATAAGGATCCTTCGGTCAAGCTGGATCGACTACCTTCTCTAACTAAGTAGACTAGGGACCGCGACAGGGATGACGGAACCATGGGATCTAGATCGAACGCGTCATCGTTCCCTCAACCATCCGCTTTAAGTTAAATATAATGAATTTCATAAATCTAAATTCTATAACTGCACATGCTACTATATGGTACCCATTTAGCAATCTAACGACTAGCCTTAATCGAAAGTTCTCTCTCAGCATTGAGAGGGGTAATTAACTATAGGTTCTTGCGCCTATAGGAAACCTGGAACCATATATAAAGTCCTCACAAAATGAGGGTGAAATCTCTGGGCAATGTCTTATCTACTATTCCATGTGCCTTCTAAAATTTCACCGACACTTTAAATTACTCTTTTCATCGAAGAGGTCGGTGGCTAATTTTGGAGCCCACAAAATTTATATTTTCATTAATTTCTCATACATTGCAATAATCTCAATGTAAATTTTAAAATTTTAAAATTTATGATGCTTAAAATTTAAGTAAGATTATTTATTTTTTGAATTTGTAATTCTATTTAAGGTGCTTAAATTTTATGATATTAATCAAGAATGCTTCTTTCTTAGGCTGTATGAGTGTGATTTTATAATAACATTTAGTCATCTTTCAATCTAGCTCTTTGTAATGATCATTTGGTATTTCTCTTTGGCTATATTTGACTAAGATGAATGCTACATCAATCCTATGAATGGGGCTTGGTTTAGTTGCTAATACCTTTACTTTTACTTTTAAGTTATAAGTTTGAGCTCCTGCACCCTACTCAACTATTTTTAATCTCACTGAAGTCCATGAGTAAATTTATTATGTTGTAAGTAGGATTAGGACCCAACGTTTTAGCAACAACTTTCAAAATCTTAATCAGTCGTACTACTTGACACCCACAGCTAGAAGTGTAAGTGAGTTGAACTGGCTCGAATTCAACTCGTTAATGAGATCGTGAGCCTATCGAGCCTTGAGCTTGATCTCGAGTTTGAGTTTGAGTTTGGTCTGACTCGACCAAAAAACTCGTCAAGCAGCTCACTTGTAAATATATTCGCTAATCTAAACTGTCATGACCTCCCGCCGACCGCCTTCGCCACCGTATCATAACTATTTTTATAATAATGTGAGTTCATAACTATTAAATAATTTTTAAAGAAATTTATATTTTCATTAATTTCTCATACATTGAAATCATCTCAAAATAAATTTTAAAATTTTAAAATTTATGATGCTTAAAATTTAATTAATTTTATTAAAATTATCTATTTTTTGAATTTGTTATTCTATTTTAGGTGCTTAAAATTTATCATATTAATTAAGACCGATTCTTTCTAAGGCTGTATGACTGTGATTTTATAACGACATTTAGTCATCTTTCAATCTAGCTCTTTGTAATGATCATTTCGTATTTTCTCTTTGGCTATATTAAAATTTATGATATTAATTAAGACTATTTTTTTCTAAGGTTGTATGACTGTGATTTTATAACGACATTTAGTCATCTTTCAATCTAGCTCTTTGTAATGATCATTTCGTATTTTCTCATTGGCTATATTTGACTAAGATGAATGCTACATGAATCCTTTGAATGGGTCTTGGTTTAGTTGTTAATACCTCTACTTTTACTTTTAGGTTATAAGTTTGAGTTCCTGCACCTTGCTCAACTATTTTTAATCTCACTGAAGTCAATGAGGGGTAAATTTATTATGTTGTAAGTAGGATTTGGACCCAACATTTTAGCAACAACTTTCAAAACCTTAATCAGTCGTACTAATTGACAGTCACGGCTAGAAGTATAAGTGAGTTGAGCCGGCTCGAGCTCGACTCATTTATGAGATCACGAGCTTAGCTTATCGAGCCTTGAGCTTAATCTCAATCTCGAGTTTGAGTTTGGCCCGACTGAAAAAACTCGTCAAGTAGCTCGCTTGTAAATATACTTACTAATGTAGTGCTACGCCTCAGCCTCCGCACCTCAGACTATTTTTTTTATAATAATGTGAGTCGCATAACTATTAAATTATTTTTTAAGAAATTTATATTTTCATTAACTTCTCATACATTGCAATCATCTCAAAATAAATTTTAAAATTTATGATGCTTAAAATTTAATTAAGATTGTCTATTTTTTGAATTTGTGATTCTATTTTAGGTGCTTAAACTTTATGATATTAATTAAGACCGCTTCTTTCTTAGGTTGTATGAGTACGATTTTATAACGACATTTAGTCATCTTTCAATCTAGTTGTTTGTAATGATCATTTCATATTTCTCTTTCGCTATATTTGACTAAGATGAATGCTACATGAATCCTATGAATGGGTCTTGGTTTAATTACTAATACCTCTACTTTTACTTTTAGGTTATAAGTTTGAGCTCATGCACCTTGTTCAACTATTTTTAATCTCACTGAAGTCCATGAGGAGTAAATCTATCATGTTGTAAGTAGGATTTGGACCCAACATTTTAACAACAACTTTCAAAATCTCAATCAGTCGTACTAATTGACACCTACGGATAGAAGTGTAAGTTGGGCTCGACTCGTTTATGAGATCGTGAGCTTAGCTTATCGAGCCTTGAGCTTGATCTCAATCTTGAGCTTCAGTTTGGTCTGACTCGACTTGAAAACTCATCAAGCAGCTTATAAAATATTTTAATGTAAATGCCACGCCAATCACATTCGCCACCGCCTCATAACTATTTTTAGTCTCATAACTATTAAACTGGATGATAACCCTCTTTGGGCCACCGGCACCAACATTGGCAACTAAACTGGCTTCATCTCTGACGGAGTGCATGTATTGGCATGCCATCATCACGCATTTGTCTGCGTCAAAATTATTAGATAATATTGTGCCGATCTCGATGTAATTTACATCGAGACTCTAATAATTACATCATCATATGATGTTCAATAAATATATAATTATTATATATTAATTATAAAATATAATATATTATTATGTATTAATTTAATATTAATTATATAATAATATTATTATTTACATATATAGTAATAATTTTTCTATGCCCAAATAATGAACGTGTAATAATGACTTTGGATAATGTTGCAACTCTTATCGGATATATGTATGATAGGTTGGAAATTTTGCTCATTGTATTTTAAACGATTCAAGAAATTTTGGATAATGTTGCAACTCTTATCGGACATATCTTAAGGAAAACAGTTTAAAGGTGATTTTTTTTTTACTCGAGTTCTGTGAATTTTTTTTAATAGGTGAATTTTTTTTTATACTTTTTTAATTACTTTTTTATATATGTGGGAAATTTTTATACAGCTTTAACATGATATATAAGGCTTCAAATTAATCGACGATAAACAACTCACAATTGCTCAATTCAAGCTCGTTCATATTTATTTAGCCTGTTTGGGATTAATTTTATTTTGTGTTTTTTATATTATTTTTAAAATATATTTATTTAATATATATTTTAAGTATTTTTATTTTAAAATATTAAAATAATTTTAGATGTTTTGAATATTTCTAAAAAATAATGATCAATAATACTAAATATGTTTTATTTTGAAAGGAAACATATAAAAATATATATATATATATATATATATATATATATATATATATATATATATATATATATATATATATATATATAATTGATCCAAATAGCTCCTAAATGAAAAAACTTGAAATTTTTAATAATTTTAACCGGCGGGAATTGCAATTAGTTAGCTCCTCAAAACATAGAAGGAACAGTATCTTTTTTATTATTTATTTATTAAATTTCACGAGTTTTTTGGTTGATCAGATTATAGAGCACAAAGCTCCTTTTTAACTTTTCGTTCAACCATTTTAATGGCATATACTTCATGTCGTTTGCAAAACAATCCTACTGGTAAAAAGTTCCTAACTTGTTCAAGTAAAATCATACTTATCATCTTCATTCTCAATCTAATATATTATGTTTTATAGATGCATGTGGTGTCTATGCTTTCCCCATGGCTTCTTCGACTCTTCCTTGTTTATGTTGCTGATTCCTATTTATGCGACTACTTCTTTGTTTTGATTTTGTTGTTGCTCCTGTCGTTCCTACAGTTGTTGCACTGCGGAAATTTCAGAATTTATAACTTCTCTATTGCTTCTTCAAAAGTATAGATGAAACCAGTGTTCCTTCAGCTCTTTTAATGTTGTTTCTTTGTGACTGAAGTTGGAGTTTATTCTCTCCTATTTTGCTACTAAAAGATTCAATGCATACATTTTATATTAATCTGCTTTGTGATATTTTAAAGAAATTCAATTTTGTCGCACCATTAGTGTCAATACAATTAACGAAGAGAAGAAAGTCATATGGTTCTGAAATTTCAAGAAAAAATTTGTTTTAAGTGTCATTGATATTAGTGATAGAAATATTATTTGTCTAGAATAAAAGAGGGAATGAGAAAATTATTGTGGAAGATAAAAGAAGAAGAATTTGTATTAAAAATTAACTTTTCTTTCTTGCTACAAAATGACACGGCAAATGTCTATTTAGTTTATACTTGTACAATGACCATTCTAAAAACCTTTCATACACTAGTATAGTTTAGAGAATTCTACAAATAATTAATTGTAAAGCTAATTCTTTGATACGATCATTTAAATAGTCGTTGATATGACAATTAGTTTTACTCAGTTAAACAATAATTGCCATCTCTTCATCATGCGCCAACTCATTTTGTCTTATCCTAGGAGAATAATTTAACAATGTGATAATTTACTCATTCAAACACGTATTTTTTATAGCATACTAAATCATAAGCTAAGCAAAATTCCATTGGATCTCATCCATATATATATATATATTTAATTTTAAGCTTTCTCCATCAAAATCATAGGATAGATTGGAGATATATCACAAATTCTTTAGGTGCTACACTAAGTATGACTTAAGTTGAAACAATTGAAACAAAGTTTAAGGTGGTGAATTAAAATGATTTTTCAAATATATTTTAAAATATCAGGGAGCCTAAAGATAGGGCTATTAGGTTAGAGAACAATTTGTCCATACCAAATAAACACTAATTTTGATGTACTTAATTATGGTAAATGTAATTTGACCATGATCTTCAAAATAGAGAAGAAATATAATGAGAATGAAATGCTGAACATGTTTGTGATGGTAATTGTAATATAAAAAATTTTAAGCCTTGATTAATAAAAGAAAAGATTGCAATCATATCCATAAGATTAAACTCTCTAATGAGAATAGCATAATAATTAGAAAGCCATAATCACTTCAGTGTTACAACATTTTTTTCTATTGTGCCTGTGATTGATGAATTATATGACCTGATTTTTTCAATTATTTTTGAATGATTGATTAACTCTATGACGCTATCTTGCTTTTTGATTTGATTCCTTCAATCAAATTTGAGAAAAATAATTTTAATTTTCATAGAAACCTGGCTAAGGTTGAGATATATTTTGTGATTTTATCGATGAATAAAGATTTTGTGGTAAGTTCAAATAATTTTTTTCTTTATTTTTTCAGTAATTCTTGTACAGTATAAGAAAGGAAATCATTGATGCTAATATAGAATTCTTAGATGCTTTATTATAAAATATATATATTTTAGTACATTTATTGTTCTTATTCCTAGACGCCAAAATTCAATTCGTTGGAATGACTTTAGACCCATCAGTTTATGCACTATAATTAATGAACTCATAACTAAAATTTCGGCTAAAGGCTTGCTCGTATGCTTCATAATATCATTCCATCAAATCAAAATAGGCCTTATTAAAGGTATAAACATCACTAATAATGTATCTCTTGCTTAGAGCTTTTCTAAGATATCAGTATTAGAGATTGGGGTTATAATGGTATATTTAAATTAGATATTTCTAAAACCTATGATAACTTTAATTAAAATTCTTCTCATAATATTCTTTCATTATTTGTCATGGATGATTCTAGTCTTGTTATACTTACAAAATTTATGTTGAGAATACTTGGTTTTTAATTCTTTTTAATTGCAAGTGGGGTGATTTTTTCAAATCATGTCATGATCTTCAACAATGAGATCTTATTATTTCTATGCCTTTATAAATGACTGAACACTTTTATAGAGGACTTAAATTTTTATTTCATCATTGTAGCGATATACAATAATTAAAATGGGGTGTATATATTTCATCTTAATTTTATTGGCATTATCATCATTTTCAATAATGGTTCTATAAATACGGTTATAAAGCTCAGAGATTCTCTTAACTTATTTGAAAAGAAGAGTGAGCTTACAATTAACAATCAAATAAGTTTGTTTGTCCCTCCTAGGAATATACTAGAAGCATAATATTATTGTTGAAATGTTTGATTTCAAATATCAAATCCTCCCAATAAAGAGACCACCTTTATAAAATTAACAAAAAAAACTTTTCTTTTGATGATCTTATCAAAACTATTAAATTAAAATTATCTACTTTGGAACTTATCTTACTCTAAATGGGTGGTAGGATAACTTTAATTAAAGGTGTTAAATGCTATCTACCCATCTACTTTATCCAAACTAGTAACCTAACTAGAGAGGTGATCAATCAAATTGAAAAATTATTTAATAATTTTTTATTGGTATCTAGTTCCTCTCATAATTGTATTCACTGGGCATCTTACTATGACCTTACAAGCAATGTGGTTATGATTATAAAGCACTTTTTGACTCATATTTTTTTCCATAAATTATGTGGTTGTTTAAACAGAGTGAAAGTTTCTGGACTTCTTACATAAAATATAAATATTGTGTTAACTTGCACATGACAATTTGTACATACAAGTTGGGTAATTCCATAGTTTGGAGAAGGATGTTTAAACTTAAATTGTAGGATGAGAACAATATTCAATGAAATATATTTAATGGTTCATTTTATTTTTGGTAGGATGATTGTTTCATAATTGGGTCTATTGATTATATATTCAACACTTACTTCATTGTGACTACTAAAGTTGTTACTTTTATGTGTGGTGATGCATGGAATGTTCCTCGATTAAACATTATTCTCCCAAATGCTTTAGTGAAGCTAATCTAACAATTTTTTATGAATACTTCTAGAATTGGCAAAATTCCTTTTAAAACCTCTCCATATGATAAAATTAACTTTAATTATTCTTGATATCATATTATAGAAAAAAGAATAAATTAATATTTTTCAAACAATTTGGTTTCATAGTATTCTTGTTTCATTGTGTTTTGTTGGAGATTTTTCAAAAGATACATTCCTATTGATACTATGCTTCAAAAGAAAATTATCTAATTTCATTCTAAATGCCTTTGTTGCTA
The DNA here is from genome assembly GCA_021442155.1 of Cymbidium sinense. NCBI lineage: Eukaryota > Viridiplantae > Streptophyta > Magnoliopsida > Asparagales > Orchidaceae > Cymbidium > Cymbidium sinense. The sequence continues at coordinate 17,557,995 of CM038223.1, forward strand.
TCAAATTGAAGATTTTTTTTTTCTTGTATTTATTTCCAAGCCTATTAAGGTAATAGTTTGGTTTTAGTTTGACAATTTTTTTAATAATGATCACTTTGGTCATCACAAAATCTTGTCATTCTCTTCCTTCATCATAGGGTCATAATAACCCCAATGGTCTTATTTGCTATATTAGTTCTAGTGACGATCATTCTATTGAATACTACTCCAAATCTCTTCTTCAAGAATTAAAAATAATAATTCATATGAGGTTCTCCATATTTCAGAAATTAACATTTTCTTTCTTAAAAATCCTATTTTTGGTCTATTTTGCTTGTTTTCTTTAGTCACCATATTTTTTTGTCTACTTTTAAATGCTTTGGCTAAACCTTTGTCTCACTATAATGCAGTCATATTATACTCTTCTCTTTGAAAAAAAATAGTTATATTATCTTTTTTTATACCTTATGGCATTCTATCTCAAGGAGACTGTTTCTTTGTTTTGTTGTCATACTTATTATTCATTTTTATGAAATATTATAAAATTTTCAAAATATGGTATAGGATTGGGAACTTTATACTTAGAGGCTATTTGGTTTGATGACTTTTGAGAGTAAAGTAAAATAAATGAAGGGAATTTTAACTTTGGCATAGTGCAAATTAAAATTTTAAAGAAATGTGATGTATTTAGAATATATTGAAAGAGTCAATTTTGGTGTATTTAGAATTCTCGATTTGGTAATTTCAAATACACCGCAAAGTTCTATCATGTCCCACACCATGCGCCGTTGTCCATCGCCGCTAGCGCCGCCGCCACCCGCCACCGCCGCCGCCGGGTCGCCACCGCTCCACCGTAGAAGTTGGCCTCCTCCTTGTCAATCACCCACCGACCGCCACCCGCCAACCCCACTATCAAGCACCTACCATCGACTACCACCACCATCACCTACAACCACAAAAATACTTTACATTATATTTATTCAGTCAACTAGAAAAAAAAATAAACTCTTGTATTTGTAGAGTTTTCAACCAAGCAACCTAAAGTAATCTGAATACATTACATTCACTTTACACTACATTCCTTTCTCAGGCACCCAAACAACTCCTTAAATGCATTCAGTCTTCTTTAAAAAGGCTTGCTTCATTCACATCTTTGGATATTTTTTTTCTTTATTGAATGTTGTGGTAATGAGGGATGTGATGTAACATCTAATGCATATGCTTGATTGGAGGTAGTTATACATAAGAGCCTTTTGTAAATTGCTCACTCATATATTGGCTAGTTGTTTCCTATTTTGGTCAATTTACTACCTATTTGCTAAACCTTAGCATAATGCAAATTACTTTTTACTTAATTTCAAGCCTCCAATAGCCTTACTAACTTTGGTTGTAACCTTGGAACTTTAATGTTTATAATATATTTTCAGGATTTCATAATAGCTTTGGATTATTTCTATTACTTTGCTTTAGATAAGGCTTAACAAATTTTCAACACACAAACTAGCATTAAACTTTCTATTTCCATGAAGGACAAGAGTTTAAAAAATATTGACTATAGAGATCTTATCTTCTATATTCCTATTTTTAAGAATGGTCATATAAATATTATTACAAATCTATTTGCTTACTATTCTTTTTCATTCTTAAGTCTCACTTGGAGTGCTTGGAAATTTGTCATTTTGGTGATTGAGTTAAATGAGTTTTGTATTTGAGAGGCCGAATCATAGAAGGGCTAAGATTATCTTGTTGCTAAATATTATCAACCTAACTAAAGACTTATTCCTCTCTTTGAGTTTGTTAGAGCATGCTACAACTCACTATGATCATCAAAAGGATTTCAAAGCTATTGTATTTGAAGGGATCATATAATTGTAACAAAGAACCTATTATATGTTTAATGACTTTTATTTTTTTAGGATTCAAAAAAATTATCCATTACGTTATTTGATGATATTAAGAGTGATACCTTTCAATGAGATTATGATGATTATCTAATTACTTGTTATTAGTGATTTTATATTAATTGTGATCTTCCTTCAACAACCCTTCAAAGCTATAACATAAAATAAAGCTAATAACTACAAGAGGGGTTTACATGCATACCACAATTTTTATGTATTTACATATATAATATGTGAACTTATTATATATATATATATATATATATATATATATATATATATATATATATATATATATATATATATATATATATATATATAATACTATAATCTTTAATATCACATCAAAATATCATCATTATTTTTTTAAAAGTTAAATATATCTTCTTAAGCATAAAATATTAATAAATAAATATTTAACTTTAAGTATTAGATATATTAATATATAAATAATATAAAATCTTTCTAATAAACTATTGATATGGGTCCCTAAATTGTAATTTTTAAATATCCAAAATGGAAGTCCCCTAAGGGCCCATTTGGCACAGCTTTTTAACTGCTTCCTGTTTCGAAAAAGCAGGCTGAAGCATTTGGGAGCACCTTTGTAAATCCTGTTTCATTTGAAATCCCAGTCGCTATTGCTGTTTTCGCAACTCAGGAGTGGAACTCCGGTCCAACCGAGAAATTCCATTCCGCCTTTCATAAACAAATATCTTCCAAATTTACCCTTGTTATTAGCTGAGTATACTAAATGAAAGCCACGATAATTATGTCTCCCGTGTTTGGCATTTCCGCATTTGCAGTTTCCTATTCCCTAATCGGTGAACCTTGAAGGGTTTGGAGCTAGGGCTTCACTGAATTGAGGGCCTCCCTTCGAATCCTCCACCGGCTACTCCGAAAACCCCTGTGTCAGAGCACTTTTCGATTTGTCCGATCGCGTGACTTGTGAACCTAGGGTATGTCTTTGCAATGAGCCGCTAGGTGCATCTCTCAGTTTGTTTAGTAATTGGTCCATTAATGGGAATGAAATGAAAAATTGTTGGCATTTGTGATTTACCAGTTTTGATACATACTTCTATCGATTTCCCTTGAAGTGCAATTCTTTTCTGAAAAAAAAAGTGTTTCTGATTTGTTTGCATTCTCTCGGTTCTTTAGTAATCTTGCTAATATATTCTTTTATGTTCAAATGTATGATATCAAAATGTACTGGAATTTAGAGTTTGCAATAAGTTCGGGTTGTTACGTATATGACATTCATGAGCCCTTACTGTGGGTGTGTTGACCTCACTTTTGGAGTGAGTTCTCTACCTCCTCATCATAGACCTAGGTCTCTTATAGACACTAAGAGTTCCTTAGTCTTAAGACACTTCTAATGATTAGGTTTACACTTAACCTAAGCCTAGAGACTTACAAGGGTTAGTCATAGGAGTAGGATAGGTTTTAGGGATTTAGGGAGACTTACCTACCCTATAGCCTAATCCAACCCATGCTTTCCTTCTCAAACCAAAGCCCAAATTCAAATTCAAATTTCCAAAATTCACAATCAATCCCATGATCAAATCAAAATCCTCCCTAATGTCTATGATTGAATTCCATGTCCTTAGCCTTAGCCAAGTCCAATTCAATTCTAATTCACTTGATTTTCTCAAAGATCAATTCAATTCCTCAATCATTTATCAAACTCAAGTCTAAACTCAATTCCAAATGATTGAAGCCCAAAATCAAACTTAAACTCCCAAGTCCCTTCTTAAACCTTATGATCCACCTTCATAAGCTTAGCTAAAATCCCTTTTAAATCAACTCAAACTTGATTGATGTCTCCATGAATCAACCATTCCATCATTTATATTCATAAATATAAATGGAACACACATTCCAATGATCAAAATTAAACCAAACTAAAGCAAATTTCTTTCTAAGCCCTTTGACCTATGTTGACTTGACTTTTGGAGTGAGCTCTCAACTTCCTCATCATAGATATAAGACTCTTATAGACACTAAGGGTTCCTTAGTCTTAAGATACTTCTAGTGATTAGGTGAACACTTAACCTAACCCTAGAGACTTAGAAGAGTTAGTCATAGCAATAGTTTGTGCCTTAGGGATTTAGGAGGACTTGCCTACCCTATAGCCTAAACCAAACCCTTACTTCCTTCTTCTAAACCAAACCTCAAATTCAAATCCAAATTTTAATATCAATTTCAAACTCCAAATGATTAAAACTCATGATTAAAATCAAACTAAAAATCCCTTCCTAAGCTCTTTGATTTTATCTTATGGCCTTAGCCTCAATCAAATTCAAATCAACCTCAATCCAATTAATTTTCTCAATTATCAAATTCAATCTCAAATCATAAATCAATTCCAAACTCCAAATGATTGAAACCCAAATCAATTCGAATTCTGAATTTTAGCCCTTTTAGCCAAATTCTTGAACTTTGCTAAATGATGCCCAAATTAATTCAAAACTCATGGATTCCTTCATGATTCAATCATTCCTACACTCATTAATCTAAATATAAACACAAACTACAATTGTCAAGAAAAAATCAAGCTAACCCAAATCAAACCCAAGTTAGCCCTTTTGACTTGAAATTATCATATGAACCAAAAATTTTTTTGGCTCCAAACCACTTGCAATTGGATTTATATTTCAATTCTAGGCTCATGTGTGAGTTCAACTAAACTTGAATCAAGCCATTATCAAGCCAATTAACCAGTTTAGGCTCACTTAACCCAAAGTGGCCTAAAGGAACCTTTTTGAGTCAAGTTCTAATCCAACCCAAAGCCAAATTGATTAAAACCATTAATTCAAACCCATTCATAATCAATGATTGAACATGACCAAACCCTCACTTGAGCCAAACCAAGCCTAATTGACCATTTGACCCAAGTTGACCCAAATTTGCTTAAAAAGCTAAAATGGGTCAAATCATGATTTGATTCAAATTGATTGCAACCAATGGCTCAAGTTCATTTGAAATCACTTTTTGAACTTGACTAAAGCCATAATTGAGCCCAAGTTGACCAATTGGTCAACTTGACCCAACCTAGCCCAAATTGACCTAAAGGGTCAAATTAGTCAAAATCCAAATTGCATCTAAATTAAACCAAATCAAAGCATACAATAATTTTTAATTAGCCAATTGAACTTGACTCAACACCTAACCCAACCCAATTTGGTCAAATTGGTCAACTTGACTCATTTGACCTATATGAACCCAAATGAACCATAATCAAATACAAAGCAAATTGAACCAAACCAATGACATCAATACACTCAATTGGTCATGTGAACTTGACCCAACCCTTGGTTTGACCCAATTTGACCAATTGGTCAACTTGACCCAACCTAACCCAATTTAGCCTAAATAAATCAAATCAAGCCAAATAAAATCAAATAAACCCAATAGTGGTTTGGTTGGCCATGATCCATGGGGAGGTGAAATCACCTCCCCATCCCCATTGGAATACTTGGAAAGCCATAGGACACCCACTCCTCCCTTGGCAACCACCTCCACACCCTCATCCAACCAAACATAGCCACATCATGCACCCAAGGACCTCCACCACCCTCTGATTTGGTCAATTGATCTAGAAGAAGCTAAAGAAGATGTGGCCATCCGATCTAAGGAATGAGGGGGTATCCCCCCCCCCCATTCTCTCACTCAAACCAAAATGACACACTCATTCAACCCTAGCCAAGGAGAGAGTTTCCAGAGCGATTTCCAAGCCTTCCTAAGCTTCCCAAAATCCTCATTTTCAATTTTACGCAAAACCAAAACACAGGAGGCCACCTTCACATCCAATTTTCTCAAATCTCCACCAAAATGCAATTAACTTAGCACACACATCTTCCTTGGAGCCAAATGAGTCAGAACGAATCCTTTCCCAAGCTTCCCAATGGCCAAAGGGTAAAGTTCGATCAAGCCCGACCACCTACATCTAGTGTTTTGGTCTTCCGAGCCAACTACACCAAATTAAGGCTCGTGCGGCTCAACAGAGCTTTGTTTCTACCAAACGAAGCTTCCTCAATTGTTGGAATCCGGTCATAAGCTCCGTGAGGTATGCCATTGAAATTGATCCTTGAATAAAAATAGCTTGGTCTTTGTGAAAGAAATTTAAATGTCACAATTTTCCACCGTGGATTTGATTGTTGTGCTTCTTCAAGGTGTGGGATTATTTTCATCTCCATATGAGCTTGGGTGAGCTCGAATCGACCATCGATGGGCGGTACCATTATTCGATGCTCGGGAGGAGATATATCATGGACCATCCATCCCGTGTGATCAGAATGGACGGTCCTGATCAGATCACGGTTAGAGCCTTTGGTTAATCCCTCAAAATCACGAGTTTAATTGGTCGTTTCATCTTAGATCAGACGATTCATAGAGTTACAACATGCGCTGCCATCTGAGTCAACACTTGGATGTGACAACTTAAATAGCAAATCCCATCACACAATGTGGAAAGCACGCATCGGCCATGTGGCTCCCATGTGGATTAAAGCTTTAATTAGGGCTAATTAATTAGTTTTTAATTCTAAAACTTCCTAAATTCATAATTAATTCTAGAAAAAACCAAAAAAAATACAAACTTAGGCTCATTCTAAAGATATTTTAGTGTAGAATCTAGGAAAATTATTATTAATTGATTTAGAACAATGGATTTGGCTTAATTAAAGTTTAATTGGAAATATAATTAGCCTAATTACTCCCTAATTAATCATCCAATTAATCTCAAACTTTCTATGCATTTTTAGGGGATGACCTTCCCTATTTTCTGGAATTTTATTGGTTGTTTAATTTGGGAAATAGATGGACTAAGCCTTAATCACTTTCTTAATATAATTAGTGATAATTAAGCAAATGAACAGCAAATTAATCAATCAATTAAGCTTATTTACCTCTGTTAATGATGATGAAGTCTGGGAAATGGATTGGGACTCCTCTTCAATCTTTTCTTTAAGTCTTCTAATCCTTCTTAAATAATTAATTTAACACCTCTAATTAATCAACAAGATTAATCAAAATCAAAATCATACCCAAACCTTAATTAACTAATTGAAATGATTTAGGGATTGAGACTTAGCCTCTCTTCTTTGTCTCTTTCTCTAAGCCCATTTCATTTTGGTTGGTTAGTTAAATCTAATTCATTAATTAATGAACTTAATTAATTAAATTGATTCTATTTCTTTAATTTAATCTTATGTAGCTCTTTGGGTATCTAATGACCCAAAGTGAGAGATGATGAAATTATGGTTGGCTCACATGTGTGAGAAAACCATAAAAGTAGTCATGTGAGATCCCTTAAGCCTAATTAACTATTAATCATGAGCCAATTGCATTAGGCCCCTTTCATTTCTTAGGAGCAATGCAAATTTACTCTTCATGTGGTTGCATATCATATTGGCTCATTATTAGTTAGTTAATTAACTTAAGGTGATGTAGGTAAGTGTTAATTAATCCACTTAATTCATACCCTAACCTAATTAAATCATAAAATCAACTTAATTATTACTTCCTTTAACCAAAATTAACTCACACATGGGGAATGGGATTAGGACCAACAAACCTCTTTAACATTTCCTAAATCAAGTTCAACTCAAAAATGAAATGACATTAAAGAACTTTGATTTAAAATAGCCTTATTTAGTATGATTGTCCTTAGGAATTAATTGGAATAAATGAGATCATGTGCTTATGTTCCTTTATTTCTTTCCACTCATGTTAAATGTTGCTTGCCATGTGTAATCATGTATTCATTTCTTTTAAAATTAACTAAATGAAATGGTTTCTTTTATGTCAAATTGCATGTGTTGATTTAAATTAAATAGGTGTGGCTATTATTACTATTAAATCAAATGTTATTTTCAAAAGGCCCATGTCAATTATAATGGATGGAGTGATGCTAATTATAAGTATCTATAAGTTTACATGTGATAATATAAGATATGCAATATGAAGTTTTCCTTATCTTATATGAATTTGCATGAGATTTATAAATGTATAGTTCATTTGAAAAGAATACAATATTTGTCTAAATCTATTCCTATGCATTTCCATACTAAGACTTAGGAAGAATTTTATATCACATATGTAAATCATATAATCAAATAAAATATGGTTTCTTGCATGACTTCTTATTCTTGTGGTTCTTTTTACACATTCATATGTATCTAAGAAAAGTGGTATATTAGTGACACCGGATGCGACGCTTTAAGTAGCCTTAAAGTCTTGTACACTGGTGTAGAACAATGGCTTACTCACTTAAAACTCTTATACATATATGTATATGTGACCAATGAATAAGAATCATAATCAAATAGATTAAATACAACTTTTGCATGAGTTTTCCTATCCTTATAGTTTCTTATACATCTACATATATCTAAGAAAAGTGGTATATTACTGACACCTTTCATGAGGCTTTAAGTAGCCCTAAGTAGGTCTTGTACTTAGTGAATAATGGCGATCACTTAAAACTTTTATACAAGTGAATGTATCTAGCTAATGGATGAAAATCTCCCTTTTCTTTTAAAAGACATGCATTTATAATTTAATCAAATGAAATATTCAAATTCCAAATATATTTTTTGCATTCATCATTTAAGTATGCTAGATTTACATTGCATGTACATGTATGCTTAGATTTAATCATATGCATGATATACATGATGGAAAGAAATGATAAATATGTGTTATATGATAATAATTCATTCTAATTAATCTTAAGATATATTTCTTATTGAATAAGGTCATTTAGAGTGAAGCTAAATTTAGGATTGACTAAAACATATAATAAGAAGATCATTAAAGAAAATTGATTAATCAACTTGTTTTGGAAAGGACTTAAGGTAGGGATGAAAAAGAGATTCTCTCTTCTTCTTTTATAACACTTAGTTGTTAAGTGTAGGTTACATAAAATAAAATAAAAATACTAAGTAAAATTCCAAATCATTTAAATCACCTAAAGAGAAATCAACCCTTATAAATTAAATCCTCATACTTAGCAAATTACAACTCTAAAGCCTGGTTAGGACATACCACACAAGCTTTAATGCAGACACATTAGACTAAGTAATCACTTCTAGCTTTATGTTAGGGTAGTGTATGGTTTGATATATGCTTATTTTGTGATGTATCATAGAGGATGTTAGGGTGTATGTGCATATGATATGATATTAGTTTAATTATGGCAGGAGGTTGTGCTTAAGTGTCCAAAAAAATATAATTTTTTTATGTGCATCATACCCAAAATAACTCATTATGGTGGGCATGGTTATCCATGTGTGTAAGTGCCAAGTCCAATTTATTAATTTTGCATTAGGATTGATGAGTGTGCTTGATTAGGATGATATTAGACATTAAGTCTTATGTACCATGATGCCTTGGAGCAAGCACATCCAAATCAAGTCAAAAGGAAGAAAGAAATGAAGCAAATCAAATGATGAAATGAAAATGAAGAATGAAGACCATAACATTCATCATTTATAATTATTCTTGTAATCTAATTGTATAAAGCAGAGCTCTACCAATCTTTTGTAATCTGATTGTATGAAGTTTTTTTTCTTTAGCCATAGCTTGTTTGATATTTTGTTTAGCTTGTGCATTAGAAAAAGCATGCCTTTTATAATTTATTTATGATTAGTGATTGTGGATGGGTTAGGCTTTAGGATAAAATTAAATTTTTAATCTCATTAACAACTCATAACTAAACTTTTAAAATAACTCAAAATCTCACATAAAATAAAATATTTAGCAACCCCTTAGTTGGATATTGTATGTTTAACAACACACATATCATTTTATTTCACTCGTGTTAAGAGAGATCTTCCATCTTTTAAATAATACTTAACCTTTGTATCATGATGGAAGAACACCTCTTTCTTTTATTTGGCCCATAATCAACTTCTCATGCATTTAGGTATACAAATCCTATAGCTAGTGTCAAAATAAAAGTCTAAATTAAATGAAATTTGATAAAAATTTACATGATTAGTCATTATTCATACTTCTCATGCTCTAGTCTCTTATAAAGTGGGTTTCTATTTAATTTCTTTCTTAATAACAACCTGCCATCTAATAAAAAATAAACTTGTCTATATGGATTTAAAGCAGGAGAGTTAGTTCTGCCACTTGGGTAATAAGTCCGAATGGGTGGTTTTTCTACTTGTGGAGGTAAACCATATACAATTTCACCTAGATTTAGGTCATGCTTTGGCCCACACCAAAGCTCCTAGATTTATCTGAGGTTGTTATTTTCCTTTGAGGCTACAAGCATAAATCCTCCCATCTTAGGCATTTCTACAATTGTATTGTGGAATTATAAGTCCAGATTTTTAATAAAATTTCAGCTCAAATAAATAAATCTAATTCAAATATATAAATCCCAACCATAGATAGATTGGAGTGCTCACTAAGATTATTAGTATCATGAGTACTCTACTCATTTCTTTGGTTTTGAAATAAATTCTTCCCTTTAATCCATCCAACTTATTTCAAAATAACCAATTTATTGATAACCATCTTGAATTCTTTGGAGACAAAATCACCTACTTTAATTAGAGTATTCTTAAGGATTTATTTTCAAGATGTAATAACTATCTTCACAAAACTTAATATTTAAATAAACCTTACATTCATCCCTATAAAGTGAAAATCCCGTATATTCAAAGATCCATCATGCTTAGAGTCCTTATTGATTTCATAATGACTACTATCTTTCAAGATAGTATAATATTCCATTGTACCCAATCACCTTTGGTACAAATTGATTCATGGTGTCATCAAAATGAATCCAAAAATAAACACATAAATCCTACCTCCATGAACTTAGCTAAATTATCCTTCAAATCACCAAACTCAAGATTTTCTTGAAGCCATATATATCAATTATCTTCCCATATAAATGAAATATAAATTCAAATAGCCAAACCCAATTTAAACCCTTTAAGCCATTTCCTGACTTATCCAAAACTAATCTAGATCATGAAATCAATGGACATTTTATGAATCAATCATTCCTTCAATTATCATTGATATAAAATTCTAGATCATCAAGCCAAATCAAGATCAACCCAAGTCAAAGACAACTCATTTGACTTGAAATTTCAAATGAAACCAAAACCCATCATAGCCCAAATTGATTGAATTATATTTCAACCTAAATATATAAATTCAACTAAACCCAATCAAACCAAAACCAGACAATTGACCCATTTAGGTCCACTTGACCTAAATGGCCTAAAGAATCCATTTCAAGTTCTTATCAACCCAAAATTGAATAATTCAAACATCATACCATGACCATTGATCACTAATGATCAATTGCCAATTGGTCAAACCAAGTCAACTTGGTCATTTGATCAAGTCAACTAGCCCATATGAACCCAACATAAATGCCAAAAAACTCATCCTACACCAAATCACTAAAATCATTACACCAATCAAATCAATGATTGAAAATGACTTGACCTTCACTAAGACAAACCAAACCAATGGCCATTTGACCACACTTCCTGGCACAAAATAAAAATCATGATTCATTTTCCTATTGCACCAATGGCAAGTCATTCCCATTGATTGTTGAACTTGACAGCCTCATTGATCCCATTGACTCACATATACCCAAATGACCTATTGAACCTCCCAAAGCAACCTAAACCCTCAAATCCATTAAATTTCTCCACTCACAACATATCCAAATGATTAATCAAAATGCCAACCCACTAAGCCATGGCTGTCAGCTATCCGATCAAGGAATGGGGGTATACCCTCCCCGCTCCTTCTCACTCAAATATGTTCACTTGCACTCGTTTCAACCCTAGCAATCAGAGACATGCATCCTAGACCAACTTTCAAGCTTTCCAAGTGCTCCATTTGTCCTCTTCTCAATTTTATGGAAAACTGAAACAAGGCATACCCCCTTCAATTCCCATTCGCTCAAACCTCCACCAAAGTGCAATTAACATTGTACACACTTTCCTTGGAGCTAGACGAGCAAGAACAAATCACTTCCTTAATCTCCGACTGTCAGAAGTGGGATTTTGAGCAAAGCCGATCACCTACTCCTAATGCATTGGCCTTTCGAGCAAACCACACCAAATCAAAGCTCATGCGGATCAATAGAGCTTCATCTCTACTAGACAAAGCTTCCTCAATCGATTAGAACTACCGGTCTTAGATCCGGTGAAGTATGTCATTGAAACCGACCCTTAGGTACAAATGGTTTGGTCCTTTGTGAAGAAAAGTTGCATGTCACGAGATTTCCACCGTTGGATCTTTTCATTTTGCTTCCCTGATGGTGTGGGATCGATTTGATCTCCATTCAAGCTTGTGTGAGTGTGGTGAAGAATTTCTATAAAGTTGCCTTTCAAATCTGGTGAGAAAAGAAAGACAGGACTATAAATATTCATCTTTTTAGGATGCCACGCAGATTCACAGATGTACTTATTCAGGTGATCGAGTACGTCATCAAGGAATAGTATACTATCTCAAAAAATAGAATTCACTACCCTTTAATGGACCTAATCACCTCAATAAGGACTCTAAGGACATTGGGTCTTTGAAATGTACCAGAGATTCTTCCCCTACTTTACATGGAAAAGTAAAATAGGGTTTATTTTGAATCGGGTTTGTTAAGTTCCCTACAAGGGCAAGCCCCCATAGTTAATTACATCCTAAGAAATGGGGATTCCTTAAGAAAACTTTTGATTAAGGTAAATGATCATCGTCTTTGAAGATTTCAGTAAGGAAGGACTATCAATTGATTGATTTATTTTTGAAGATCAAATGGGATTGATCAAAGAGAGATTTATTATCGAAGCCAAATGGGAATAAGTAGGAGATGCTCACGATGCTAGGAAACCTAGTGAGCATCTCAAACTATCCTATGATTGGGCTTTATATTTTTGAAATTGATTTAGTTTATTTGAGTTGCATTTTTTCATTAGAAATTTAGAATTTATGATTCCTTAACACAAGATTAAGGGAATTCCTAAGAGGTGAGGAATTATTCTTATGGCCCATAAAAGAAAAAAGCAACCTTAGAACCTAAATCTAGGGAGCTTTGGCAAGGGCCAAAAGCACAACCTAAATCTAAGGCGAAAAATGGGTAATTGATTTGCCTCCACAAGAGAGGACAAACCACCCGATAGCTTGGACTTACAACCACCTGTGGGTGGCCGCCAACTAATTCCTCCTATGATTTTAAAAATATGTAGGCAAGTCTTATGCTTAATGCAAGATAGTTAGGCTATTATTATTTAGAAAAGACTAAGTTCTTAAACTCACTCCCTAAAGAGACTAGATCATGTAAAGGTATGCTTCAAATGACCTAAATCTAATGCAATTCATATTTCATTTTATTTTTATTTTGGATAATCATTTTGACTCAGGCTAATAGGATTCATATGCCTAATGCATGAGAAATGAGATTATGGGCCAAAATCAGCAAAAAGGGAGGAGGTGAGTTTCCACCATGGCTCTCACAAGTCAAGCCAAGTTTCTCTGGCAAAGGTGGAAGCCCTCCATTTAAGAGTGAAATAAGATGTTGTTGTGCATGATATTGCAAAAGAAATGCTCATCCAACTAAAGGGTTGCTAATTCTTTTATCTTGATTTTAAACTTAAGCTTTAGGTGAGGTTATGAGTTGTTTAATTTTTATTTTGAGTTGTTAAGTTGGGTAAAAAATTTATTTTTCCCTAATGAGCCTAATCCACATCCAGGTCATACATAAAGAAAACTAGGAAAAGCATACCACTTAATGCACAAGCTAAACAAATCATCAATCAATTTAGAAGCTAATAAAAGGCCGTTGTGGATGGGCACCACCACAAACCCAAAAATATCAAATTCGGTAGCTGAGCTCTACCCTTATACAACCCAGATTACAAATGAATTAAGTTATAATTAAGCAAAAGGAATTCATTATTATGGGGGTCTTCAAGCTTTCTTCTTCTTTCTTCTTTTCTTCTTTATTCTTCTTTTCTTCTTTTGGTTCCTTCTTTTGGATGGTTGTAAGGTAGATGCTCCAAGGCTTCACATGATACATAAGATAGGATCTTATGATCAATGCTCATCCTAATCCCCATAACAATCATTCCAAAATTCTAATTGCACAAATTTACATGAAAAGGAAAGAATGAAAATCTAGCTAACACTTGCAAAATAAAGGTTAGCTAAAACAAACCACACAAATTCCCAAGCATGTATATTAGACCTATCACCCCACACATGGGTGACTAAGTTCACCTAGCCTATGGATTATGCTTAGGGGTATAAGCACCTGCAAGCAAAAGTATTTTATATTTTTATTTATGATAGTGCCCCATAAGCACAATCCCCTGCAGAAAATAATAGTTAGACTAAGAGCGTCCTACCATTCATTCTACGAGCATACACCCTAACATTCAGTCTAAAATATATATCAAAAAATAAAATAAAACATCAAACCATGCATCAACCTAACCTAAAGCTAGAAGTGGTGACTTAGGCTAATGTGTATGCTTTGAAGGTTTGTGTGATATGCTTAGCTATGGCTTTAGGTTCAAATTTTCTAAGTATGAAAGCATGTTCAACTTAGAGGAGGGTTTCATTTAAGTTGTTAACTTGATTCATATTGATTTTATTTCATCTTTTGATTTGGTTCAATTGAATCCTACAATTAATTACTAAGTTATGAAGAGTTCTCTTTCCTTCCCTAACCTAAGTAATATCTAAAGTGGGTTCACATTTTAGTTTGGTTTAGGTGAATGTTTTGATTAAATCTTTTAATTAATTCTAAATTTAGATGAACTCTAAACAAATCTATTCAAAAAGAAAGGCATTTTAAGATTAAATAAAATGAATCAAATTCACATAACACACATTACGTCATTTCTTTCTCAATATATAACATGCATATGGATGAATCCTAAGCATATCTATACATGCAAATGAGAATATTTAACACACTTTATGATGCATGCTAAGTAATCCATTTAACAAAATTTAGAAGTTGAACATGCATGATTTTTCTTAAGTAGAAAGGGGTTTCTTTATCCAAATTTTCACATACACACATGAGAGTAAGAAAGGCATAAGTGAGTACAACACCATTGTTAACCAGAGGTGTAAGGTATAAAACCTACTTAGGGCTACTTAAAGCCTCACAGCCTCGGGGTTGTCCAGACTAATATACCACTTTCCTTAAATACAAACATGTGTATAAAAGAAATAAAATGGAAAAAAAAAGAATACAAAAGTTATTTAATGGATTCATTTTGTTTATGCAATTTATGTAAGCAATTGTAGGTAACCCTTCTTAGGTGATAGCATAGAGATGAATAGGATATGGAATTAGGTGAGTGTTAGGTCCTTTTCAAATGAACCATATATCTCACCAAATTCCTATTCAAAATTATGCTAATCATAAAGGAGAAAGGAAACCTATGCTAATCATACCTTTATAATCTTCAACATGCAAACTCATAATTAAAGTATAAGTACTTTTAGATTTGGTATTTGATTTATATGTTTGAAAATAATTTGGATTTAGTAGTGATAATAGCCATTCATATTTCTACTTTAGCCAACACATGCAAATTTGACATAAAGTAAATAATTTCATTTTAGAATTAGAATTTGAAAAATATGAATGCATGAAATCACAGAGCATACAAATTTAACATTTTGGGGAATGATTCAAAGTAATGAAATCATGTAAACAAACTCACTTCACTTAAATCCTAAAGACATTCTTATAGAATAAGAAAGTTTAAAATAAATCAAAGTGAATTCAAAGTGATTTTGTTTGGTTCGAAGTTTGATTTAATTTTAAAAAGGTGAGATGAGTTTGCTATTCCTAACCCATGTATTTGATCTTTTTGTTTATTTTTTAGGTAATTAGATTCATTTTTAAGCATTGATTAGGTTAAGGTATGAATTAAGTAACTTAATTAACCCTTACCTACACCACCTTAGGAGAATTAACCAAATAATTATGAGCCAATGAGATGACATAAAACCCACTAAGAATTTAAATTTGCAATGCACCTAATAAGGAAAAGGCCTAATGCAATTTGGCTCACGATTAAAAGTTAATTAAGCTAAGGGGTTTAGCTTAAGTAATTTCAAAACACCCTTTCACACATGTGAATTGGGTTTTGATGTCCTTAATTGAACAAATATTAAATATCTAGCTTCTACCCAAAGTAGATTAATTAAGTTCAAAAACTTTTTAGAATATTTAGGAATTGATTAAGGGGATAATTAATGAATTAACCTTTAATTAAGAGGAGATTAAGGAGAGAAGAGGGGTTTAGAGAATAGCTTAGGGAAAATTCCCCAAAAATATTCTATAAACCTCTTACTTACTAGATCTGACCTTAATCAACCCTAATCATAGGTTAAAATCACTAATCATACCCTAATTATGCTTAATTACATAAGGAGGGTAATCAAGGAAACCATATGTAATTATTTTAATCAAGCCTTCAATAAATCCCAAGAAAATTAGGGAGGCAAGTCATCCCCTAAAACATACTCAAGAAACTTGGGATTAATGAAAAGTAATTAGAAAAATAAACTTTCCAATAAAACCCAAATTCAGAGAAAATCATAATTCAAAACCCATCAAAATTAATTTCAAAATGTTCTTGGTTTAATTATCTATCCATAGGATTTTATTTCACATTTTTTTGAATCAAGAGTTATGAACTTTGGAAGATCTCTAAGTGAATTAGGAATTAATTAAGCATTTTTAACTGATCCTAAGTAATCCCTGGCTCACGGCGCGATGTGTGGTGGCAGTCAACGCGCTTTACATGCGTCATGCCATGAGGGGTTACTTAAACATCACATCCCAAACGGCAGCTAGCGGCGCACGCACTTTAATCCTCTGCCATCCGATCAAAGATCGGATGGCCAGGGATCTCCCCGCATTTTAAAAAAAGGTAAAAGGATTTCTAAACATGTGAGATTATCTCAGTCGTCCATCTAAAATGCGCAGACGAACGGCTGAGATCTCCCAAGTTCTTCCCTTGATCAATAGAGACTTTCCATGATCAAGGGGAAGATCCAAGTTCGATCTAGCATGGAATCAAAATAAACTCAACCCACACCATCTAAAAGGCAGAGCAAATCCAATGGTCAAAATGATGAGTGAAAATTTCTTTTACAAAGCTCCACACCATATTGAGTTTAATGGTTAGAAAATCCCATACCTCACCAGCGCTCGATTCCCTTGGAGAAGCTTCATCTAGTTGAGACGAAGCCTTGCTAAGAGTATGAGCACTTGAGGTTGAGTGGATTGATGTATGGACCAACTCCTCCTTGCTTGAGCTTCGTCTTTGATCCAATTCAATCATCCTTTGCCTTTAGAACTTTGGAATCAACTTAGGTGAGATCGACTTGGTCACCTAAGTGTGCATGCAAAAGGAATTGGAAGGAAATGAAGTGTGGAAGAAGTTGGCAATCCAATTGGTTTCCCTTATTTTCACTTGAAAATTGAAATGGGAGAATGGAATGAACTCTAGGATGCTTGCTATCACTCTCTGATGGCTCCTAGGTTTCACTAGCACTCAATCTAATTAGGGAATTCTGCATTTGAGTTTGTTTATGGGGAGTATATCTCCCCCTTGAAAGATCGAATGGCCGACAATGCACATGTCATTTTGATCCAATTGAGCTTAGTCTGAGGGTTGTTTGATCGGGTTAGAGTGTGAACATGATCAGTTTGAGCCAAGGTGGATTGCCAACCTCCCATGTGCTTGAATTTGAGCTTGAGAGGGAGTTTGAAATTTCATTTTTGACCCATAGGTGGGTTTGGTCTAGGGACCAAATGGGCTGACCAAACCCATTGGGTTGGGTGCACCACTCTCCCTAGGTCCCCTTGAGCTTTTTTGGAAAGCCTCAACTGAATGTGAAGAGGGTATGACCAAATTACCTATGGATTAAGCCAAAATTTGTTCTATGGCCTAGTTTAGGATGGTCATTTTGCTATTTTCTACTTTGGATATGTTGGGTATGTGGAGAAACTAGGTTTGGCCAAGTTTCAAGAGATTTGGAATTCATTTGATAGGGTTTGTCTCATGTTGACCCATTTAGGTCAAAATGGGTCAACTTGGGTCGAGTTGACTAATAGGTCAAATTGCGTCAAACCAAGGGTTGGATCAAGTTCATATGACCATTTGAAATGTTTTGGTTGTTTTGGTTTGGTTCAATTTGGTATCATTTTGGATTTGGCTCATATGACTTCATTTAGGTCAAATGGGTCAAGTTGACCTATTTGACCCATTTGACCTATTTGAGGTAGGTCAAGGGTAGGATTAGTTAGTCATAGAGTGGATTGGTATCTTTGTTTCTAATCAATTTTGGTTAAGTTCAAATTTGGCTCCACATGACCCCTTTTGGTCATGTTGGGTCTAAGGTTGATTGGGCTAGGTTAGGTCTAGCTGGCCAACTGAGGCTTTGGTCAAGTTCTACAAGTGATTTGGAATGAACTTGACCCATTGGTTTGGATCAATTTGGCTTAGATCAAGTTTTGACACATTTTGACTCTTTAGGTCAAAATGGGTCAACTTGAGTCAAGTGTCCAATTGAGCTAGGTTAAGCTCAAATGTTGGCTTGGCCAAGTTCAAACATAAGTCATGAGTGAACTTAGATCAATGGTTTCAATCAATTTTGCATATGGTGGATTTTGGCTATGTTTGGTTTCATTTTGGGTTAAGTGTTGACTTGGTCAACCCTTAGGTTTGACTTGGTTTGACCCAATTTGATTGATTGATCATCCCATGATGATTTTTTTTATCATGATTAGATTCAAATATGAGTTTGGTTCAATCCAATTTGGTTAGGATTAGAATTTAGCTCATAAAGGTACTTTAGGTCACTTTGGGTCAAGTGAGCTTAAGTGGGTCAAATGGCTTGGTCAATGCTTGATTTGAAGTTGATTGAACTTGTATATGGATTTATGATTGAAATACAAATCCATTTACAAGTAGTTTGATGTCAAATGGGTTTAGATCCACTTGACAATTTCATATTCAAAGGAAGAATATGAAGGGATTTTGGCTTTGATTTTTGAATTGGGTTTTGATTGTTTGATTGAAGTTTGGATTTATATATGAGTTCATGATTGTAGGTTTGATTGAATCATGAAAGAAAATCAAGAGTTTGGCTTGATTTGAAATTGATTTGGCTAAGTTCAAGACTTTCACTTGATGGATTTTTGAATAATTTGAAGAGATGATTTGAACAAATAAATTTTCAAATGAGTTGAACATGAACAAATAGTCCAACATCCTTCATTCATACACACATGGATATTTATAAAAAGCTAAAATGTTAAATACTTTCTCTATCATCATGAATGTTCTTACACACAACAATTTGTGGCCATTGTGGAAACAATCCATGACTATCTGAGGCCTTTATTAATATAAACATTTTAGTTCAATTTAAATAATTTATTATTAATTTATTATTATTTTTATTAAATAAAAAGATTTGAATCTTTCAAAACATATAATATGATCACAATATTTCAAAAATTATTCTTACTTTTGAATTTAAGAAAAATTAAAATAAATTAAATCAATCGCTTGGCATAAGCTCTCATGTAAGCAACAAGTAGTATGCTAAACATGTGACTTCTTGTTTACATGTCAGCTTATGCCAGTCATGCCTTAAAACAAGTGACAAAGCTGTTACATAAGCAACAAGTCACTGATTTAATGTGTGACTATAACTGTTTAAAATTTTTTATTATAATATTTAATTTGTTAATTTTGAAATGAAAGATAACTATTTAAAAAAAAATTCATTCTTAAATACAAAATAATCTTCAAGAGAATATCTTTTTTTAGCTACTATTGAAACTACCACATTACAAAACATTTATTCATCGGTCTTAATTTGCTTATTCTTACTCGAAGATTTGGCCGTAATTTATTCCTTTTAAAAAGGGAATGATGTTGCCTCATCTTGACAATTAGAAACTTTTTGCTAATTAATATTTAGATAGTTTTTATAGAAAATTCCTTCAATAGCAATGAATATATGTCCATGAATATTTCTTAGCAAATTCTAAATAACATGTTAATTTTGAATTATACTTCACATTTTATGCTTAGATGTCTCCAATATAAAATATAACTACCAAGGCTTCATATAGATTTTTCTTCTCTCAAATAAGATCCTATAAATAACTCTTCTAACTCTTACAAAATCATTAGTATCAAATTTAACAAATCAACGTATCAATCAAAGGTTAATATTGAAAAAGGTTACATTAGTTCACTCTTAAACTGTGCCAAGTGTCATGCAAGTCACCAATCACATCTAGGAGAGTCAATTCAGATTCACAGTCGCTTAGATTTACTCAAAATTGACTCGACTCAAAATTGATTGGCCAACCCAATTATAACAAGGGTTAAAATCCCAACGAACCCAACTAAACACGAACCTTACTATTGACCTATTTAGACATATTTTAGGTCAATTTGATCAAAATTGGGTTAAATTTAAGTTGCATTCAAAATTGGGTCACTTTTGGGATGATGGGTCAAAATCAAATTTGCAAGTCAAATCGAGTTAATTATGGGGTCATCGGGTTAATCTGAACTTGACTCAAAAATTAAGTAGGTCAGATACTTTGACCCAAATTTGACTTAAAAATTAATCGAGTTAATATGAACTCGATTTTTTCAAGTTGAGTTCATATCAAATTATAAGATCCGATCAATTATTGACATCCTTAATTATACTAAAAATTTTAAATTTGGGTGACACAAATCCTTTATAATAATGGTTCCCATTAAATTTCTTAACCATTATGAATATGTGAGGCGCCTCGATGTGGACAAGTGACTTCTTGAATGTTGGATGTATAATGGCGTATAAATTGTGCCCTTCAGTTCTTTTGTACATCAATATCTATGTTTTTGGTTAAACCAACCTTCGATCTATCATCCAAACTTACAGCTGCAGACTGCTATATATGTAAGAGAAACCTTTTGAGGTAAACTCATCAAACTCTTCTATTTTATTTCCTATCTTTGAGATGTTCTCATCTTTATTTAAGTATGTTAAACAAATTGATATTTGCTTATTCAACCCTTAGCGTTTAAAATCTCTAAAAGAGTCAATAATAATGTCAAAACACACAATTCTTTTGGCTCAATTTATGAATTGTTCTCTTATTTTATGATTAACCAAATGGACACAAAACTATAAGATGTTTTTTTTTAAATCAATGATTTTTTGCGGGCAAATAAATTAATGATTTTAATGAAAGAATTTTTCCCGCCGACTAACGGTTTTTTTTTCTTTAATTTGTTAAGAACATAACGTTGACAGAATATATATATAAATTATAATAATGGAGTCTCATAACTATTAATTTTGTTTTTAAAATTATATTTTCTTTAATTTCTCATACATTACACTCATCTGAAAATAAAATTTTAAATTTTAAAATTTAGGATGCTTAAAATATAATTAAGATTATCTATTTTTTGAATTTGTGATTCTATTTTAGGTACTTAAATTTTATGATATAAATTATGACTGCTTCTTTCTTAGACTATATGAGTGCGATATTATAATGACAATTAGTCATCTTTTAATCAAGCTATTTGTAATGATCATTTGGTATTTCTCTTTGGCTATATTTGATTAAGATGAATGCTAGATGAATCTTATGAATGGATCTTGGTTCAGTTGCTAATACCCCTACTTTTACTTTTAGGTTATAAGTTTGAGCTCCTGCACCTTACTCAATGATTTTTTTTCTCATTGAAGTCCATGAGAGTGAATTTATTATGTTGTAAGTGGGATTAGGACTAGCAACGCTTAATAACTTCCAAAATTTTATCGGTCGTACTGATTGACACTCATGTCTAGGGGTTTCAGCGACTTGAGCCGATTTGAGTTTGGCTCGTTTATGAGATCTTGAGTTTAGCTTGAGCTTGAGCTCAACTTCGAATTGAGTTTGGCCTGAAAACTGTCAAATTAAATAAATACTAAACAAGGCCGGTTTACTCTTCTACTCGGTTCATACTCTTATTTTGAGACTCTCACCTAGTTCGCTCCTCATTCCGTCAGTTGAAGACTTCAGAGTTTTGAATCGTCACTCCCATCCTAAATCACACGAGTTTCAGCTCTTCACTGATGACTATCTTCACTTCACTTTTGCCTTCTCCATCGTGAGTGTAACACACATAAGTTTGCTCTCTCTCTCTCTCTCTCTCTCTTGTTGTTTGGTAGCAAGATTTGAGCGGGATTTTACTTACTCTACTTGTGGTTCTCCCTCTCTTGATCACTCTCGTGTGTTTGTTTGGTAGTCAAATTTAAGATGAATTCAACCTTAACATCTGTAAACTGAGCCAAGCTTGAGCTGGACTTGACTCCTTTACATTAAAAAAAGTTAAATCTAAAAGTGTTCTCTATTATCTTTTTTACTAAATAAAAGTTTCTTTTTATCATTATCTCTGTTTCTCTTTATAACGTATATTCAATTATCATTTTAATACAAAATATATGAGAATGATTGTCATTAATTAGGAAAAAAAAGCTATATCATGCCAGTCATATAATTCTCGTTCTGTGTAATTCATTTGACCGAGGCTTTTACTTTCTTAGAGTCAGCATATTTTGGAACCTAAAATTTCGTTTTGTAAAGATATTTAGTTAAAAATTTAAAGAGAATTGAGAATAGTAAAAAATGAATGTGTCTAGGGCTCCTTGCGAACTTTCTGCCGGCGACGCTCTACTCCTCCTCCCCTCTCGTCCTCCCAAATATCCAACCTCTTCTATTCAGGCGAATTTTCTTTATCTCACGACCTCAGCGGGTCAATTTCCTTCTCATTATGGAAGTTCTTAACGAGCTCTTCCCTCCACTCTCTTGGTTTCTCCTTCAATCTCAGCTGTTCCATTGAAGGATTAAGTTAAAAATAATAAAGCTGCACAGAACACGCAGTTGAAAAGTTCCAATGTACTAAGTTTTCAAAATTGATGCTTCAATCTATTAGCAAAATATATATATATATATATATATATATATATATATATATATATATATATATATATATATATATATATATATATATGGTCAAGGAGCTGCAACGACCATGGCTGCATCCTCCTCCTTCATCTCGACAATCATGATCGTCCTCTTCTTCACGGCCTCAGTGATGATGAGCGCAAGCACTGCAGGTACATGTTATATTCTTGTCGATTCTAGGACATTCCGCATATGATTCCTTCTTATTCAAGATGCAGAATGATTACAATCTCGTTCTCTATGATTTAAACTTTCCGATCTGGGCTTCAAACACCGACAAAATTGGCACCGATTGTTTCCTTCTGATGCAGTTCGATGGGAACCTCGTCGTCTACAATGACTTGGGCGCCACGGCTTTATGGTCCAGCAACACCGTGCAGTCCGTAAGGGATTATTATTTTGACAATTTTTTTAAAATAAGTATCCTTTTAAAACTTAATTAATAAATTAAGTATTTTTTAAAAAAATTAAAAATAGATATAGTCACTCACAAAGTGAGTGACTAGCTAGCTACGTCAACTTTGACGTGATAGGGAAGCTAATTTGGGTGTAACAGTACCTAGTCGCCTAATTAGTAGGCTAGATCTAAGCGTCTCTAATTAGATGGTGGCTCAGTAAGCGTCAATGCTAGTCTCCCACTTACTAGGCGACTAGCCTGGAGGAAAATTTTTTTTTGGTTACACCAAGTCGTAAAGCATATTCTAATCGTTAAGGTGAATTAATATTAGACATATTAAAGTCATTAAGGATATGTATAGTAAAGCTATTACATCAAGAATTGGCTTTAAGCTTTTTTATATTTTTTGCTTTAGATTGGGATGTTCTTACTAGGCTTTAAACCCTTATCTTCAATTATGGAGGTCAACCTTAGAGTTTGAAGGTTTTCATTTAAGTAGATCTAAAACTAAATATATGGATTGTAATTTAAGTTGTACAAGTTATAGTGTTAGTGTTATGACATTAGGTGAGATTGAGATGAGTCATTACGAAATAAATTTAAGTTGTACAAGTCATTACAAAAGAGTGAGTACAAGTATTTATAGAAATGGATCCAAAACAAAAATAAATAGACAAGAACAAATGTAGTACATACATACGACACACTATCCTAACCTAACACCTCGTCGTCTGCGTGGAATCACTCCACTGTGTATCGGTGATGCGTGATGACGATCACGCAACTATGGTGGCCCTCCAATATAAGATCTTTGAATGCATAGGATAGTCACGTGATGGAAAGAAAGCGGATGTGACTCATACGTAGGTGGTATATAGAAGGAATTGGATCAGCATATGTAGATGGACTGGATCAGCATATGTAGATGTCTGGCGCCCCAGTCATGTTGTGGGACATCCTCTATAGTCTCCGATCCGTAATGTGAGTCGTCGATATGTACACGCAACCTTAAATATCTGCATAACACCTCGTACATATCTACAACTCCTTGTAACTCGTGCTCATCTGCACGACCGAAGTACGGCTGGAAAAAATCATGAGTCGTCAAGATGTGCTCTAACTACATGAAGAAATAGCGTGTGAAATTAGCCTCAAGTAACATATTGAATTCAACAGAATACTTATGTTAACGCTTACATATATGCGCTCTACAGGTGCTCTAGGATAGTAAGTGGTCGGAGGATCTGTCGGGACGACCATTAAGTAGAGAGAAGTCCAAGATCTTAACCCGTATGCGATTGATCTGTCGTCTCATCTTCATCCAAGCCCTCGACTATGTAATCCTCCTCTCCCAAGTGGCAATGTGCACTTGGTGGTAATCAACCCATTCTACATATGCTTTACCCCGACCCTTTTGAAACTAGTGTCAACGGTGCCACATACTCTGGTATGAGTCAAACTATCGCACTAGATCGTAAGTACCACTCCACCCTTTTCCGGTGATCAGTGGACTCGCCATATATATCTCGAGCATATGCGTGGCAGCGTGGCGTGATCTTAGTGTATGACTCCCAAATCACCGGCACATATTAAAAATTATATTAAATTAGATTATACATTATAGAAATTACAATAAAAAAGTACTCTACAAGTCTAACACGTATGCAACAAGCCATCCAACTCATTCCTACAATGCCACGTTATCATTGCTAGCTAACATATCTCTCATTCCACCTATGCATACGATACATTTTAAACAAACATATAAGCTAAAAATTTGAAATTACAGAAATTAAAATATACTTCAAACCAATGCTGAGACTGTCAAGATCAGTCGGATATGGCACATGCAGCCTCCCCATATGAAGATGCTCTTAAGACCATATCTGTAGGAGGTGTGGACAGCAACCATATTGGCCTTGTTGGGCCTAGTAGACTCGTACAACTCCCTATAAAGGTGGGCCAAAACTGCTCCTCCATAGACATCACGAATGAATCTAGGTCCTAAGAAGTGGAAGATCGTAGATGGACCTCGAACCTAGCGTGTCCAAGTAGGAAACACCCAATAAGAAATAAAATATACAGTGCACGATGTACTCCTCAATGCTCGGATGTGCATAGGACTCTCGTAAAAGACCACCTAAGCCACCTGGCGGCATGCGTCGCTATGTCCGACCCATCACGAAGGTTGATCGATGTGTGGATCGTGGTCATGATACAACATATCCGTATAGGATGTCATCTCAATAACTCATCGCAGCAGTCTGACCAGCTACGTCACCTCTTCCCTTGACCAATCACAATTGGGCCAATAAAAAGTAGCCTATCAACATGTAATCCTGGGATCATCGCCATGTCCTGAAGCGTCACTGTCATCAAGGTGGAAGGTATTGGTCTGTGGAGACCATCTCTCAACCAGTAGCGATGATAATCCGGCGGATGAAATGTAGGCAGCCTATGGGCCTGCTACCGGGCCGATGAATCTCCGCAGTGACAGCCACTCCTTCAGCATAAGCAAGTGGGAAGCGACCTTTAGAATAGTGCTCTGCAAAAAAAATATGATCGATCAATCATTAGTCAAATTGAAGGTTGTGCAGGTGTAACATAGAAAACTAAAATTAAATAACACTTACAATATCAGGGTGGCCGGCTCTATGCCGACCACATAGGGAGGCTATGCTAGGGTGGACCTCGGTAGGTGGCTGCTCCAACTGTAGGATGTCCTCCCTAGCATGGCCCCGACACTGACGTCTAACTGGTGGGTGGTGCTCCTCCTATCGACTGTTGAAAAAATAAATGCAATAGTGAGTGTCGCTTATAAATATTAAATGAAAACTATAAAATAAGCCAAAAAGAGTATCGATATACATGAAAATTCTAAATAATATGCACTTAACATATAGATTATCTGCTAATGTAACTACGACATACCTTCTACTGTTAATATTATGTGGGCATGATGACTGCAGTACTATCGCATAAACTGCGGGTTCTACTCGCTAGTTATATTTTCATCCATTATATTTATGAACCTATTGTATGCAGGCCTGACCTTCTACAAAAATTGGGTGCGTGATATTAAACTATGCTCGCAATGTAAGATGGTCAATCAGAATGGTCAAGCAAAGTGTGGAACTCGGTTGAGTATTGAGCTTATATGATGCGAGTAATCTATGACACACACAAGTGGTTTAATCTTCTAAACTCCAACTCAGTAATAACATGCGGGCATGACCAATGATATATGATTATCTTATTGCAACTATAGCTACACTGACCATTATCTAGCAAATCAACCCTAAATGATCGGCCTGACCTATCAAACACATGCATCTCACGGGGGTTGATGTTCGTCTAGAAATGTCGCTTCCCTTTCGGCGTTGTAACATGGTTGATACCCTTTTGGGTGAACTTAGATAAATTGGTCTCCTGTTGTTGAGTTGTAGAGGCAAGTCTTTTCATGAACAATGCAACTAAATTATAATAAATAGCAGTGATAAGAGCTTGAATTGGCAAACAACGTACATTTTAGAACATTGAAACATTCGGATGCATTAGTCGTCATTGTACCATTACACATTCCACCATCAAGTACAAGTGACAATTTAATTGGGTCACATTTCACAAGCCATTTGTAAGGCTTCTTCTTTCACATTTAATATCTGTCATAAACCGATTAAACTCATGAATGTCATAAGTGTTTCTCATATACATTTTCTAGCAAAAAAATTCAACATCACCAATTCCCAATCTCGATCACCTTTTAAAATTTTCACGTAGATAGCGATGTTGTGAGTGGCCCATGAAAAAATTTCTCTACACCCATATAACAAACCAGCATGTTTATCAGATTGATGCACAAATCATGTCTAGCTGACACCACAGGAAACATATCATGTAAGCACATTGAGAATCACAACCAAGAATCAGTCGACTCAGACTTAACAACCGCAAAGGAAAGAGAAAATAAACCATTGTTTCCATCTGTTCTGACAGCAATAAGTAAAGTACCACGATATTTGCCTAACAAAAATGTACCGTCTAAACTGAGAACTAGGCGGCAACTACCCCATCCCAAAATGGAAGGACCAAATGCTCAAAAAGCCTCTAGATTTGTGTTACTATCTTGAATCTGATGTACCGTGAAGTAGCAACTTCTATGAAAAGGTTGATAGTCCTATAAGACTCTTCCCAACTACCAAAAATTAATTTTATTTCTTTATGCCTAGCATCTCAGGCTTTCATTTAAGAAACTTTTATATTAAATTTTGATTTCATTCTACCTATAATCTCCCTAGGTTTCAGATCAATTTGATGTTTGACTACAAGTATGATTAAATAAGCTACAAAATTTGGAACTGCAGGTCGATGACCACCAGCACTAACTGCATTGATACATCTGTGGTGTTCCCCAATTTTGGAGATTCTCCAAGCACCCCCTAAGTGTCTGCTGGTGTTACAATGCAGACGTTAATTATATGGTCTGGTAGGACTATCATGATGTACACATATCACAGTATAGTTCTTTTGGTTTAAGTTAACTGTTTAGAATTAAACATTATTCAATATACACCATCCAATAATAGCAAACTGAAAACTTCTTTTACTTATAAAATACATTCCTTCTACAAGGTCACCTGGGATTTCAACATCATATGTTAGGACATTTTCATCAGATGGACCATCAAAGTAAATATCATTATCCCACTCTCTAGTAGTTTGACAAATCCGTACATACTCGTTAGTAGACAATATCTAACTTTCACTATCAATATTCCGAAATGAATGATTTTTTAAAAGATCATGACGCATTCTCAACCACAATAGCTTCTAACCTAAGTGAACAGTCATCATCATTGATATCCAGCTCAGAGTCACTACTTGAGCCACTGCTCATAGTCTCATACTCATCATCGCCTGCAACACTCTGAGACATATGCGGTTCCTCTAAATGATAAATAACATCATCTCTACCACAAAACTCATAAGTAGGACGACACACACTGATATTAAATATTACCAGTATAAACAAGGAAAGATAGAGAAGGTATTAACTGGGAATCAATTCGTCAAAGCTGCTATGTGTCGCCAGAGCATGTCGATAAAATCTGTATATGTCATTGGTATATCCGCTAACCTTAATACCGGATCAGCTGATGTGCATGCAACATTAGTATCCTCCACTTCCACATATAACACTAATATCTGAGGGGAAGCTTCGTCCAGTGTAATGTCACAAACTTCATCATCAGAAATAACATACACTATAAATTCGTTACTCACCGGATAACGACATGTAAGACTGACAGAGTGGTGCTCTAAATCAATGTGCAAGGATCTCATAATTCGTTGTTTCAATTCCAGTAAGGTGTCATGCCGCAAAACCTTAATTGGACGATTTTGACCACCCATATAACTTGGAATGAACTGTTCATCGACACTTAGTTCACCTCCATAGAATAGGATCATCGAAACAAACTGTCTACTCATTCCTCAAATAACTGGAGAATAACCAATCATATCAATATTCCCTAAATCTAGAAAAATATTGTGCATCCAAATTTATTTGTAGTACAGACTACATAAATAAAATGATACTTAAATCAATCGACACATTATCGAACACCATCTAAGGTGACTTGCTCTAAATGCAACTGAGCTCTAATCTTATAGGCCAAATACAACAACTAAAATCCAACTCATATAATTCATAAATATTTCACAATCATTTATAATAGTATACCTCACATATATTAAACGGTAAAGACTATATTATCACCTAAAATTAAAAAATCAATTACCTATAAAACTCTAACCATACAGCTCTAAGCCCTAGTACACACAATCTACTTACTTATAAATGAGAAAAAATTAGGGATTTACAATGTGTGTTTCAAACGAATGTGCTAAAACTGAATCCACCGTAAAACTTCCTAAAGGCAGACCCTCGTCGCTAGAAGCTAATGTTGGGTTTCAAGGGATGTTAGCTTGAGAGGAAACCCGTGAGCGGTGGATCATCAAAAAAAAAATGGCGGTTGAGCTAGAAGTGGAAGGTGGAGCAATGCCGGCCGGTTAGAAAATGGATGCTGGAAAGGTCGAGAGGAAGTTGATCGTGCTGGAGGAATGTGGAAGGGAGAAATGCGGTGGGCGGCTCGCGTGGAGGCATCAGAGGTGGCAAGGGCTCGATCGATGACGAAAAGCAGCTCGCGAATAGGGCCGATCGGTCGATCGGCCCTATTTGTTTAACCCTCGACTAGTCGTCCACTAAGTGGGCGACTGGCTTCAACTAATGAAGTCAATCGTCCATTAAGTGGGCGACTAGCTTCAGGTCAATGACCCTAGTCGCTCACTAAGTGGGCGACTGACTTCAACTAAATGTGGCAATTTCCCTACCACGTCGAAGTTGACGTGGCTAGCTAATCGCTCACTTAGTGGGCGACTATACTTATTTCTAAAAAAAATTTAATCATACTTAATTTTCTAATTAAATTTAAAACAGTACTTATTTTAAAAAAATTGCCTATTATTTTCTCATCCTCCAAGGCGACCGTAGTGTAGTCATCTATAGCTGGACAATAGCCCTCTTTGGGCCACCGACACCAACATTGGCCATTAAACCGGCTTCATCTCCGGCATGCATTGGCGTGCCATTACATCATCGTCTCTTCTGAAAAATTATTAGATAATTTTGTGCCGAGATTATCACATGCGAGCTCAGATATAGTTTATATCGAGGCTCTAATAATGTTAGATATGTTCACTAATATATAATTATTATGTATTAATTTAATATTAATTATATGATAATAATAATAATTTTTCTATGCCCAAATAATGATCGTGTAATAATGACTTTGGATAATGTTGCAAATTTTTGTATTTTAAACGATTCATGAAATCCAAATAGGCTTTCTTAAGAAAAAACGTTTTAAAGGTGATTTTTTTTTTTAAACTCGAGTTCCGTGAATTTTTTTTTTTGTACTTTTTAAAATCTAAATCTTATGATTAAAAGCCTAAATTTTATACGACTAAGTTAGGATGAAGTGTTTGTAAGATTTAATGGCAACCTGTAAAGAAAAAAAAAATTTTTTTTATTTTTTTGAAAAATTGAGGGAATTATAGTTATTCAATGAATGGTAGATCGTGACTTTCTACAACGAAAGCTTATTTTCTGACAAATATATAAGATTGTGTTTTCCATTAGAAAAATTAATAAAATACATGTATTGAGTTATTTTGTATTTTTTAATAAATTAGTTTATTTGTTTTCGAAATATAAGAAACACAAATGTTTTAGCTGTTTTATTAAAATGCAAATTAATTTTTTTAGAATCATACACCAAATATTTTTTTTCTGTTTTAAACAGAGGAGTTAATCATCTTAAGAGTTGAATTAAGCAATAAACGAATACTTTTTATTGAGAAATTAGATCGTCATAGTTCAGACATTTATATCTTCTGCCATGCAACTTAAGTAAATAACTTTAAATAAATATACAAAGTAAGAAATACATTTTCCCGAATCAAAACTATATTTTAATGATTTTTGCAATAATATATTTAATCTATGAAGTCATTACATATTTTAATGACAAAAAAATACGTTGGTTGTTTGGCCCATGTTATATAATATACTGTTATTCATCAATATCAATTATTAGATTTTGTAATATCTTAATTAATTATTTGACATGTAACATAACACATCAGCAAAAAAAAATCACTTGATCAAGTGTGAATTTTAATGTGTACTGAAATTAAAACTTTCGTAATCAAATTCAAGGTTAGGATTAAGGTTGTAGATTAGGTCGTGCACGTGAAGGGGAGGACGAGTGTGTGATAGAGCAAAGGAGGGAGGCTCATGCATGAAGAGGGAAGCCGAGGCGTGTGTGAGTAGATTAGGTCGAACCGGGTTCATTAGAGTGAATTTTAGGGATTTAGGTTAGGATTAAGGTTTTTAAATTGATTTTAAATTGAGTAATCGACTTTAATGTGAATTTTACACGATTAGATAATCATATATATATATATATATATATATATATATATATATATATATATATATATATATATATATATATATATATATATATATATATATATATATATATATATAATTCATGGTTATTTCGATGTTCGAGCCTAGCGGCTGTCGTTTATCAGGCGGTTGTTGGCGTCAAATTGAGTCCATTTCAGTTCAAAATGCGCACTATCATTTTCGATCGCTCGATTTTCACGCAGACTTATCCAAATTGAGTGAGAACAATCTTACTTGATAGGTTTCGATGTTTCGAAGCTAATGACACTATCAATTTCACGAACATATGTCGATTGGCTTGTGTCGGCGCCTCCTGATCTTGTTATGCATGCAGGCGCGTTAACGACTCGGTCGCTTGGTCGATTGATCATCAAGTTGTGCAATATTTATATTCTGATCAGTTTCAACGTTATGAACGCGATGACGAAGTTCGTTCGTCGATCGGAGGTCGTTTCGACCATTTTCGGTGACGTCCAGTGCCATTTGAGCCCCCATTTGCGCACTGTCACTTCCAAAGTCCGTCGAATTAGACTTGTAGGTTTGACTCGACTTATGACACATATATGGAGGTCAACAAAAGTATAATAAAATAAATTATATATATTACTTAATTAATTAATTCAAATTTTATAATTAAATGAGTTATTTTTTTATTTTTAATATTTTATATATTTAATTTATACATAGTATATTGAATTATTATTATTATAATGATGCATCCAACGTATATTCATGTTTGATATTTTTAAAAATAGAAGTGTCTCGTGTTCGTGTCCATGTCGTGTCTATGCATGATAGGTCCAAACTTAAGTTTTTTATTTTAAAATTTATATTTTGTTTATATAATTTAAAAATTAACTTGCTTTATAAATTTCCCCTTTTGTAAATTGCATAATTCTTTGATACAATCATTTAAATAATCATTAATATGATAATTAGTTTTATTTAATTAAACAACAATTGCCATCTCTTCTATTAGTGTGCCAACTCATATACCAATAAATTAGGACTAGGAGAAAAATTCAACATTGATATGACCCTGAAAATTTTACTAGTCGAAGCACGAATCTTGATGTCGAGAGTAATCTGATTCTGAATCATGATTAAATGAGATCAAGCGCTTATTATCAATCGATTCTTAAACATTGTGTGTTTATAGTCAAATCGAGCATCTTGACGAGCCGGATCTAACAAGCCCAAGATCTCATAAGTTTGACTTCATTTGAGCATTTAAATGCTTAAAATACATCAAATGATCAAAGGAATCATTTTGAGCCGTCCAATGGAGTGGAGTGGTTCGATTTTGCATGTATTTGAGCGTCCTCACCAATCTATAAATAGCCTCATTCTTCATATGAGGGAGGCCAAGCAGATAAGGAGAGAGCTCTAAAGATTGAAAATCCTCCAAAACTCGTGCCACCACTCGGCGCTACCACCGACCGCCGACTATCTTTGCGGTCACCCGGCGACCACCAGGATTCCCATTGTCTTCTCATATACAATTGTAATCCCATATCGGAAACTTTTGTACTCATGAAACAGATACATAGTAGAAGATTTTACTAGGCCCCATGGGTTTTCCCTCTTTTGAGGTTTTTTCAGAAAAAATTCGGTTTTCTTATTAATTCCTCAAACATCGTGTGTGTCTGGATTCAAATAAAGCTAAGGCAAATTTTATTCTTGAATAGGTTTTCACGCACTGCAGTTTGGTCATCGTGAAACTGATTCCCATTATTTCATCTTGTATGGCAACCAAGTTTCCCAACAAGATCAAAACCACCATTGAGGTGGAGCATTTCAAGCTTTTAAAGAGCGCAAGCGAAGAATGAAGATTCATCAAACTTCGTTCCTTCAAATTTTGTCGGAAACTGGAGGGCAACTCTTAATCTCAAAAGATTATCCAAATCAATATTCTGGATATCTAATTGATTATCAGTTAGAGAAGCAAGTCAGCAATACCAATGAAAAAGACCAAGGTTAAGGAGCAACTTTGGCTACAACCACAAGCGGATGTTTTGATTCGACCTCTTCCATACAGGTTAACGTCATCAAGTAATACTTTGAGAAACAAGCTCGGATGGGTCAAAAATTCTCAGCGGATTCAATTCGATCTCTTCCATACAGGTTAACGTCATCGAGCAAAGACTCTGACAAATAACCTCGAATAAATCAAAACTTTGCACCTACTCCATGCAGGTTAACATCATCGAACAAAGACTCTGACAAACAACCTCGGATAGGTTAAAAATCCTCAGCAGATTCAATTCGACCTCTTCCATACAGGTTAACGTCATCGAGCAAAGACTCTGACAAACAACCTAGGATAGGTCAAAAGGTCCTTGGTGGACTTCCCCGACCTCTTCCATGCAGTTAACGTCGCCGGGTAACACGACAAACAACCTTGATAGGTCAAAATCTCGCGATTCAATTGACCTCATCCATAGTTAACATCATGGATAACACCACGACAAACAACCCGGATAGGTCAAAATCCCGATTCAATTTGACCTCTTATACAGTTAACGTCATCGGGTAACACTCGACAAACAATCTCGGATAGGTCAAAATCCTTAGCGGATTCAATTCGACCTCTTCCATACAGTTATCGCCGGGTAACACCGACAAACCTCGATAGGTCAAAATCCTCGGATTCAATTCAACCTCTTCCACACAAGTTAACGTCATCAAGCAAAGACTCTGACAAACAACCTAGGATATGTCAAAAGGTCCTTGGTGGACTTCCCACAACCTCTTCCACATAGGTTAACGTCATCGGGTAACACTTTGACAAACAACCTCGAATGGGTCAAAATTCTCAGCGGATTTAATTCAACCTCTTCCACATAGGTTAACGTCATTGGGTAACACTCTGATAAACAACCTTGGATGGGTCAAAATCCTCAGCGGATTCAATTCAACCTCTTCCATACAGGTTAACGTTATTGAGTCACACTCGCGACAAACCGGATAGGTCAAAATCATCACCGTCGCCATCGCGCGCCAATCTTCCGTCACGGCGGCTCATTCGCGGTCACCCGCATTTGCGATGTTCACCATCGCCATCGGCCATCTTCGACGCACCATCGTATCGATTATTGCGGCCGACCATCGCCGGCCATCTCCGCCGGTCACCACCATCGTCATCGGTTATCCGCCGCTGCTAGTCGCCCGCACCGGCTATCGTGCGATTCTGCTGCGACCACCCACACCGCGCCAATCCGTCGCCGGTCATACGCAAACCATTTTGCCATCTCTGCGGTAACCACCATCGTCGGTTATTCTTGACCACCTGTCGACGACACCTCGCACCCGCCACCGGTCATTACCATCACCGGTCACCGCCGCCCACCATCGTCGGCCATCTCCGCCGGTCACCACCATCGTCGTCAGTTATCCCCATCGACTACCGACGCTAGTCGCCACCATCGACTACCGTCGCCAGTTTCCACTGCCGACCACCCTCGTCGCGCCCAATCGCGGCCGCGGTCGCCCGACCATCTCGGACATCTCTGGCGATAACATCGTCGTCGGTCATCCGGTATTCTGCGGCGCGATTATCGTCATCATTCTGCGTCGTGATTCTTCTTCGACCACCTCGTCGGCCACCAACCGGCTCGCCGCCCGTCGGCCGTCGTGCGTCGGCGTCATCATGGTCGCCCGATTCGGCCGGTCCGAGGCTGTTGATACCTCTTTGAGAAAATTGGAGCCTCACCATATGAACTATGGGCCTTGATCGCCTCCAAACCCGGTCGGTCCGACAAGGGTAGTTTACGCCTCTTTCGAGGGAAAACCAGAGCCTCGTCATATGAACTACGGGCCTTGATCGCCTCAAACCGGTCGACAAATGGTAGTTGGCCTCTTCGAGGGAAAAGCGAGCCTCGCATGACTACAGGCCTTGATCGCCTCCAAACTTGGTCGGTCCGACAAGGGCAGTTGACGCCTCTTTCGAGAGAAAACAGGAGCCCTACCGTATGAACTATGGGCCTTGATCGCCTCCAAACCCGGTCGGTCCGACATGGGCTATTAACGCCTCTTTCGAGGGAAAATCGGAGCCTCGCCGTATGAACTACGGGCCTTAATTGCCTCCGAACCCGGTCGATCCGACAAGGCATTGGCCTCTTTTGAGGAAAACGAGCCTTCGTATGAACTACAGCCTTTTATCATCTCCGAACGACCTCCTTTTAAGAAGAAGAGGAACACTCAAGCATATGAGGAGTGTGCCTTCTCCCTTGGCCCTAGGGAGATTTTTATAGACCCCCTATTGGGACAAAAAGGTAAAAAATCAAAGAAAAATCGCAGAAAAATTGCTCAAAATCGTTCAAAATGGGCCAAAACGGGTGAAAACGGGCAAAAATGGATGTTTGTGCCCATAGCCAGCGCGATGCCCTGGTCAGCGCCATACGTCAGCCGCCCGCGCCGCCTTCGCCCATGCGGCCGACCCGACCGTTCGGACTGTTCCGCTTCAGCGCATCCGAACCCCAGGCCGCGACCAGGCCGCCCGACCTGATCGCGATCCGAGCAGCGCTCCTCAGATACCGCTGCGTTCCGCCGCAACCTGACCGTAGCGACCATCCGATCGGTCCGGCGGGTGTGACTCCTAAGACCCATGACCGGCCGTTCGCACTTCTTCTTCCCAGCCGATCAAAAACCAGCTGCTGCACGCAGTAAATGTCCGGATGAGTCCATAATCCCAAAATCTTGCTGGCATACATACACATCCCGCTGCACCGCTTCCGTGATCATAATCTTCGCTCATGAAGATGTTCTCTCAAAATGTATGGTTAATGAACCCTCAAATTTCATTGAAAAATTTATTATTTTCAAGTATTTGGCATATATATTTTGGATGATTGAGATAATAATCCAAAAATAAGAGGCAACGATATGACCACGAAAATTCTACTAATTGCATGAATCTTGATGTCGAAGCAATCGATTACGAATCAAGATTAAACGAGATCAAGCTTATTATCAATCGACTCTTAAACATGGAGTGTTTATAGTCAAATCGAGCGTCTTGACGAGCCGTATCTAACAAGTCCAAGATCTCATAATTCCTACTTCATTTGAGCATTCAAATGCTTAAAATACATCAAATGATCAAAGGAATCATTTTGAGCCGTCCGATGGAGTGGAGTGATTCGAATTTTGCATGTATTCTGAGAGGCGCTCCCAATCTATAAATAGCCCTCATTCTTCATATGAGGAGACCAAGCGAAGAGAGGAGAGAGCTCTAAAGCGAAAATCCTCCAAGCATCATGCCACTTACCACCGGCGTCGGTCACCGCCGACTATCTTCGGCCACGGCGGCGCTGGGATTCCCATTGTCATCCCCTCATATACAATTTGTAATCAGTGTCGGAAACTTTGTACTCAAGCAGATACATAGTGAAAGATTTTTTTTTCTTGGGCTAGGCCCCATGATTTTTTCCCTCTTTTGAGATTTTCACGTAAAAAATTGAGTTTTCTTATTAATTCCTCAAACATCACGTGTATGTCGGATTCAACAAAGCTAAGGTGCAAATTTTTATTCTACCGCAACTGGTTTTCTAGCACGCAACAAACATCATGATAATTTACCCATTCAAGTACATTTTTTATAGTATATTAAATCATGAAGCTAGAGCAAAATTCCACTTGATCTCATCCATATATATATATGATTTTTAAGCTGTCTCCATCAAAATTATACGATAGTTTGGAGATATACCACGAATTGATATGGAACCTATGGAATTTAGATTTAAAAGAATTGATTTCAAGGGAAAGGTAGATATTGACTTGGTTAAGTAACATCATTTGTACATCCGGTTATGGGAGAGCATATATGTATTAGTAGTTCAATGTGATGAGCATCTTAGGAGGATGATTAGTGGCTCATTGATATTTGTATAAGTATACATTATGGGTGTCATTATACTTATTACGAACATAGATAGAACTATTGATAAGTTAAACAACAATAGGAGTCCACACCTAATAATTTTTCTTAAAAAGTAGGTGTTTAAATGAATAAATTATCATATTGTTGAATTTTTTTCGTATTTCTGATTTATGAGTATATGAGTTGGCATACGAGTATAATAGATGCAATTGTTGTTTAACTTATCAAATTGTTATTATCACACCCATTTACTTACCTTTCTTTACGCTAATTATATATATTTTCTTAATTCTTTTGTTACGATGCATGCACATCAAAATTATATATATCTAGATGAGATCAAGTGAAATTTTGCTCTAGCTTTATGATTTAATATAATATAAAAAGAGAAATTATTATGTTTATCTTACGTTCAAATTCTAATAATATAATATTATATGAAGTTTATCAATATATAATTATTATGTATTAATTATAAAATATTATATTTTATTATATACAAATATAATCAACTATATAATAATAGGTAATATTTATATACATAATAATATATAATATTTCACACATTATTACACCCGTTATACTTTGTACTTTCACGGGGAGCTCACACATTATGACTACTCTTTGGCGTCTGATTGTAACCTCGCCCTCTATGTTATCTGATATCCCATATGGCACACGAGAACCTATGGAAAGGGCTCCGAGTGCATCCTACAGATGCACATCAATGGAAACCTCATCATCGAAGGCTTAGAAGACAAAGTTGTGTGGACCAGCAATACCGGCCAATCATTCAGAGATTATTTCTCCCTCCACCTTCTTGAACACGGCGATGCTATCATCTGTGACCGTCACCACAAACAGTTTTGGTCCACCAATGTCACGTGATTCGTGCGCATAGGCATCACAACCTATGGAGAGATTATTTTTTTTAGTTTAATTTTATTTGCAAATAGAATTAAGAAGGAGAAATTATTACTCCAATAGTGCAACGCCACTTGATTCTCTACATATCATATGTGAAAAATCTAAAATTTCTTAATTGAAACTCTTAAATACTCTCAACCATGAGAGAGAGAGAGAGAGAGAGAGAGTTATTTTTTGTAATTTCTTTAAAAGTAGTTAATTCATTTTAAGTGTTTTATTAAATCTATAGATTTTTTTTTTTTTTTTTGGGAACCCCATATAAGGGAATTTTATTGCTACAATAAAAGTGTTACAAGGTCCTTAATGGGGATAAACTCAAGATCTACTGCTCAATGAGCTACAAACAGCCTAAAGAGAAAATCCCCTGTCTAAGTACAACCAGAACATATGAAGGGAAAAAGAAAAGGAAATGATACAAATACAACAAAGGAGAAAGCCAATGGCCAGCCTTCAACGGCAAATCTTGAGGATGAGAGAAGTCATGCCTCCAAAAAAGAGGGAACTTGCAAGAGAACAACATCGAATCTTTAAATATCTAGAAAAAAGAGTTGACATGTTAAAGTGATAGAAACTAGTTGAAAGCAAAATAAAATAACTAGAGAAGATTGTAGAAATATGTGGAGAAAGGCTGGGGCTGAGCTCACACCAAACATGAGCATCCAAACTTCAAAGGAAGGGTTACATCAAATGTGCTACTACCAGCCAAGTAATGGGTGCACTCATCCCAGCCATCATACCCAACAAACCTTGGAGAAAGCGGCAGCCAATAGATGAAAGTTGTGTGATCTTTAAACCTGCTCCAAGGCACAACCATAACACATGGGAGAGAAGGCAACACAAAGCAGAGAGGTAAAAGAGTGACATCACTCTCTTTTCAGATAAGACAACCCAAACATCAACATAATATCAGAATGCCCATGGTAAGGAAATCCCAACAGGGTCAATAAAACAGATGGCATTAATACGATGAGACAATAATATATGTACAGTTTTAAAAGGCCAAAGGATGGATTGAAAATGTGGATAACACCATACAACAATGGTACATTTAATAAGGATAAACACAAGGCAATGACTAGACCATAGGTCCAGGCAGAAACCAAACAACATATGAGCACACTAAACACGAGAATCAAAAAACACCATTCGAGGGAATATGCATAAAAAAATACCGAAATTGGCGGCGGTTGATAGTAAACACATTGCAGTGAGCGAGAGTAAGTCGGCATAGACCATAAAGGGCTTTGATCAAGTAAAGTGTTAGCGAGCCAAACATGATCAACAAAATAGATGCTATCAAATACCGTAAAGGCTCCAATATTAAGGTTAACCACCCAGCAGTCAAAAAAAGAAAAAAAAAATAAGTTGGAAAAAGGCCACCATAGCTCACCATTACCTGCAGATTGGTAGAAGAATAGTCAGTGGAAAAGGCATCCCAGCACCATACAACGAGAGAAAAATCAGATAATAAAGAGACCAAATATAGCACATCAAAACTACCAGGTAACCAACAGGTTGGACGAGAAGATAAACCACCAAACATGATATCCAAAATTAGGTGCAGTAAATGCATCATAAAACTAGAGAGCACATAAAAGAGTTAAAATAATAGCAAAAAAATCATGTAGCCCAAAGACACAAGCAAATACAACATCATCCATCAACCGACTGAAGAAGGAAGCACCAAAAGGAGTGCAAAAGAAGAAACGCATAGAAAGATGATTAGTCCCATCCCATCCATAAAATGAAACATCATGGCAATAAAATAAATTATGGCGCCCAATTTTCCTCCTGGAAACAGAAGGCCAAAAAAGCTAAGAACTTCTAACATAAGGCAATCCAGTTTTATCAAGATTCACAAGCCCCCTTAAAAGGGAAGGGATATCATCATTGGAGAACAGATTCAAAGAGGAGGACTTCGCTCCCCAATTAGCAAGAAAGTCAGCACAAGAATTACCTTCTCGGTAGATATGAGAAATGTGATAATCTAGGTTGGCAAGAAGGCTCCTCGTATGATTAAGTAAAACATTTCAGCATTGCCATGAGCTTCAGAATTTAATAATTCAATAAGAAGGAGAGCATCAACTTCAAACCAAATTTTTTTAAATTCTTTTTTGGAGGCAAAATGGAAATCCCTAGTATAGACCATTCTCAACAAATAAACAGTCGAGGATGTAGAGGGCGACAAAGTCGAGATCACTTGTCCATTATAATCTCTTAAGATCCCCCCACACCCATAAAAGCCATTAAAAACTGAACCATCAATGTTAACCTTAATGACATGAAGATTTGGCTTCCTCTAATATATAACTTTATGGGAAAGCTCAATAGCAAAAGAGAGAAGATTAATGCCAAAGTT
Source organism: Cymbidium sinense (assembly GCA_021442155.1). NCBI lineage: Eukaryota > Viridiplantae > Streptophyta > Magnoliopsida > Asparagales > Orchidaceae > Cymbidium > Cymbidium sinense. The sequence continues at coordinate 17,598,523 of CM038223.1, forward strand.
AAAGGCCATATATTTATATCCTTTGAAACTAGAGGGAGTAAGGAGGTCAGCTTTTTAAAGAGACATAATTTTACATTTGGTTCTAGCAATAATGAGATGAAAGTCTATAGGGATATCACGATGTTTAGCATCATTTCTTTCCCACCAAATATACCATAGAAGAGTAGTGGCAAGAACAACTTTGACATGGCCTTCAGGGGTATTACAGAAACAAGTCTCAAGAAATTGCATGATAGAGAATGACCCATCAAAATGGAGAGTATTTACCATACTATCATACCATCTCCATCACAATAGGGCCATTCATGAACACATGATTCCGCTTTCAATGTGAAAGCAACATTGGCATTTAGAGGGAGGTGAAATCCTTTTAATGAGAGTAGCATCACAGAATGTAGTGCTTTATAATCATAAGTTAAAAGAAAAAAGAGGTAGGGATAGAGATACTCCAGTTTTAGAGAAAACTAGCGACTCTTGAGATTTAATTACGAAGGAATGCCAAACATCCTTAAAGCGAGTCTCCATAGGAGGAATTTTAAACAAGATTTGGTCGATTTAGTAGAAGTGGACATATATTAAGGATTTTGTTAACAATCACATTAGGGACAATGGAGATTATATGATCTACATCCCAAGTATTAAGAGTAATGAATTGATTAACCTTAATCCTCGATTAGGTGAGTGTTAAGCAAAGAATCAATATAACCTTGTCCCGATAATTGTCTTGCCAAAAAAAGGAGGATCCTGAGTTTACACCCCAAGAAATCATATTTTCAGCAGCCCATTTGATATTACAAAGTCTTCTCCACACCGGAGAATCCCCAAGTTTATAAGTACAACTGAGGGGATGGTTCCCCTTACAGTATTTGGTAAGCATAAATTGCGACCAGTAGTTATGGTTATTTCTAAGATTCCACCACATTTTATATGAAAATATTTAATGGAATCTTCTAAAGTTTTGACCTAAACTATCTTCATTCAAAGGCGAATTATTATGCCAACTAGCCCAATGAAATTTTTAGAACAAGAAGTCAAACCCCAAAAAATTTATTAATAAGTCTATTAATCCTTTTAATAATAGAACTTGTAGGCACAATAATGGATAGAAGATAGAAAGGCAAAGAACAAAGTACTTTTGATCGGGATAAGTCTAGCACCAAAGGAAAAGGTGGAACTCCCAAGAGGAAGTTTTCTTATATATTTTTGAATAACATCATCAAATAAGGATGATCTTCCTCGATATAAGGAGTACCCAGATACTTGATTGGCAGGGTTTGATGTGCAAATCCCATAATGCTTTTAAGAGCGTTAATCCTAGATGATGGAATCGATGAGCTAGTGATAAAATAACTTTTATCAAGGTTAATCTTCAGACCACTTTTCCTACCAAACAAAGTAAGGAATTTACATAACTTATTAATATAAAGAGTAGAGCCATTGCATAATATAATGAAATCATCTGCGAAGCTGAGGTGGGATATGGGAAAACCACCCCTAATTTTGTAGTACATGTTTGGCATTTTACCAAACATTTTCTCAAGACTTCTAGATAAATTTTCCACAGTAATAATGAAAAGAGCTGGGGAAAGGGGATCCCCTTGCCTTAACCCATGAGAGGACAAGAAAAAGCCATGGATTTTACCATTAATAAGTAAGGAAAACCAAGAGTTCTCAATACCATTCTTAATTAAAGTAATAAAATGACTTGAGAATCCAAATAGAGTCAAAATTTTATATAGGAAAGCCCAACGAATGTTATCTTAAGCTTTGGAAATGTCCAGCTTAAGAATTAGATTGCCACAACGAACTTTAGCATTTAAATCATGGATCATCTCTTGAGCTATGAGAACATTATCATAGATCGATCAAAACCAGTTTGGTTTGGGAGATAATTTTAGGAAGTAGGCTACTTAATCTTTTAGCCAAAATCTTAGAGATGAGCTTATTAAAAAAGGAACAAAGGCTAATTGGCCTAAAGTGGCTCTAAAGTTCAGATTTTCTCTTTTTTGATTAGAACAATGGAAGTGCTACAAAAATATTTGGGTAGTGTACTTCCCTTGAAAAAGTCCATAACAGCTTCAATTAAATCTTTTTTGATAATACGCTAATATTTTTGAAAAAATAGAGTAGTGAAGTCATCAGGGCCAGCCACTGAATCTGTATTAATAGTTTGCAAAATGTTAGGTTACATCATATAGTTCTCTTCTTCAGAAATGAGATTAGGAATAACTTCAGGCAAGGAGATCCCATCATAGGTTAGATTTTTATTAAGGAGCATAGTAAAATAGGAAACACAGAATCGAGCTCCTTATTATCGGTACAGATATCATTAGTTTTAATTTTTTTAATGTGATTTATAGCCCTTTTCTTATTAACCATGGCATGGAAATATTTTATATTTATCCATCGAGATATCCATTTAGCGAGCTTTTGCCTTAGGTCTCCTCCATGACTTGATAAGTTAACCTATCTTTAGCTTGATTTAAAGGGGAATTTTAGATGGATCATTAATAATAGAATCTTCTAAGACTAAAACCTCCTTTAACTCTTTAATATTGGAAAAGATTTTGAAATAGTTTTGTTCCACCCGGTTAAAGCATTGTTTGAGCCTTTTAATTTGAACCACGGTCTCTTCATACAATAGAGTCATCGGATGGAGAGGTTCACCAATTACTAGCAAACACCTCCATAAATCTATCATCCATAAGCCACATATTTTGAAATCAGAATGGAAGATTAGAGGAGGGTTGATCCGCATTAATCTTAACAGTGATGAGCAAGGGAGAGTGGTCGGAAGTTCTACTGAGATGCTCAACAGATGTAATAGGAAATAGGTTGATCCAAAGATTGTTAAAAAGGATCCTATCTAATCTTTGCCACAATCTACAGTTATTCCAAGTAAATTGAGATCCAGTAAAGCCAATATCAGTAAGATGACAATCAAGAATCATATTATTAAATTCCTCCATGGAGAATAGGTTAGGAGCATTACCACCAACTCTTTTAGAAGAGGAAGAGATAATGTTAAAATCCCCACCCACAAACCAGGAGCATTAATGGAGGAAGAAACTAAGAAGATCTTCCCACATAAGCCTTCTACCATTCCTATTACAAGAGGCATAGACAAAAGACCCAAAATAACACCAATTATCGTATGTTATTTTAGCATTAACAACCTGGGGTAAATCTTGCATAACTTGCACAAAAGGACTCTTCCAAAAAATCCAAATTTTATTACTCGAGTTAGCAAAGAAATTATCAAAACCAATCATTCTATAAGCAATGTTAGAAGGGAGGATAAAGGGTTCCAAAATAGCCAAAAAGGAAATATTATGAGACTAAATTACGATTTTGTTCTGAGAAGGTATCAATCCCTCTCTGCATTCCAAATAATGAAAGAAACCATTTATTTATGGGTGGAGGAGCCAGATCGAGTAACTTTGGCAAAATTTAGATTTAGATTTGTTTTTATTATTAAAATTGTTCAAATTTTTCCAAGTCCACAGATCAGTTAGATAATGATTGATCAAAATTTCTGAAAAGGAGGCCCATTGAGGTCAACATTTGCCATTTCACCTTCTTCCAAATCATTTGTTCATTAGGAATCTCATGGTTAGAAGAAGCACAAGAATTATTAGAGGCAAAACACAAATGCCTAAATCGGGGTAGAAACTATCTCTAAATAAATATTACATTTTCACATGATCGGTCTTTTCTCTTATCTAAAGGTGTCAAAGAGGTAGGAATAGATGCATTGGATAGAAAGTTTGCAACCAAAAGTGATACAGAACTATTATTAGTAACATTAATGTCAATATTGTTGCAATTCAAGTGATTATTCTCATTTGGAGGGACCACATCTTTATTAACAAGTGTGACATCCTGCAAATGATCAGGCATTTTCACAATATTATCCAATTGAGGAATAGGATGCTCAAGGCAATGACCCTCTGATTCATGTAAAGAGATATTAGAAACCATAGCATTTTGTGGTATAATCAAAGGAGCCTTAAGAGATGGAGCTGATTTAGGAATCACAGTAGGACTTTTCTTGAGATGTGGATGAACCACAAAACATTCTGAAATCCCATGGCCATGAATTTTACAATGAGAACAAAAAACAGGAAAGTTTTCAAAATCCACTTTTTGTAAATAACTGTATTTCTCTGAGCCTAACCAAATTTTCTTTGGATATTTTTTGTTATATCAATTCAAGTATCCTGGCATTAGATGGCCTTGTGTTAGAAGCAGTCGCCTGATCCAATTGGAGAGGCTGACCGAGAACAACCCAGTCACGTCATAAAGAAATTCAGGATTAAAAAAATGCACACGTAAATTGGGAATGGAAATCCAAACAATAGGAGACTCCTCCTTAATATCAAAATAAGGCGTCCATTTCAGCAAACACATCTGACAGTTGAAAACAAAATACGATCATTTAGAAAAAACTTGAGAATAATCCAAATCGTTTGAAAGTTGAATTAGAACATGGCATGAATCGATCAATATAATAGAAAAAATGCCCGAGAGCTTCAAAGTATGAAAAAAAACTCTAATATTCTCCATAGTAGGACGCCGTAGCATAAATTTACCCACCAATGAAAATTCAAATGGTTTAGCAAGCCTTTCAACCACGAATCATCATATAATCAGTACACCGGAAAGAAGTAGAGATAAGGTCAAGTGACCCACATGTTGTTTGCCTTACCGGCGGACTTCTTTGAATGATTTCAAGAGTGAGGGATTAGAAGCGAGATCCCGAGGGTTCGTGAAGTTTCACAACAAATGAGACCGGGTTTCCTTAAGGGGAAACAAAGGTGTCATGATCAAAGCGCATTCTAAACAAAATGAAAAAAACCAAAGGGGTCGAGGAAGCCACCATGAGGGGAGAAGGAAATACTAGAGCGGGGTGGCTAGAACGTGAGAGAATGAAAATTTAATTAAATTTTGCAAATTAATTATCTTAAAATAAAACAATATATAAAGTAAGAAATACTTCTTTTTTTCCAAACCAAGACAAGATTTTTGCTATAATATATTTAATCTATGAAGTGATTACATATTTTAATGGAAAAGCACGTTATTTGACGATGATATATAATGTAATATTATTGATAAATATCAATTATTTGATTTTTTGTAATATCTTAATTAATTATTGCACTTGTAACACAGCACACCATAAAAAAATCACTTTATCAAGTGTGAATTTCAATGCATATTGAAATTAAAACTTTCATAATCAAAATCAAGGTTATGTGAAAATTGATTTGAATGAATTATAGTCGAATTAAATATATTAATTAGGCAAAGTCATTATTGATGAGTACAAATGAGCACAAATCAGGCATTTGAAGAATGATAGAAAATTTTGGTAACTAATTGTAGGCTCAATTGATCTCAATCTTGTATGTTTATACTCAAATTGAGCATCTTGAAAAAAAATTAATAAATCTAAGATCAATAAATTGTGATGTCATTAAGTCACTCAAATATTTCAAAATGCTTACCATGTAATTATATGAGATCCATATGGGCCATTCAATAGAATATTTTATGATTTTTTTAAAAAAAATAACTAGAATGACACTTTAAAAATCTATTAGGAACATCATAGCTTATGACCTCTAATTATACTCAACTACTTATTAAAGTGAAATATTTTGAGAACTCTAGCATTCCTCTTTTTTCATTTTCAAAATATGTGGATTGAAGACAAATACTTTTTAAAGAAGTGGAGTGCTTAGATCCTTTGGCTCTTACTAATATTATTTAGGTGCTACACTAAGTATGACTTAAGTTGAAACAATTGAAACAAACTTTAAGGTGGTGAAATAAAAATTATTTTTGAAATATATTTTAAAATATCAAGGAGCCTAAAGATAGGGCTATTAGGTTAGAGAACAATTTGTCCATACCAAATAAACACTAATTTTGATGTACTTAATTATGGTAAATGTAAATCATCATGATCTTCAAAATAGAGAAGAAATATAATGAGAATGAAAAGCTGAACATATTTGTGAGGGTAATTGTAATATAAAAAATTTTAAGCATTGATTAATGAAAGAAAAGATTTCAATCATATCCATAAGATTAAACTCTAATGAGAATTTCATAATAATTAGAAAGCCATAATCACTTTAGTGTTGCAACATTTTTTTCTACTGTGCCTGTGATTGATGAATTATACGACCTGATTTTTTCTATTATTTTTGAATGATTGATTAACTCTATGACCCTATCTTGTTTTTTGATTTGATTCCTTCAATCAAATTTGAGAAAATTAATTTTAATTTTCATAGAAACTAAGGTTGAGATATATTTTGTGGTTTTTTATGAATAAAGATTTTGTGGTAAGTTCAAATAATTTTTTTTTCCAGTAATTCTTGTACAATATAAGAAAGGAAATCATTGATGCTAATATAGATTTCTTAGATGCTTTATCATACAAAAAATCTTTGTTAGTACATTTATTGTTCTTATTCCTAAATGCCAAAATTCAATTCCTTGGAGTGACTTTAGACCCATTAGTTTATTCATTATAATTAATGAACTCATCACTAAAATTTAAAGGCTGCTTGCTATGCTTCCTAATATCATTCCATCAAATCAAAATTGGCCTTATTAAAGGTATAAACATCACTAATAATGTATCTCTTGCTTAGAGCTTTTCCAAGATATCAGTATTAGAGATTGGGGTTATAATGGTATATTTAAATTAGATATTTCTAAAACCTATGATAACTTTATTTAAAATTCTTCTCAAAATATTCTTTCATTATTTGTCATGGACGATTCTAGTCTTATTATACTTAAAAATTATGTTGAGAATACATGGTTTTTAATTCTTTAGAATTGTAAGTGGTGTGGTTTTTTCAAATCATGTCATGATCTTCAATAAGGAGATCTTATTATTTTTGTGCAATTATAATGACTATTAAGCACTTTTATAGAGGATGTAAATTTTTATTTCAGCATTATAGCAGTATATGTTACAATAATTAAAATGGGGTGTATGTTTTTCATCTTAGCTTTATTGGCATTATCATCATTTTCAATAATAGTTTCATAAATATGATTATAAAGCTCAAATAATTTCTTAGGCTTTAGTTTGAGGGTAAAGTAAAGTAAAAAATAAATGGGAGTTTACTTTGTTTTGCGTTTGGCACTATGCAAAATAAGATTTTAAAGAGATATAATGCATTTGAAATTCACTAGAAGTTTAAATTTTGGTGTATTTGAAATTGCCCCAAATATGTATGAATTCCAAATACACTTGTCAATGTAAAGTGCCAAGGCCTTGCTTGCCACATAGCATAACTATTTTTAATAATGTGAGTCTCATAACTATTAAATTATTTTTAAAGAAATTTGTTTTTTCATTAATTTCTCAAACATTGCAACCATCTCAAAATAAAATTAAATATTTTAAAATTTATGATGCTTAAAAATTAATTAAGATTATCTATTTTTTGAATTTGTGATTCTATTTTAGGTGCTTAAAATTTTGATATTAATTAAGACTACTTTCTTAGGTATGAGTGTGATTTTATAATGATGTTTAGTCATCTTTCAATCGATCTCTTTGTAATGATCGTTTGGTATTTCTCTTAGGCTATATTTCACTAAGATGAATGCTACATGAATCCTATGAATGGGTCTTGATTTAGTTGTTAATACCTCTACATTTACTTTTTATATAAGTTTGAGCTCTACAATGAAAGTGTTGTGGCCTCATAACTATTTTTATAATAATGTGAGTCTCATAACTATTAAATTATTTTTAAGGAAATTTATATTTTCATTAATTTCTCATACATTGCAATCATCTCAAAATAAAATTTAAAATTTTAAAATTTATGATGCTTAAATTTTAATTAAGATTATCTATTTTTTGAATTTGTGATTCTATTTTAGGTGCTTAAAATTTATGTTATTAATTCGTATTCTCTTCTTGTATGAGTGCGATTTTATAATGACATTTAGTCACCTTTCAATCTAGCTCTTTATAATGATCATTTGGTATTCTCTTTGGCTATATTTGACTAAGATGAATGCTACATGAATCTATGAATGGGTCTTGGTTTAGTAGTTAATACCTCTACTTTTACTTTTTTAAGTTATAAGTTTGAGCTCACCTTGCTCAACTATTTTTAATCTCACAAGTCCATGAGGAGTAAATTTATTATGTTGTAAGTAGGATTAGAACCCAACATTTTACCAACAACTTTCAAAATCTTAATTAGTACTAATTGACTAGAATTATGTAAGTGAGTTGAGTTCGATCGGCGGTTTATGAGATCACGAGCTTAGCTTATTGAGCCTTGAGCTTGATCTCAATCTTGAGTTTGAGTTTGGTCAGACTCGACTTGAAAACTCGTCAAGCAGCTCGCCTGTAAATACACTCGCTAATACAAAATCGACCTCACGACCACCGCCTCATAATTATTTTTATAATAATGTGAGTCTCATAACTATTAAATCATTTTAAATTTGTTGACCTCCACATATGTGTATGAGTCGAGTCAAGCTCACAAGTCAAATTTGACGGACTTCGGAAGTGACATTGTGTAAATCGGGACTCAAAATGCACTCAACATCACCGAAAATGGTCGAAATGACCTCCGATGACGAAATGGACTTAGTCGCGTATTATTGAACGATCATAATATAAATATTGTAAAACCAATGAGCAATCGATTAAGCTCGAGCTATTAATGTGTCAACGCATATAAGTCGGTGCGGCGATGTCGAATGACCTCCATTCATGAAACCATCATGTTGTTAGCTTTGAACATCAAAACTATCAATGAGACTATCCACACTTGAAGGGAGTGTAAATGTCAAATGATTTGAAGTGACATGCCATCAGGTACTGACATCGACAAAATCTACCCAAATGACCTTGATCGATGAATGGACTTCACCATGTTCAAAATGTTGACCGTGGAATATAAATATTGCACAACTGATGATCAAGATCAAAGTCGTCGTCAATCTTACACGCATATCGAGGTAGAGGCAAAAACCAAATGATCTTCGTTCATGAAATTTAATTGTGCTATTAGCTTAAACATCAAACCTATCAAATGAGTCTATTCGCACTCAATTGGATGAGTTTCGGAATGTCGAAAAAGAAGTGATAATGTATTTTTTGAGCGAAAGTGAACCAATTCAACGCTGAAGTAGCTCAAATGACCTCCGTTCATGATTGGGCCATTGCAAACATCAAAATTACCTAGAATAGACATCCAATTTGACTAAGTTTTCACGCTTAAAATTTTGTTAAAATTAGCATACATTTCAAGATAAACCTATTTAATTATCTCATAATTACTATTAGTCATCGCTCAAAAAATAGCCCACACTAATACTTTCATCTCCAATTCCACTAATATAGGTTATAGCGTCATCTCTCGTATCCTCCCATGAAGAAAATATATGTCAGTCCGCAGCTTTTGGACTCCAATCCATGTCGACGCATGTCCAATATTTTTTCCCCATTTTAGCTTAGCAAGATGGGGATGGGGATGTATTCATGGCCATTTTCTTCCCCCCGCCCATCTTGTTCAAACAGTGGGAGAAGAAGCATAGAGATGATACTGTCATTTGACATTCCTCATCACAGAATAGTTTAGGGCTTTCTTTCAACGAAGGATTTTTTCTCGCCTAGCTCCGCTCTCGATGTTCACTTCGGTGATATAAAAATCAAAATTGAGGTATTGTAGGTGACTATGAGGTATTTACACATGCATTCCCAAACTTGAATGAATTTAGGGTTTACTCTTCTTCTCTCAGGTGAAAGATTAGTTATTTTTTATAGGTTATTTTATATTTGTACTCTCTGTACCTCTCTCGAGGGTACATAGCATTTAGCTTTCTTTCTAGTTTCTTTAGCGGTTCTTGAGATTATGTTCATTACATTCCAATGGAAGCATTTGGAGGCGTTTGGATGGTTTCGTGGGGATTTTTTGCATCTATTTGTACCTCTCTTGAGAGTACATCATTTATGACCTTTTTCATAGTTTCATTGGCTGGTTCGAGTTTATGTTTAGGGCATTCCAATGGAAGAAATTTGAATTTTGGATGGTTTTTGGGGTATTTTGCATCGTACTCTTTGTCTCGAGGGTACATCATTTAGAACTACTTTTTTTGAGTTTATCTTGCATTCTTCTTGAGATTATATTTAGGGCATTCAATGGAAGATTTGTTTTTGGATGGTTTTGTATTTGTCTGTCTCTGCACCTCTCTTGAGAAACTGAGCCTTTTTCCAATTTATTTTGCCTTTATTGAGTTTATGTTTAGGGCATTCCAATGGAAGCAATTTGAAATTTGGATGGTTTTAAGGGGTACATTTGTACTCTCACCTCTTGAGGTGATCATTTAGGGCTACTTTTTCAGTTTATCTTACATACTTGAGATTATATTTAGGGCATTCCAATGGAAGCAATTTGAGGCTGTTTGGATGGTTTGGGTGTTTTCATCACTCTCTCTCTTGTACAACATTTAGGGCCTTTTATTCCAGTTTATTTTTCCTGTTTATTAAGTTAATATTTAGGGCATTCCAATGGAAGCAATTTCAAAGCTGCTTGGATGGTTTTCGAGGGGGTATTTTGCATCGCTCTGTACTCTACCTCTCGGGTATAGATATTTTATGACCTTTTTCCAATTTATTTTGCTGTTTATTGAGATTATATTTAGGCATTCCAATGGAAAATTGAAGGCTATTTGGATGGTTTTGGGGTATTTTGCATTTATCTGTATCTCTTTTGTCATTTAGAACTACTTTTTTCAGTTTATCTTGCATTCTTCTTGAGATTATATTTAGAGCATTCCAATGGAAGCAATTTGGAGGATGTTTGGATGGTTTATGGGGTGTTTTCTGCATTTGTACTCTCTATACCTCTTTGGAGGGTACAAAACATGTAGGGCCTTTTTTTTCCAGTTTATTTTGCCTATTTCTTGAGATTATGTTTAGGGCATTCCAATGGAAGCAATTTGATGGCTACCTGGATGGTTTAGGTTTTGGCATCTCACTGTACCTCTGGGAGTACGAGCATTTAAGACTTCTTTTTTATTTTATTTTCTTTTGATTATGTTCATTACATTCCAATGGAATTTGATGGTTTGGATGATTTCTGGGTGGTTTTTTTGCATCTGTACTCTCTGTACCTCTTTGGAGAGTACAGAGCATTTAGGGACTTCTTTTTCCAGTTTATTTTGCCTACTTCTTTAGATTATGTTCATTACATTCCAATGGAAGCAAATTGGAGGCTGTTAGGATGGTTTCTGGAGGTTTTTTTTGGCATCTCTCTGCCTCTCTTGAGGGTACATCATTTAGGCCTACTTTCTTGGTTATCTTGCCTTCTTGAGATTATATTTAGGTAATTCCAATGGAAGCAATTATTTGGATGGTTTTGGGGGTTTTTTTGCATCCCTCTTGTACCTCTCTTGAGTCATTTAGGTGACTTTCTCTAATTTATCTAGTTCTTGAGATTATGTTCATTACATTCCAATGGAAGCATTTAGAGGTTTTTGGATGGTTTCATGGGTTTTTTTTGCATCTACTCTCTGTACCTCTCTTGAGAACATCATTTATGACCTTTTTCAGTTTTTTTTGATTCTTGAGTTTAGGTTTAGGGCATTCCAATGGAAGCAATTTGAATCTTGTTTGGATGGTTTTATGGAGTATTTTGCATCATCTCTCTCTCTCTAGTGATCATTTAGAACTACTTTTATCTTGCATTCTTGAGATTATATTTAGGGCATTCAATGGAAGCAATTTGGAGTTGTTTGGATGATTTTAAGGTGTTTTGCATCTATACTCTCTCTACCTCTTTGAGGTGCATATGTAATTTACTTTTTTTTATCTTGCATTCTTCTTGAGATTATATTTAGCGCATTCCAATGGAAGCAAATTGAAGGTTGTTTGGATGGTTTCTGAGGTATTTTTTGCATCTGTACTCTCTGTACCTCTTTGGAGGGTACAGAATATGTAGGGCCTTTTTTTCAGTTTATTTTGCCTATTTATTGAGATTATGTTTAGGGCATTCAATGGAAGCAATTTGATGGCTGCTTGGATGATTTCTAGGTATTTTTTTGCATCTGCTCTACCTCTCTGAGGTAGAGCATTTAGGACTTCTTTTCCATTTATTTTTTTATTGAGATTATGTTTAGCATTCCAATGGAAGGAATTTGGGATTAGGATGGTCTTTGGGAGTTTTTTGCATCTACTCTCTGTACCTCTCTTAAGGATCGATCATTTAGGACTTCTTTTTCCAGTTTATTTTGGTTTATTGAGATTATGTTTAGGGCATTCCAATGGAAGCAATTTGCTTGGATGGTTTCAGGTGTATTTACATACTCTCACCTCTCTTGAGGGTACAGATCATTTATGACCTACTTTTTTTAGTTTCTTTTGGCCTAATTATTGAGATTATATTTAGGGCATTCCAATGGAAGCAATTTGGAGGCTGTTTGGAAGATTTCTAGGGGGTTTTTTGCATCTGTACAGTCTATTAGGAATAATTTGAAAGCTATTAGATTAGTTTTGTAGGGTGATTTGCATCTGTACTCATTACCTCTTTTAAGTTTACATGTCTAGGAAAAGGATAACTTCGAGATCTACCTATAAGAACGTGTTCGATATATTGCAAACACTTTCTCATGAAGCCCGACATTTTAAAGGCTTCATCGCATCAATTCATTAGACTCCAGAATTAAGCAAGACTCGGTTGCCATTACATCGATCTGTTGGGACATAGAAAAGCAAGCTTTCAAGTTGGGTGGCATTCCTTTCACCCCAAGTTACGTGATGATAGGATGCAGAGAGGAGAAGGTCTTATGGCGAAATCCCGCTATCAGTTCATTCATGACTACAAGAATCAACTTGAGCATTGGATGGCTCGTTGCACAGCAGTTTGTGTAGTTGTACATACATTTCTTGTCAAATCTATTTTTGTATATCACAACTATAGGGTGGCATCGAATTGATTTCTGATGACATAGATTTGAATACAACTGGCGAGGCCATTTGGGACTTTCTAGTTTCCCAATTTGATATTATTACAAAGATTGCACCAGAGGCGTTACATGAGTGGCTTTGTCACTCTTTCGGTATGTTCTATATCTCAAGAATGTGTAATTTAATGCGTTGAAGTTAACTATTTTAAATATTCATTATAGATATGGTACACATAAGTATCATAAGCCCGTCATTTCCATCTGCAAAGCCACATATGCTGCGATGGGCAAAAAAAGAGTTTCCAAATAATGCTTTCACTGGTTTAAGAGGATACCAGGTGACACATAATAATATCACTTAGTTCATATAAGAATGTATTTATTTATATTGTATGTCTTCACATTTTCTTATCGGTTTAACAGTGCATTCTTTCATTCGAGGACATATTAGAAGAGGAGACCGGCTCCTTAAATCGAGTGTCCCCCCAACAATCTACATGTCGAGCAGATGGCGGTCCCATTTTAAGTCTTGAGTTCCCCACGACTCTCCATATGTCTCTCCTCGATATTCTCCCCATCCAGTGTATCAGCACGCCCTCTACCCCCAACAGCTCGTGGTGGAGAGGATACTTGCGGGTTTAGGGACTTGAAAGATGTATCATCTTTTCATGCAACAATGATGGAGAGGATGGATGGGCTTGATTTCGGGGTTCTTTCTCGAGGAAGTTCTTGCAGGCGGGTCCTACCACTAGTGTGGGGGAGGTTCTGTGGGGTCCCAGGGAAACTCTTGAGGAGGCTACCAGGGGCTTCCCACTGTGGAGGGACGAGGAGGCTACCACTTGGAAAGCCCAGGAGGCTACCATGAGGAAGCTCTTGTGGAGGCTGAGCTTCCAGAGTTGGATACTTCCAGAAGCCCATGTGGAGTTCAGTGGTGAGGTGGAGGCCACTACACATGATGATCTTTGAAGCACATGTCAGTGGCATTGAATGTGGTGTGAAGGCTCTGAGGAAGAGGAAAGCTTGTTCCCCTTCACACAAACTTAGAAGTCATGAGCAAGAATAAGTGATGTGGTGGCCTCCATTCAAGATGAGAAGCCGGCAGTAGAGGTATTAAGTTACTTTCTTTTAAATTTGAGATAAAAGAAATAGATTTCACTAAATTTTTTTATAGGTCCGCAAAGATGAGCCAATAAAGGTTGATGACCCACACACTGTTATCATTATGGTGGAGGAGCATCAGTCAGAGGTATGAATCATCTCAGTAGATCGATCTTTAATTCATAGTGAATCTAGCTCTTCATCAGTTACTTTCATCGTTAGTAATTTCATTGCAGCCAGCAGAGGCATATCAATTTGTAGACTTCTCATCCAGATGTCCTACCTTAAGCTCCACTTATTGACATGTGCTCTCATTCGAGGACAAGTACATTCTTGATCTCCATCTTCATATATAAAATAAATTTGTTTGATTTCGCTTTCAAACATTCCTCCTAGGGTGATACATTTGAATATCCTTATTATGAGGATTGATGAGTTGACAAATATCTATCAATGCACATGATGCCTGCCTTCTTCTCTGGGAGAAGTATTATTCGTCTTTTGTATGTCCCCTATTTGTACATTTCATGCTTGGTGTGTTACCCCACAAGAATGTTGGGTATTATGATTCAATTCTTGTTTGTTTAGATAAAAATTAGAATCTATAATCGTTCTCTTCTTTTCTTGCAGAGTTATGCAAGGTACGGCCTAAAGGCGGAAAGCAAAATGTTCATCCATGTCCTTTGGGGTGTGTGTGAGAAGTTAATCTTGCCTTATAGATAATCTGACACTCTGATATATTAAGTTAGGGGCTGTATTTTTACAACTCAAACCAACCCATAAGAGCATTCTTCAGATTGTAAGAATAGTTTTGGTTCCTCTTAACTATTTTTTTTACGTACAACTTATTGAGATTATGTTATTTATTGATCAAATTACTTGTTGAAGATGTGACTTTTGTGGCGATCGAAAAATGGCCAATCAAAATGGTGAGTGCTGCCGGTCAAAATGTTATTGCGGGATGTTTATCTACAAGTACATGGAGGCAGTAATCCATAAACTCCCAGTGAACTGGTGACCAATGAAAGATGAATATATTTTAGGTTACTTTATATTTTGTTTGGGATTTGAAAAATCCAATCGAGAACTATAAGATTTAGTTTGATATGATTTTTATTCAAATGATTCATTAATAACTCATTGATCTCAAAAGATTAACTTTGTTTTTGTATAATGCATTGGTTTGGTGGCTTGAAGATTTATTTTTTGTTGTGTTATTATTATTTGTTTATTTTATATGCTTTAATATATAATCACTGTTGTGATTTTGATGATCATAACTTTTCTCTCATTTCATATAGTTTGATTTCACTGTTATTGTTACTATTTGTTTATTTTATGGTATCATCTTCTTATCTTATGGATTAGGTTTTTTTGGGGGCTATATTCCTAAAGAAATCTGCATTTGAAATCATTTTTTATTTTATTTTTCATAGAATGTGTATCATCAATAATATTTGTTTTTTCATCAATACAACAATCAAGATAATCTCATTTTAATTATTATTAGGAGATTTATAAACATTGCCACTAGTCTTATATATTTAGGGTATATAAAATGCCTAAATTCTTTTTAAGTGATGCATGGCTCTTTATTTATTGCTTCACTAATGTTATGTGCTGAGAATGCATAAAATTAATGCATAAAATTAAATTAGGGATTAATGGTCATTTTGTCCTTAGAACGATTAATGGCATGTAATTTAGTGTTGTGTTGTGTGTTGATTGTTATGATGGATTTTCATGTAGTTTCTCGGCTGATTTAGGGTTTGTTTGGGGTGATTATCTTTTTTTTTTAAATATTGATTGTAAAATTATTGTGGTTGGTGTAAGTAAATTTTTTTTTAAAAAAATTTTAAACTAAATTTTATTTTGTAATCATGATATTTTAACAGTTTTAATTTTAAAGTAAATTTTTTATGATTTTTTTAAATATTTAAAATATTAATAGTTAAATCTAAGATTATGATTGTTCTTAGCTATTTTTTATTTTGAAAATAAAGCTAAAAAATTAACTCAAATGTATTCTTAGTATATGCTCAGTGAAATGAAGTTCAATATTAACTTGAACTTGTCTATTTATTTAGAGGAAACCCAAACAAAATAAGTCAATTATAAAAAAATAGTATTTTTTGTCTCATTGCAATATGAAAAATTTAATTCTTTTATAACTATAATGAAACTAGTGAAAGAGATAACTTATAACATTTAATTATATACAATTATTTTCAATTAATGAATAGTGTAAATATAACAATAGAGAGGCTTTTTTTGCCAACACATTATGAGATTAAATTTTCCAACTAACTTAATAATAATAAAAATTAATTCTAGATATCCTTTCTTATAGATATCTCGATTTAATACAAATAGATTTAGGTTAACTTATGTGTTATGTATACATATGTATACCTTGAGATATTGTCACCATAAATGATTTGTACCCTCGGAAATAGATGCAAAACACTCATCCAAACCATCCAAATAGCCTTCAAATTGCTTCCATTGGAATGCCTAAACATAATCTCAAGAATCGCAAAATAAAGCGGAAAAAGGCCATAAATGATACCCTCAGAAATGAGAATGCAAAAAAAAAAAAATCATCAAGCACCTCAAATTGCTTCCATTGGAATGCCCTAAATATAATCTCTCAAAAAAAATAAATTGGAAAAAAGTCCAAATGATACCCTTAAGAGAGGTATAGAAATGATGTAAAAAACCCCAAGACCATCCTAACTCCAAATTCCTTCCATTGGAATGTCCTAAACATAATCTCAATAAGCGGGCAAAATAAACTAGAAAAAGTCTAAAATCTGTACCCTCAGAGAGTGCAGAGTATAGATATAAAAAAAATCCATCATCAAATTAAATTGCTTCCATTGGAATGCCTAAATATAATCTCAAGAAAAATAAAGCGGAAAAAAGAAAATGTTTTGTACCCTCAAGAGAATGCAGTGTAGATGCAAAAACAGAAACCATCCAAAACCCAAATTTCTTGGAATGCTGAACATAATCTAGAAATAAGATAAACTAAAAAAGTAGGCCCCTAATGGATACAAAAAATCCCGAAACCATCCAAAGCGACCACAAATGCTTTATAAAATGAACATGAATAAATGGAAAAGTCAAATGATTTGTACCCTCAGAGAATACAGAGCAGAAAAATACCCCAGAAACCATCCAAGCACCTCAGTTGCTTCCATTGGAATGCACAAATATAATCTCAAGAAAGGCAAAATGGAAAAAACATGATCACCCTCGAGAAAGTGCAGAGGTATGATAAAAAACTCAGAAATCATCTAGCTCAAATTCTTCCATTGGAATGTAATGAATATAATCTAAGTAGAGAAAATAAATGGAAAGAAGTCCTAAATGCTGTACCCTCAGTGATGCAAAAAATCATCCAAATGTCAAAATTGCTTCCATTGGAATGTAAATATAATCTCAGAAGAATGCAATAAACGAAAAAAAAGTAGGCCCTAAATGATACCCTCGAGGGTATAGAGTATAAATGCAAAAATCGAAATCATCCAAAAAAGCCATCTTCATTGGAATGCACAAATATAATCTATAGCAAAATAAATTGAAAGTCAATGATCTATACCCAAGAGTGCAATCTAATGTAAAAATACCAGTACCTCAAATTGCTTTGGAATGCAAAATGCAAAATAAATGGAAAAGAGTAAATATCACCTCAGGAGAATGAGAGGCAAAAAAAAGACTGGAAATCATCAAGCATCAAATTACTTCCATTAGAATGCTAAACATAATAATGCAGCAAATTAAAAAATAAATATTACATACCCTCAAACTAGAGAAAACACCCTAATATAATGCCTTTGTTGTATATTTATATTTATTAAGAATGATTACAAGGTCCTTAGATTAAATAACTATTGCTTAAAAGCTACAAAAACCTAGTGAGAAAATCCCAGCTAAATCTGATCTAAACATCTTGGTGTGTAAATTAAGTTAAAGAGAGTCATCTTAGGCATTGAAAAGATTATGCAGTCGAAGAACACAAAATTAGATGATGTCATGCATTAAAATAAAATCCATCATCGACTTAGTGTACCCTTCAGATTGATTGATTCGAGTTAAATTCACGCATGTAGAACATCATATTAGTTGATGATTTCTTTATAGATGTGTGATATTACGTGCGTCGAAAAATACGGCATAGAGAAAGGTGATGCAACTTGTGATGAAACATGTTACGCCTATCTCGTGTACTTTGGTTTTAACAAAAAAGTAGAATGGTTTGAAGATTAATATTTAAAATACTAAAACTAATACATGAAATAGAAAATTACTCTTGGCTTTCTTGGATCTCTCCCAATATCCCTTAAGCCTTGAGTTGGAAACACCCGGACGTTGCTTAAGGATCCTTTAAGATGTCTTTTCCTGTCATTGTGGACTTCTTCTTCTTAACTCTTATGTTGGAGAGAATTCCACTTATTATGACATCATCATATAGTTTTTTAAGGATCAAGCATATAGTCCTCGACTCTCTTTGCCACTTGTGCTTATTTGATATGCATCGACTTATGGATTCGAAAATAATGTTAGCATTTTTCCACGCTCTTAATCTCTTAATTCTGTATGCACTATCAATGTAAATATCCTCTTTGCTCAGTAGACCATCGCATGAGAAGATACTTGTCAAAATCATAACATCTTCGACTAAGAACTGATTCGGGGCACAAAGTAATCCCATCATTTCAAATTTTTTGCAAGTACAAGTTACATCTAGGGTAGTCTGCAGTCCATGTTTTGGATGCATTTTTATTCTCTAAGTT
Organism: Cymbidium sinense; assembly: GCA_021442155.1. Taxonomy (NCBI): domain Eukaryota; kingdom Viridiplantae; phylum Streptophyta; class Magnoliopsida; order Asparagales; family Orchidaceae; genus Cymbidium; species Cymbidium sinense. The sequence goes on from CM038223.1 coordinate 17,617,386, forward strand.
TCTCACCAAATACTCCATGGTGTCATCGACTTAGCTTGATAAGCCTCCAACTCCATGCTAAAATTCCTCCTCAAATATAGTATAAACCTTTTTTGTATAAAACATAGCAGCTTATTTTAAAATTGGACTGGTCTTAACAACAGGAACAATCGATGACTAGCTACACTTGAAGTCTTCGTCATGTTCATTCCGGTACCATGTCTCCATAACCTTTTTCAACTCCAAGAAATAATCTGTGAGCAAACTTATTGGTTTAGATATTCCGTGACATATGTTATTCGTGGACTCACTACGTTGCATTTATAAGATGCCCATATAGAATGAGTCCTTGCTGAATGCAGTGGACCACTTGGATCTAATCTTATAAAGCTCAGAACTGACCAAGCATCATGCAAATTGCTTCTTCATGGCTCAGACCTTCTTCAAACTCTTCCTCACGAGTCACACTTACTCATGCATGTATAAAATAGCCCTTGTATCTCTTATTATTATTAAAGTAATGAACCTTGGAAGAACTTTCTTGAAATATGTCATTGGCACAACCTATGAGTATGGTATACAATTTTGATAGCTCGTGGCATGGCATCTTGATCGTTGTTATATGGGATGTTTGTCAGAAGAAATATTTAGAATAGACATGAGCTCAATTGTCTCTTCGATAAAGGCTACTCTAAATAATACATTTTGGGATGATTCAAACAAGATTATATTTATTTCGATAGCTTGTATAAAAAATTATCACATCCCCAAAATAATCATATTCTATCCTAGACATGCCATTGCTCTAAAAAAAAACTACTAAGCAATCCAACTCATCAACTTGTACATCCCATGCACATCATCCATCCCTTGTCAAATAAACCGTATTAATGCATTACTATCACAATTCGCAATCCTCGATCTTTTCTTTTTTAAATTGAAGCATCTCTTTTGTTGATATTCTCTGTTTCCAACTACATAAGATATTTGGTTATTGCTCTAATTTCAGCTCTGTCATTTGCCTTCAACACGGACACCTTCATGTCTAATGCATCACATGTGATCCGAGAAGATGTAGGTCTCTCTGCCAAAGAATGATTATGACTTTCTATATATTTTTAATCATCCATTCCCCTCAAATCAATAGAGAATCTAATCATGGACAACCGCTTATTGTATCAACTTTCGGAATTTTGTTAAGCTTTTATTTGCGAACTTCTTACCGACTTTTGCACATAGAAAATATTTTGATTTCAATTTTTTTGAGTTTATTATAGCTAGTATGGTCCTTCCGAACACATTTAATTTGATGTGCATAGTCCACAGTGATCCTCCCTCATTTCATTACAGGTGGTGCGAGGAGTTTCCCAAATTTGGATCATTAAACATCGTGACTTTATAATCCTGCTCATTGACCGCATTCTTCTGACTCAAAATATGTGAATCTGAGATGCAAAAAACGGAAATCATCGATCAATTACTTCCATTGGAATGTAACATAATCTCAAAATAGACAAAAATAAGCTGGAAAGAATATAAGAGATCCACCCTCAAGAGTATAGATACAAACATCCAAGCGACTTCAAATTGCTTCCATTGGAATGCCACTCATAAACTCAATAAAAGGCAAAATAAAGAAAAAAAGGCCCTAAATGTTTTGTACCGGGCCGAAGCTGGAAAAGGTCATAAATGATCTATACTCTCAAAGGTCTGATGGAGAGTCAAAAATTCTAAAAACTACCCAAATAGCCTCCAAATGCTTCCATTGGTAATGAACATAATCTGAAAAGAATCAAAAGCTGGAAAAGTTCATAAATGGCTGTACTCTCAGAGAGGAGTATGGTATAAAATGCAAATACCCCAAAATCATCCAATAGCCTCTCAGTTGCTTCCATTGAATGCCTAAATATAATCTCAAAAGAAGGCAAGATAACCTAGAAATTGACACCAAATGATTTGTACCCTCAGTGAGGTATGAGAGTATAGATGCAAAACCTCAAAATCATCCTAGCTCAATTTGCTTCCATTGGAATGTAATTAACAAATAATCTAAAGCGGGCAAAATAATGGAAAAATAAGTCCATAAATGACTGTGCAGATCACAGGATCTACCGAAATAATCAGCAAAAATTACTTCCATTGGGTCTAGACATAATCAAAAGAGTAGGCAAAATGCTGGAAAAGGATCTCACGTGCCCTCGAGGGGTACAGATCTGAATACAAAACCAATCATCAGCGACCTCCAAATTTATTTGGTCTAAACATAATCTCAAGAAATAGGCAAAATAAAAGCTGGAAAAAGAGTCCTAAATGCTCTATACCTTCAAAGAGGTATAGAGAGTCTGAAATAATACTAAAAAGTAAAAATTCAACCAAAGCGACATCCAAATTTCTTCTAATGGAATGTGAACATATTCTCTTGACGGGACACAGAATATCACTAGCGTAAAAAAATTGTACAAGAAATATTGCAGATGAATTTTTTATTTAATACATCGACTAAATTGAGTGATATTTCCTCGATGTTCTCCATCTTCATGGTTCTTTTGTAAAAAATGAGATTTTCTATTCTCTTAAATTTAGGTTTTGCTGAAAAATACACCCAACCCTAAATCTATCTATATTTCTTTTTTAAATTCCTCCCGCACATTCCAACGATGCTTCTTCTCTAAACCCTTGAACGAGACAGTGGGTCTGGGAAGCAAAGCGGCGTGAATACACCATCCCTTTACGTCGTCATTCGTTCTCGCTCGTTAAGCACTAAAATAGGGAAAAAATACTGGACATGCATCGGCCATGGATTTGAGTCTACACGTAAAGCTACGTGCGGACTCTGGACGTAATATTTTCTCCCCATGTGCAGCCGAACCCTTCTATTTCCTGCTCTTCTCATTTTTACGATTAAAAAAAATTCTTTTTCCTCTTGGCCGAAAAAAAAGAGCTCCCTATCCGGTCATCACACACGGCTAATGAAAACCCAAAGCCCTCGCTTTTCTCCATCTCTCAAGTTATGCCTTCTTTGCCAATCCACTCAAGAAAGAGGAAGAGGAAAAGGGCAAAAGAAAGAGAAAAAGTAAGAATTTTGTCTTATTTTTCAACTTCACGAGCATCGAAATGGCGAAAGGTTGATGGTGGAGGATCACGAGTTCAAGGAGGCGTTGCCTCTTCGATAAGAATGGCGATCCATTACTTCAAAGAGCTCGACCGGTTGTAGAAGATGAAGCGACTTGTTTCTTCAAAAAAGCTTAGATCTTTTGACCTATAGAAGAAATAAACTACATGCAAGTGTAACAAGAGGAAATATGGAAAGCAATCTAATAAATGTGAGGGAGTTTGAGGAACTTGCAAGACAAGCCTTGCCAAAATGTTCTATGATTATTTTAGGGGAGGAGCGAGGATGAATTCACATTGAGAGAGAATGGAGAAGCATTTCAAAGAATATGGTTAAATCCAAGGGTTCTAATAGATGTGAGTAGTATGAATACATCAACATCTTTGCTTGGATTCAAGCTATCGCTCTATATTGCACCCAGGAGGACATAAGCTTGCACTCGAAGAGAAGTAGCAATGGCTAGAGTGGTCAACATGCAATACAATAATAGTGTTATCATTTTCTTCTAACCGCACCATCGAGGAGGTTGCTACCAATGTTGTCCATTTCTATATATATATATATATATATATATATATATATATATATATATATATATATATATATATATATATATATATATATATATAAAGTTTTACAAAGAGCTAAGAACTACGGATTCAAGGCCATTTCAATCGTAGATACTCAACTAATAGGACCAAGAGAAGATATAAAAATAAGATGATTGTGCCAAGGACACCAAACCTTGAGGGTCTATTATCGTTGACATTAATCGATGGTGGTTCTAATCTCGAGGCATTTGCAAATGAAACTTTAGATCTCTCGAGTTGGAAGGAACTTGCATGGCTTAAATCCATCACAAAATTGCAAATCGATTAAGGGTGTCCTTACTAAGATGCTAGAAAGGCGTAGAGGTTGGAGTTTCGGGATAATTGTATCAAATCATGGTGATCGCGACCATGTACCGACCTCAATATCTATCATGGAAGAGGAAGTTCAAGTTGTCGGTGCAATTCTGCCTTGATGGAGGTATCCGTGGAAATGATGTTTTCAAAGCCGTAGCCCCGGGGCCAAAGTTAGATGGTTGGCGTGCCAATTATATTTGGATTGGCCGCCAAGGAGAGTTAGGGATAAGAAATGTTATTGCTAAAGAATGAGCTCGAGAATACAATGGCATTTGGAAGGGTGAAAATATAACCGACTATGTTCAGAACTTGAAACAACCTTTTAGAAAATATTTGTATGATGGTGGACTTGCTTATGCTAAGGGAACTGAACCATCGACTAAATATGTTGTTCAGTTGATTTTCCATTCAGGAGGTATTAGAAGACCTCATTATGCTCAGTAGAGTTGATGAGTTTGATGATCCATCTACGCCTAGAAGAGCATGGCGGATTTGAAGACTACAACCACAGTGTCGTAAGACACCGACCGCTGTGCTTAGAAGAGCATGGTGGGTAGGTCAAAGTAATCCCCGATGCAGCCCCCTACATGGGGAAGATGCCAGGAGGCTGCCAAAATTTAGACTGACAGAGAACTTAATTAATTTAAAAAAAATAAACTCTAAGCTCAAAATTAAAATATGAATTGAAATTGCAGGTGTTTGAAGACCTCATTATGCTAGAGCGATGAGTTTGAAGACCCTCTCAAGTAAGAGCAGGTTTGAAGACAATCATGTCGCAAGACACCGTGCTTAGAAGAGTGTGAAGTAGTCAAAGTCCCACTATGTGGATTACATGGGAGGTCACAAAATTTTGATTGATACAAAGCTTAAATATTATTAAATAAGAGTATTAATAAGCTTAAATTAAACTTAAATGAAAAAAATGATGAATCGATGCCAAACATACTCACAAAAAAAAAATTTCTAAAGGACGTTAAATAAGAATGAGTCTATAAGCTTCTTAGCAATCACGAGCTAAGTTTCATTGAAATTTAGAGAACTCAATTAGCTATGAACTAAATGCAAACAAATGAATGATAATATAAATAATTGAATAGGATTTAAAAAATTCTAACGCCACTGAATTCACAATACATCGTACAAGCGAACAGAATGCGTTAATTAAGGATTCAATTATACTCTTGCACATATTATAAAGTATGATTAAAACCCAAATTTAATTCCTCAAAATTGTGCAAGCATCCTTAAATACACCCGCATGTGCCCCGACACTATGCTGAATGCTTAAATTTAGTGTCTAGTGCATGGCTAATTCCCGCTTTAATCTTAGGTTAACAAAACCTAAAAATTCTATTATAAGAATTTCAACTTAGTAAAATATTTGAAAAGCTAATTCTGTCATATGACAGCAAATCTGATCCTCTATTATTAAATTAATAGAGTCGACAGGATCTGAAATAGCTAAACAATAAACCATCCCGATGATGCCTGTGTTGAATGAAGATTTCAACTGGAGGGGATACTTATCATAAAAATGTACTTGCAATCTCAAATTGGATTACTCAAACTCAAGTATCAATGCAAATGTAAAATCAAATAAATCACCAAATTATAAATGCTTAAATGAAATTCAATTTTTAAATAACTTAAAGATAAAAATTAATCCATCTTTCGCAATTGTCAAGGTGACAAATTAAGAAAACTCTAACTCACAAAGGAGCCAAAGTCAAATCAAGTACACAAGTATGTTTACTCTCAAACAATCTTGCTGACGTGGCTATCCTCGACTCGTGGTTTGGCCAATAGGCTCCACATGATACGCTTATGACCGAGTCCTCGATGGGTGGTTGTCCAAATGACTCTACTATATCATCACGATCAGAAATATGCTCCTCAAAGGCTCTGCCCTTTGAGTTGTGAGCTACTTGATTGGGAAAAAGTCCCTTTGTTAGCTAAGGTAGATTTAAACATGTCTCCTTAGACAAACATCACCCCAAGTCTATAAAAATTTCTTGGACGACGTAACCCATGTATTGCTGATAAGGATCCTTCGGTCAGGTTGGGTCAACTACCTCCTCTGACTAAGTAGACAAGGGACCGCGATTGCTCGGGATGACGGAATCATGGGATCTAGATCGGGCGCATCATCATTCCCCCAATCATCCGCTTTAAGTTAAATATAATAATTTTCATAATCTAAATTCTATAACTGCACAAGCTGCTACTATATGCTACGTATTTAGCAATCTAACAAGTAGCCTTAATCGAAAGTTCTCTCTCAACATTGAGAGGGGTAATTAACTATAGGTGCTTGCGCCTATAGAAACCTGGAACCAGATATAAAGTCCTCACAAAATGAGGGTGAAATCTCTGGGTAGTGTCTTATCTACTATTTCATCTGTCTTCTGAAAATTTCACCGACACTTTAAATCACTCTTTTCATCGAAAAGGTCGGTGGCGAATTTTCAGAGCCCACAAAATTTATATTTTCATTAATTTCTCATACAATGCAATCATCTCAAAATAAATTTTAGATTTTTAAAATTTAAGTAAGATTATTTATTTTTTTGAATTTGTGATTCTATTTTAGGTTCTTGAAATTTATGATATTAATTAAGACTGCTTCTTTCTTAGGTTGTATGAATGTGATTTTATAATAACATTTAGTCATCTTTCAATCTAGCTCTTTGTAATGATCATTTGGTATTTCTCTTTGGCTATATTTGACTAAGATGAATGCTACATCAATCTTATGAATGGGTCTTAGTTGCTAATACCTCTACTTTTACTTTTAAGTTATAAGTTTGAGCTCTGCACCTTGCTCAACTATTTTTTAATCTCACAAGTCCATGAGTAAATTTAGTATGTTGTAAATAGGATTAGGGCCCAACGTTTTAGCAACAACTTTCAAAATCTTAATCAGTCGTACTAATTGACACCCACAGCTAGAAGTGTAAGTGAGTTGAGCTCGCTCGAGCTCAACTTGTTAATGAGATCGTGAGCTTATTGAGCTTGAGCTTGATTTGAGTTTGAGTTTGGTGACTCGACTAGAAAACTCAAGTAGCCTCACTTGTAAATATACCGCTAATCTAAAGTGTGGCCTCCCTCATAGCCGCCAATCGATCATAACTATTTTTATAATAATGTGAGTCTCATAACTATTAAATTATTTTTAAAGAAATTTATATTTTCATTAATTTCATACATTGAAATCATCTCAAAATAAATTTAAAATTTTAAAATTTATGATGCTTAAAATTTAATTAATTTAATTACAATTATCTATTTTTTGATTTTGTTATTCTATTTTAGGTGCTTAAAATTAATGATATTAATTAAGACTCTTTCTAAGATTGTATGATTGTGATTTTATGATGACATTTTGTCATCTTTCAATCTAGCTCTTTGTAATGATCATTTCGCATTTTCTCTTTGGCTATATTAAAACTTATGATATTAATTAAGACTGCTTCTATCTAAGGCTATATGAGTGTGATTTTATAACGACATTTAGTCATCTTTCAATCCAGCTCTTTGTAATGATCATTTTGTATTTTCTCTTTGGCTATATTTGACTAAGATGAATGCTACATCAATCCTATGAATGGGTCTTGGTTAGTTGTTACCTCTACTTTTACTTTTAGGTTATAAGTTTGAGTTCCCGCACCTTGCTCAACTATTTTTAATCTCAATGAAGTCAATGAGGAGTAAATTTATTATGTTGTAAGAAGAATTTGGACCCAACATTTTAGCAACAACTTTCAAAATCTTAATTAGTCGTACTAATTGACACTCACGGCTAGAAGTGTAAGTGAGTTGAGCCGGCTCGAGCTCGACTCATTTATGAGATCACGAGCTTAGCTTATCAAGCCTTGAGCTTAATCTCAATCTCGAGTTTGAGTTTAGCCTAACTCGACCTTAAAACTCGTCAAGTAGCTCGCTTGTAAATATACTTGCTAATGTAAAGTGCTACGCGCCTCCGCCACCGCCTCATAACTATTTTTATAATAATGTGAGTCGCATAACTATTAAATTATTTTTGAAGAAATTTATATTTTCATTAACTTCTCATACATTGAAATCATCTCAAAATAAATTTTAAAATTTATGATGCTTAAAATTTAATTAAGATTGTCTATTTTTTGAATTTGTGATTCTATTTTAGGTGCTTAAACTTTATGATATTTAATTAAGACTGCTTCTTTCTTAGGTTGTATGAGTACGATTTTATAACGACATTTTGTAATCTTTCAATCTAGTTGTTTGTAATGATCATTTCATATTTCTCTTTCGCTATATTTGACTAAGATGAATGCTACATCCTAAGAGAATGGGTCTTGGTTTAATTGCTAATACCTCTACTTTTACTTTTAGGTTATAAGTTTGAGCTCATGCACCTTGTTCAACTATTTTTAATCTCACTGAAGTCCGTGAGGAGTAAATCTATCATGTTGTAAGTAGGATTTGGACCCAACATTTTAGCAACAACTTTCAAAATCTTAATCAGTCGTAGTAATTGACACCCACGGTTAGAAGTGTAAGTGAGTTGAGACAGCTTGGGCTCGACTCATTTATGAGATCGTGAGCTTAACTTATCGAGCCTTGAGCTTGATCTCAATCTCGAGCTTGAGTTTGGTTTGACTCGACTTGAAAACTCATCAAGCAGCTCACTTGTAAATACACTCGCTAATGTAAAGTGTTGTGGCCGCCAACCGCTGCCACCGCTCATAACTATTTTTATTCTCATAACTATTAAATTATTTTTAAAGAAATTTATATTTTCATTAATTTCTCATACTATTTTAGGATTTGTACCAAACGTTTTAGCAAAACTTAATCAGTCATACTAAGTGATACCCACGGCTAGAAGTGTGAGTTGAGCAAGAAATCAAAATGGATCCTTTATCATTTAAAATTTCTATTTGCCACACTTGAAAATTAGCAAGAAATCAAACTACATCCATGTGGCAGCCAGGAAATACGTAGGGAAAACATTAATCTTAACCATTCACTTCACATATATATATATAATGTGTCGTCAAGGAGCTGCAAAAGAGGTACATGGCTGCAGCCTCCTCCTTCGGCAATCAAATCATCCTCTTCTTAACCTCAGTGATGATGAGCCGGCAAACATCTGCGTGGTACATGTTATATTCTGGTCAGAATCTTTATTCGGGAGAGTCGCTCGCATATGGTTCCTTCTTATTCATGATGCAGAATGATTTCAATCTCGTTCTCTATGATTTAAACATTCGATCTGAAAACACCGACAAATGGGTTTTTCAACAGTGAAACCATTAAGATGGCCTAAAGGGGTTCAGCACCTTGCAGCCCACAAGAGGTTATTATCTTCTCATCCTCCAATTCGACCGTAATGTAGTCATCTATAACAAGGACAATAACCCTCTTTGGACCACCAACACCAACATTGGCAATTAAACCGGCTTCATCTCCGACGGCGTACATGTATTATATATATATATTTATATATAAAATAAAATTGATCCAAATAGCTCCTAAATGAGAAAATTTGAAATTTTTAATATTTTTAACAGGCGGGAATTGCAATTAGTTAGCTCCTCAAAACATAGTAGGAAGAGTATCATTACGGTCGAATTGGAGGATGAGAAGATAATAACCTCTTGTGGGCTGCACGGTGTTGCTGGACCATAAAGCCGTGGCGCCATAGTCACTGTAGAGGTTCCCATAGAACTGCATTTGAAGGAAACAACCGGTGCCCATTTTGTCGGTGTTTGAAGCCCAGATCGGAATGTTTAAATCATAGAGAACGAGATTGCAATCATTCTGCATCATGAATAAGAAGGAACCATATGCGAGAGACTCTCCCGAATACAGATTCTGACCAGAATATAACATGTACCACGCAGCTGTTTGCCGGCTCCTCATCACTGAGGTCATCATAAAGAAGAGGATGATCGTGATTGCCGAGATGAAGGAGGAGGCTGCATGCCGCACTTTTTGCAGCTCCTTGATATATATATATATATATATATATATATATATATACAAGCGAGCTGCTTGATGAGTTTTCAAGTCGAGTCAGACCAAACTCAAGCTCGAGATTGAGATCAAGCTCAAGGCTCGATAAGCTAAGCTCACGATCTCATAAATGAGTCGAGCCCAAGCTGTCTCAACTCACTTACACTTCTAACCGTGGGTGTCAATTAGTACGACTGATTAAGAGTATCTTTTCGTTCAACCATTTTAATGGCATATACTTCATGTCGTTTGCAAAACAATCCTACTGGTAAAAGTTCTAACTTGTTCAAGTAAAATCATACTTATCATCTTCATTCTCAATCTAATATATTATGTTTTATAGATGCATGTGGTGTCTATGCTTTCCCCATGGCTTCTTTGACTCTTCCTTGTTTATGTTGCTGATTCCTATTTATGCGACGACTACTTTGTTTTGATTTTGTTGTTGCTCCTGTCGTTCCTACAGTTGTTGCACTGCGGAAATTTCAGAATTTATAACTTCTCTATTGCATCTTCTTCAAAAGTATAGATGAAACCGGTGTTCCTTCAGCTCTTTTAATGTTGAAGTTGGAGTTTATTCTCTTATTTTGCTACTAAAAGATTCAATGCACACATTTTATATTAATCTGCTTTGTGATATTTTAAAGAAATTCAATTTTGTCGCACCATTAGTGTCAATACAATTAACGAAGAGAAGAAAGTCATATGGTTCTGAAATTTCAAGAAAAAAATTTGTTTTAAGTGTCATTGATATTAGTGATAGAAATATTATTTGCCTAGAATAAAAGAGGGAATGAGAAAATTATTGTGGAAGATAAAAGAAGAGGAATTTGTATTAAAATTAACTTTTCTTTCTTGCTACAAAATGACACGGCCAAATGTCTATTTATACTTGTGCAATGACCATTCTAAAAACCTTTCATGCACTAGTATAGTTTAGAGAATTCTACAAATAATTAATTGTAAAGCTAATTCTTTGATACAATCATTTAAATAGTTGTTGATATGACAATTAGTTTTACTCAGTTAAACAATAATTGTCATCTCTTCATCGTGCGCCAACTCATTTTGTCTTAACTTAGGAGAATAATTTAACAACGTGATAATTTACTCATTCAAACACGTATTTTTTATAGCATACTAAATCATAAAGCTGAGCAAAATTCCACTTGATCTCATGCATATATATATATATATATATATATATATATATATATATATATATATATTTATGATTTTAAGCTCTCCATCAAAATCATAGGATAGATTGGAGATATACCACAATTGATTGATAATAGAGCCTATGGAATTTAGATTTAAAAGAATTGATTCAAGGCAAAGGTATATACTACTTGATTGAGTAACATCATTTGTACATCCAATTGGGGGAGAACATACATGTATTAGTAGTTCAATGTGACGAGCATCTTATGAGGATGATTAGTGGCTCATTGATACTTACATAAGTATAAATTATGGGTGTCATTATACTTATTAAAAGCATCGATAGAACCATTGACAAGTTATTATCATAAAGCACCAAGGGACATAAAGTTAGTACGTATATATATTTCTTAAGCTGTATTGCAATCTTCTATCAACATATATATAGTATATCTTCATTATAGTGCCATTTCTTTCTAAAGATGAGGAGTTATTACAACTATGTTCTTGTAGGCATGAAGATAGCCTCATGTAGCATGTAATAAATAGAATTAAGGAACTCTGTTTTGACATTATAAATGACAAACATACATCTAATTTTAGAGAGGTTTGTGTTGGTTCATAACTAGTCCATCCAAGGTTCAAGATGTAGTGCCATTGACTTATACAGATCCAAGTCCTTCTACCTATCTAGCGCATAACAACACACCATTTTACACATAATGGCCATCTTTTGGTCTATAATGGGGTGGGCTGACACCAATATATCTTACACATCCACATATACATACCATCAAGCTTGTTTCCATCTACACATTCGTCATCTCATTATATAGATTAATCTGAATTTGGCTCTAATGCTACTATAGTAGCCACCGAGCAACCACCACAAATTATGATTTGGCATAGTCAAGAAGCAATGTTGCATGAGATATGGGTGTCTTCTAATGAAGTTGTAGTGGAACATCATTTACGAGAATGACCTCTTCAAGCACTAGATTACTATACATCTTGGTTGATATGGATGATAACATTAATTTTACTTATTCTGTGTTGTGTATGTGAAATGTGAGTATTTTTCTAGTAATCATGTATTTTTCATATATTAGTAGCTATTTCATAGTTTATTTTCATTATTTTTCATATTAGTATTTATTATTTTACAAGATTTAATCTAAAGATGTTGAATCATTTTATCATGACATAAAAATACATAGAAAAATTAAAAGTGATACAATAAATAGTCTCAATATTTTATTAATTTTGAATGTTGTAATATTGCATCAATTATAACATTTTTCTATATCTACAGATGTATCACATACTAAATTATAATTTGTTATTAATATATTATAATACTAATCATATTTCATGTAAATTGTATTTGATTTTTACTAATGAGTAATTTAATCATAATTATTAATATAATAATTATTAAAATACTTTGAATAAGAAGCTTTTAATTGGACAAAAATAATTCTACATATGCCTTTATATCGCTTGCAGTATTTTTATTTAATTAATTAAATAAAAATAAATAAAAATTTAAAATTTATATATATTTTATATTTATAATAATGATTTATTTTTCTAATTATATTTGCAAATATTTATTATTTTTTATTTAAGAGATAGTTTAGCAATATTTTATAAGTTATTTACTTAATCATGATTTGATTATTTTTAATAACTTGTTTATATTATTATATCGAGGGGCGGATCCAAAATTTTTTCTCAGTGGGGGCACAACAAAATAAAAAATATTATACTTTTATATAAAATAAAAATTAAAATATCTCATATAACAAAATAAAAAATTAAGCTTCACAATAACCTTAATTTTTTTACATTATACATCATCTATAATTTCTCCCTCCAAGTCCATTGTGAATAATATTCCTTTAAAAAATATTTCTAAATATTCTAATATTCAAGGGTCACCTCATATAAAGCATATAGTTTATGATTAAATATTCATTTTAAAATAAAATAAATTTCAATAATAAAGTTAATGATGATACTATTTTTTGATGTAATATTAAAAATTTTGAAGCTAATGAAATTGTAACATGATCCACATAAGTTAATATAAATTTTAAGCTCCACTAAGAACTTTCTCAAATATAATATATTTTTTTCAAAATATAAATAAATAGAAAACATATATTATAATTTTTCTAAATATAATATCCATCTACAAGCAACCAATCATCATACTTGAACTTTTTTAAATATAACATTTCAATTTCATATATAAAATAAAAATAAAATCATTAGTTAATGAACACATATGCAACACTAATATAATTATTTAACAAAAAAAAACTTCTTTCAAAGTAAGTTATTGGAATCAATTAAAGAACTAAGTAAATTTAATAATTAAAAAAAATTTAAATGGTTGAAATTAATAAAATGAATTTAGAGACTAATGTGTAATCTCAAAATTTATAAGAACTATTTAATGTTGAATTATAAAATAAAGTTCTGAGATTTTTTTCGTTAGAATATTTTTAAATAATTTTACTTATCATGGCTTTTAATTATGATTGATTAAAATAACAAAAGCTGCTTTAATCATTTAACACTAAATCATCTACATGAGTTAAATCCGATTTATAATCCTAAAGTAGCTGCTTTGCATGGTTAAATCCGATTTACAAAGTCTTAATTCCTAACAATAAAGACTTTAGCATGATTAACTCGGATTTACTAATTTGGTTGATAGGATTTACAAATTTAGACAAAACAGAAATGTGCGAAGGAGGGTGGGAGGAAAGATGTGTGATCACGAAGGAGGGTGGGAGAGAAAAGATGAGACTTTCATGAGTCTCATTTTATGCCATGGATATATAGAAGGGTCGAAATAGTAGTAAAAAATAAGGATGGAACAACAAGTATGCATAAACGATGATCCTAATTTTTTTATTATGGTGGTCAGTTGGGGCACGTGCCCTCAGTGCCCTCACTTTATATCCGCCACTGATTATATGATATTCTATAAGATATTTATAATATTCAATTTGTGTAACCATTAAACCTGAAAAAAATAATTGTTCCTTCGACTATTCACGTTAACCCTCCCACCGCCAAAAAAATAAAAATGGCAAATCCGTAGGCACGCTTTGGTCCGAACTTGAGTTTTTTATTTCAAATTAAAAGAAAAGTTATATTTTGTTAATATAATTTAAAACTAATCTACTTTAAAAGTTTCCTTTTTTGTAAACATAATTCTTTGATACGATCATTTAAATAATCGTTAAACAATAATTGCATCTATTCTACTCGTGTGCTAACACATATACTCATAAACTAGAAATACGAGAAAAATTCAACAATATGATAATTTATTCATCTAAACACCTAGTTTTTAAGAAAAATTATTACGTGCAGACTTCTATTATAGTTTTTATATTCAGACTCTAATAATATAGTACCGTATGACGCTCAGTCAATATATAATTTTTTTATATTAACTGTAAAATATTATTTATTTATTATCAAATATTATATATTATTATGTATATAGATACTATGCATTATTATATAGTTAATTACATCTGCATATAGCAATACAAAACACTTTATAGCCAATACATAATAACTGTGTATTGATAAATATCATATAGTATTATATTATTGGAGTTTGGACGTAGAGTTATATGCAAACTCCAGTAATAATCTCTCTTTTTTATAGCATATTAAATGATAAAGCTAGAGCAAAATTTCACTTGATCCAATTCAGATATATATAATTTTGACGTGCATGCACCAGAATCAAAGAATTAAGAAAATATATATAATTAACAGCCGACAGAAAGAAAGGTAAGCAGCTGGTATGGCCGGTAACTCTTTCTTCATCTCGCCAATTGTAGTCCTCCTACTCATGACAGCCCTATTACCGATCAGCCACCAAGAAATTCCCTCGTACGTAGTACCTGCTGGTTATACTATGTACTCTGGGCAGGAGCTCACACGTTATGGCTACTCTCTCGGTGATGTAGCCTGATTGTAACCTCATCCTCTATGTTATCAGATGTCCCATCTGGCACACGGGAACCTATGGAAAGGGCTCCAACTGCATCTTACAGATGCACTTCATTGAAAACCTCATCATCTACATAGGCTTAGGCGACGAAGTTGTGTGGACCAACAACACCGCCCAATCTTACAGAGAGTATTTCTCCCTCCACCTTCTTGAAAATGGCGATGCCGTCATCTACGACTGCCACCGCAAACAATTTTGGTCCACCAACGCTGCGTGATTCGTGCGCACTAGCATCACAATCTATGGAGAGATTACTTTTTTTTAATGTGTAAATAGTATTAACATGGAGAAATTATTACTCGAATAATATAGTGCTTGTACATAGCATATGCGAATAATTTATGTATTATACACATGCATATTGCAAGGTAGCGTAAAACTATTAAAATTCAGATATAAAATTATGTTCAAATTCCACAAATAATAATTTCTTATTAAGATGTTACTTAAATATCTTTTGAGAGGCTCTTCCGATTGAAGGATCAGAACGTTACTTTCATGGCCTAAAATTTTTTTATGTAAGATATATATATATATAATACTATTTGAGTGAATTTAATTTTAAATTCCCATGCCGATTATATATATGCATGCATAGTTTTACATTTAAGAGAGAGAGAGAGAGAGAGAGAGAGAGAGAGAGAGAGAGAGAGAGAAAACTATTTCTTGTATTTTTTTTTAAAACTAGTTTGATTCGTTTTAGGTGTTCTATTAAATCTGCAAATTAATTATCTTAGATTCATATATACACCATTTATTTAATTTTTGTTTTATGCAGAGGATTTAATTAATCATCTTAAGAGTCGAATTATGCATGAAACGAATACTTATTTCAACAAGCTAAGCTAATATAGATAACTCAATTCACAGGATATCAAATTGAGAAATTAATTAGATCATCATATTGAATACATTGATATATTCTGCAATGCAACTTAGGCAAATAACTTAAAATAAAACAATATATAAAGGAAGAAATACAATTTTTTTTCCGAATTTAATGATTTTTGCTGTAATATATTTAATCTATGAAGTGATTACATATTTTAATGGCAAAAGGGCACGTTGGTTATTTGACAGATGATATATAATGTAATATTATTGATAAATATCAATTATTTGATTTTATAATATCTTAATTAATTATTTCACTTGTAACATAGCACACCATAAAAAAATCACTTTATCAAGTGTGGATTTCAATGCATATTGAAATTGAAACTTTCATCTGAATCTTGTATGAAAGTGATTTCATAAAAAAATCACTGATCATCTGAAATTTTATTTGAATGAATTATAGTCTAATAAAATATATTAATTAGGCAAACTCATCGTTGATCTGAGTACAAATGAGCACAAATCAAGCATTTGAAGAATGATAGAAAATTTTTGGTAACTAATTGTAGGCTCAAATGATCTCTGAATCTTGTATGTTTATACTCAAATTAAGCATCTTGAAAAACAAATTAATAAATCTAAGATCAATAAATTCTGATGTCATTAAGTCACTCAAATATTTCAAAATGCTTACCATGTAATTAAATGAGATCCTTATGGGCCATTCAATAGAATATTTTATGAATTTTTTAAAAAAAAACTAGAATGACACTTTAAAATCTATTAGGAACATCATAGCTTATGACCTCGATTATACTCAATTACTTATTAAAGTGAAATATTTTGAGAACTCTAGCATTCCTCTTTTTTCATTTTCAAAATATGTGGATTGAAGACAAATACTTTTAAAGTAGTGGAGAGTAACTTTAGATCATTTGGCTCTTACTAATATTCTTTAGGTGCTACACTAAGTATGACTTAAGTTGAAACAATTGAAACAAACTTTAAGGTGGTGAATTAAAAATGATTTTTCAAATATATTTTAAAATATCAGGGAGCCTAAAGATAGGGCTATTAGGTTAGAGAACAATTTGTCCATACCAAATAAACACTAATTTTGATGTACTTAATAATGGTAAATGTAATATGATCATGATCTTCAAAATAGAGAAGAAATATAATGAGAATGAAAAGCTAAACATATTTGTGATGGTAATTGTAATATAAAAAATTTTAAGCCTTGATTAATAAATGAAAAGATTGCAATCATATCAATAAGATTAAACTCTCTAATGAGAATTGCATAATAATTAGGAAGTCATAATCACTTCAGTGTCACAACATTTTTTTCTATTGTTCCTGTGATTGATGAATTATATGACCTGATTTTTTCTATTATTTTTGAATGATTGATTAACTCTATGACCCTATCTTGCTTTTTGATTTGATTCCTTCAATCAAATTTGAGAAAAATAATTTTAATTTTCATAGAAACCTGGCTAAGGTTGAGATATATTTTGTGATTTTATCGATGAATAAAGATTTTGTGGTAAGTTCACATAATTTTTTTTCTTTATTTTTTTAGTAATTCTTGTACAGTATAAGAAAGGAAATCATTGATGCTAATATAGAATTCTTAGATTCTTTATTATAAAATATATATGTTTAGTACATTTATTGTTCTTATTCCTAAATGCCAAAATTTAATTCCTTGGAATGACTTTAGACCCATCAGTTTACGCACTATAATTAATGAACTCATAACTAAAATTTCGGCTAAAGGCTTGCTCATATGCTTCCTAATATCATTCCATCAAATCAAAATAGGCCTTATTAAAGGAATAAATATCACTAATAATGTATCTCTTGCTTAGAGCTTTTCCAAGATATCAGTATTAGAGATTGGGGTTATAATGGTATATTTAAATTAGATATTTCTAAAACCTAAGATAACTTTAATTAAAATTCTTCTCATAATATTCTTTCATTATTTGTCATGGATGATTCTAGTCTTATTATACTTAAAAAATTTATGTTGAGAATACTTGGTTTTTAATTCTTTTTAATTGTAAGTGGGGTGATTTTTTCAAATCATGTAATGATCTTCAACAATGAGTTCTTATTATTTCTGTGCCTTTATAATGACTACTAAACACTTTTATAGAGGACTTAAATTTTTATTTCATCATTGTAGCAGTATATGTTACAATAATTAAAATGGGGTGTATATATTTCATCTTAGTTTAATTGGCATTATCATCATTTTCAATAATGGTTCTATAAATACAGTTATAAAGCTGAGAGATTTTCTTAACTTATTTGAAAAGAAGAGTGAGCTTACAATTAATAATCAAATAAGTTTGTTTGTCCCTCCTAGGAATATGACTACTGGAAGCATAAATGTTATTGTTGAAATGTTTGATTTCAAATATCAAATCCTCCCAATAAAAAGACCACCTTTATAAAATTAACAAAAAAAAACTTTTCTTTTTGATGATCTTATCAAAACTATTAAATTAAAACTATATGCTTTGGAACTTATCTTACTCTAAATGGGTGGATAACTTTAATTAAAGGTGTTAAATGCTATCTACCCATCTACTTTATCCAAACTAGTAACCTAACTAGAGGTGATCAATCAAATTGAAAAATTATTTAATAATTTTTTATTGGTATCTAGTTCCTCTCATAATTGTATTCACTGGGCATCTTACTATGACCTTACAAGCAATGTGGTTTTGATTATAAAGCACTTTTTGACTCATGTTTTTTTCTATAAATTATGTGTTTGTTCAAACAGAGTGAAAGTTTCTGGACTTCTTACATAAAATATAAATATTGTGTTAACTTGCACATGACAATTTGTACATACAAGTTGGGTAATTCCATAGTTTGGAGAAAGATGTTTAAACTTAAATTGTAGGATGAGAACAATATTCAATGAAATATATATATAATGGTTCATTTTATTTTTTAGGATGATGGTTTCATAATTGGGTCTATTGATTATATATTTAACACTTATTTCATTGTGACTACTAAAGTTGTTACTTTTATGTGTGGTGATGCATGGAATGTTCCTCGATTAAACATTATTCTCCCAAATGCTTTAGTGAAACTAATCTAACAAATTTTTATAAATATTTCTAGAATTGGTAAAATTCCTTTTAAAACCTCTCCATATGATAAAATTAACTTTAATTATTCTTGATATCATATATTTTAGAAAAAGAATAAATTAATATTTTTCAAACAATTTGGTTTCATAGTATTCTTGTTTCATCGTGTTTTGTTGGAGATTTTTCAAAAGATACATTCCTATCGATACTATGCTTCAAAAGAAAATTATCTAATTTCATTCTAAATGCCTTTGTTGTTATCAAATTGAAGATTTTTTTTTCTTGTATTTATTTCCAAGCCTATTAAGGTGATAGTTTGGTTTTAGTTTGACAAATTTTTTTAATAATGATCACTTTTGTCATCACAAAATCTTGTCATTCTCTTCTTTCATCATAGGGTCATAATAACCCCAATGGTTTTAATTTGCTATATTATTTCTAGTGCCGATCATTCTATTGAATACTACTCCAAATCTCTTCTTCAAGAATTAAAAAAAATATTCATATGGGGTTCTCCATATTTCAGAAATTAACATTTTCTTTCTTAAAAATCCTATTTTTGGTCTATTTTGCTTGTTTTCTTTAGTTACCATATTTTTTTGTCTACTTTTAAATGCTTTGGCTAAACCTTTGTCTCACTATAATGCACATATATTATACTCTTCTCTTTGAAAGAAAATAGTTATATTATCTTTTATTTTTATACCTTATGGCATTCTATCTCAAGAGACTGTTTCTTTTTTTTGTCATCATACTTATTATTCATTTTATGAAATATAATAAAATTTTCAAAATATGGTATATGGAACTTTATACTTATAGGCTATTTGGTTTGATGACTTTTGAGTGTAAAGTAAAATAAATCGGATTTTAACTTTTGTGTGTTTGGCATAGTGCAAATTAAAATTTTAAAGTAATGTGATGTATTTAGAATATATTGAAAGAGTCAATTTTGGTGTATTTAGAATTACCGATTTGGAATTTCAAATACACTGACAGTTAAAGTTCTCATCACCGCCATCATGTTTGCGTTGTCCATCACCTCTAGCCACCATCACTGCCAGCTTCATATCCGGCGCGCCACCCGTCGTGTAGTTGGCCTCCTCCAACTTGTCAATCACCGACCACCACTACCACTATCAAGCACCTACCATTCGCTATCATCACCTACAACCACAAAATACTTTACATTATATTTATTCTACCAAAAAAAAAATAAACTCTTGTATTTGCAGTTTTCAACCAAAAAAGTAATCAGACACATTATTTCTTACATTCCTTCAGCACCCAAACAACTCCTTAAATGCATTCATCTTCTTTAAAAAGGCTTGCTTCATTTACATCTTTGGATATTTTTTTTATTTATTGAATGTTGTGGTAATGAGGGATGTGATGTAACATCTAATGCATATGCTTGATTGGAGGTAGTTATACATAAGAGCCTTTTGTAAATTGCCTCTCATATATTGGCTAGTTGTTTCCTATTTTTTGGTCAATTTACTTCCTATTTGCTAAACCATAGCATAATACAAATTACTTTTTACTTAATTTCAAGCCTCCAATAGCCTTACTAACTTTGGTTGTAATCTTCGAACTTTAATGTTTATAATACATTTTTAGGATTTCATAACAGCTTTGGATTATTTCTATTACTTTGCTTTAGAGAAGGCTTAACAAATTTTCAACACACAAACTAGCATTAAACTTTCTATTTCCATGAAGGACAAGAGTTTAAAAAATATTGACTATAGAGATCTTATCTTCTCTATTCCTATTTTTAAGAATGGTCATATAAATATTATTACAAATCTATTTGCTTACTATTCTTTTTTCATTCTTAAGTCTCACTTGGAGTGCTCAAAAATTTGTCATTTTTGGTGATTGAGTTAAATGAGTTTTGTATTTGAGAGGCCAGTAATCATAGAAGGGCTAAGATTATCTTGTTGCTAAATATTATCAACCTAACTAAAGACTTATTCCTCTCTTTGAGTTTGTTAGAGCATGCTACAACTCACTATGATCAAAAAGGATTTCAAAGCTATTGTATTTGAAGGGATCATGTAATTGTAGCAAAGAACCTATTATATGTTTAATGACTTTTTTATTTTTTAGGATTCAAAAAAATTACCCATTATGTTATTTGATGATATTAAGAGTGATACCTTTCAATGAGATTATGATGATTATCTAATTACTTGTTATTAGTGATTTTATATTAATTGTGATCTTCCTTCAACAACCCTTCAAAGCTATAACATAAAATAAAGCTAATAACTACAAGAGGGGTTTACATGCATACCACACAATTTTTATGTATTTACATATATAATATGTGAACTTTATTTTATATATGTATATATATATATATATATAATACTATAATATTTAATATCACATCAAAAATATCATCATTATTTATTTTTAAGCGAAATATATCTTTTAAGCATAAAAAATATTAAATAAATAAATATTTAACTTTAAGTATTAGATATATTAATATATAAAAATTATATAATATATACGTAAATCTTTCTAATATAAATTAAATGCGGCTATTGATAATATGGGTCCCTAAATTGTAATTTTTAAATATCTAAAATGGAAGTCCCCTATGGGCCCATTTGGCGCAGTTTTTTAACTGCTTCCCGTTTCAAAAAAGCAGGCTGAAGCGTTTGGGAGCAGCTTTGTAAATCCTGTTTCGTTTGAAATCCCAGTTGTTATTGCCATTTTCGCAACTCGAGAGTGGAACTCCGGTCCAACCGCAAAATTCCGTTCCGCCTTTCATAAACAAATATCTTCCAAATTTACCCTTGTTATTAGCCGAGTATACCGAACGAAAGCCACGATTTCTCCTGTTGGTGTTTCACATTTGCAGTTTCCTATTCCTTAATCTGTGAAGCTTGAAGGGTCTGGAGCTAGGGCTTCACTGAATTGATGGCATCCCTTCGAATCCTCCACCGGTTACTCCGAAATCCCCTGTGTGTCGACGAGCACTTTCTCTCGATTTGTCCCGTCGATCGTGACTTTAACAATGAACCTAGGGTATGTCTTCACAATGAGCCGTTAAGTGCATCTCTCAGTTTATTTAGTAATTGGTCCATTAAGGGGAATGAAATGAGAAATTGTTGGCATTTGTGATGAAAAAAGTGTTTCTGATTTGTTTGCATTCTCTCGATTTCTTTAGTAATCTTGCTAATATATTCTTTTATGTTCAAATGTACGATATCAAAATTTACTGGAATTTAGGGTTTCCAATAAGTTCGGGTTGTTACGTATGTGACATTGGTGAGCCCTTACTGTGGGTGTGTTGACCTCACTTTTGGAGTGAGTTCTCTACCTCCTCATCATAGACCTAGGTCTCTTATAGACACTAAGAGCTCCTTAGTCTTAAGACACTTCTAATAATTAAGTTTACACTTAACTTAACTGCTTAGAGACTTACAAGGGTTAGTCATAGGTAGGATGTATTTTAGGGATTTAGGAGACTTACCTATAGCTAATCAACCCATGCTTTCCTTCTCAAACCAAAGCCCAAATTCAAAATCAAAATCAAATTTCCAAAATTCACAATCAATCCCATGATCAAATCAAAATCCTACTAAGCCCATGATTGAATTCCATGGCCTTAGCCTTGAAGTCCAATTCAATTCTAATTCACTTGATTTTCTCGAAGATCAATTCAATTCCTCAATCATTTATGAAACTGAAGTCCAAACTCAATTCCAAATGATTGAAGCCCAAAATCAAACTTAAACTCCCAAGTCCCTTCTTAAACCTTATGATCCACCTTCATAAGCTTAGCTAAAATCCCTTTTAAATCAACTCAAACTTGATTGATGTCTCCATGAATCAAACATTCCATCATTTATATTCACAAATATAAACATAACACACATTCAAATGATCAAAATTAAATCAAACTAAAGAAAATTTCTTTCTAAGCCCTTTGACCTATGTTGACCTGACTTTTGGAGTGAGCTCTCAACTTCCTCATCATAGATATAAGACTATAGACTAAGGGTTCCTTAGTCTTAAGATACTTCTAGTGATTAGGTGAACACTTAACCTTAACCCTAGAGACTTAGAAGAGTTAGTCATAGGAATAGTTTGTTCCTTAGGGATTTAGAAGGACTTGCCTACCATATAGCCTAAACCTAATCCTTGCTTCCTTCTTCTAAACCAAACCTCAAATTCAAATCCAAATTTTAAAATCAATTTCAAACTTCAAATGATTGAAACCCATGATTAAATTCAAACTCCAAATCCCTTCCTAAGCCATTTGATTTTATCTTATGGCCTTAGCCTCAACCAAATTCAAATCAACCTCAATCCAATTGATTTTCTAAATTATCAAATTCTCAAATCATAAATCAATTCCACACTCCAAATGATTTAAACCCAAATCAATTCGAATTCTCAATTTTAGCCCTTTTAGCCAAATTCTTGAACTTGGCTAAATGATGCCAAAATTAATTCAAAACTCATGGATTCCTTCATGATTCAATCATTCCTACACTCATTAACCTAAATATAAACGGAAACTACAATTGTCAAGCCAAAATCAAGCTAACCCAAATCAAACCCAAGTCAGCCTTTTTGACTTGAAATTATCATATGAACCAAAACCAATTTGGCTCCAAACCACTTACAATTGGAATTATATTTCAATCCTAGATCATGTGTGAGTTCAACTAAACTTGAATCAAGCCATGATCAAGCCAATTAACCAATTTAGGCTCACTTAACCCAAAGTGGCCTAAAGGAACCTTTTTGAGTCAAGTTCTAATCCAACCCAAATTGGATTGAACTAAGCCCATCCAAACCTCACAAAATATTCAACAATCATCTTAGGTTAATCAGTTGCTTTAAATTGGGTCAAACCAAATCAAACCTAGCCTTTGACCAAGTCAACACTTAGCCCAAATGAAACCCAAACTAGCCAAAATTCACCACAAGACAAATTTATTAAAACCATTGATTCAAACTCATTCATAATCAATGATTGAACATGACCAAACCCTCACTTGAGCCAAACCAAGCCTAATTGACCTTTTGACTCAAGTTGACCCAAATTGGCCTAAAAATCCAAAATAGGTCAAATCATGATTTGATTCAAATTGATTGCAACCAATGACTCAACATCATTCAAAATCACTTTTTGAACTTGACTAAAGCCATAATTGATCCCAAGTTGATTAATTAGTCAACTTGACCTAAAGGGTCAAATTAATCAAAATCCAAATTGCATCTAAATTAAACCAAATCAAAGCATACAATCATTTTAATTAGCAATTGAACTTGACTCAACACCTAACCCGTTTGGTCAAATTGGTCAAATTGGTCAACTTGACTCATTTGACCTATATGAACCCAAATGAACCATAATTAAATCCAAAGCAAATTGAACCAAACCAATGACATCAATACACTCCAATTGGTCATGTGAACTTGACCCAACCCTTGGTTTGACCCAATTTGACCAATTGATCAACTTGACCCAACCTAACAATTTAGCCTAAATAGATCAAATCAAGCCAAATAAAATCAAATAAACTCCAAACAACTTGAAATTTGGGCTAACCCACTTTTGACCCATCCCAAATCTTCCCAAATCAAACCCATAGCCAAATGATCATTTTACCCTTAGGTTTAGGGCATCCCATGAAAAAAAACACATGCTTATTGGGTCATTTTTTCCCCCTAGCCACTTGGCACCCAACCATAGGTCCACTTAGGCACCTAGGACTATGGCTGACCTAACCCAATAGTGGTTGGGTCGGCCATGATCCATGGGGAGGTGAAATCACCTCCCCATCCCCATTGGAATACTTGGAAAGCCATAGGACACCCCTCCTCCTGGAAACCACCTCACCCTCATCCAACCAAGCCATGCACCCAAGGACCTCCACCACCCTTTGGTCAATTGATCTAGAAGAAGCTAAAGAAGATGTGGCCATCCGATCTAAGGAATGAGGGGGTATACACACCCCCCCTGTCATTCTCAGCCAAACTAAAATGACACACCCATTCAACCCTAGTAGCCAAGGAGAGAGTTCCCAGAGCAATTTCCAAGCCTTCCTAAGCTCCCCAAAATCCTCATTTTCAGTTTTATGCAAACCAAAAACGGAGGCAACCAACCTTCAACTCCCATTTGCTCAAATCTCCACCAAAATGCAATTAACTTTGCACACACCTTCCTTGGAGCCAAACAAGTGAGAATGAATCCTTTCCCAAGCTTCTCGACGGCCGAAGGGTAGAGTTCAATTAAGCGAATACCTACGTCCGTGTTTTGGTCTTCCAAGCAACTACACCAAATTAAAGCTCGTGCGGCTCAACAGAGCTTCATTTCTACCAAATGAAGCTTCCTCAATCGTTAGAATCGCCGATCATAAGCTCCAGTGAGGTATGCCATTGAAACCGATCCTTGAATAAAAATAGCTTGGTCTTTTGTGAAAGAAATTTAAATGTCACGCATTTTTCACCGTTGGATTTGATTGTTGTGCTTCCCTGAAGGTGTGGGATCATTTTCATCTCCATCTGAGCTTGGGTGAGCTCGAATTGAACAATGATGACGAGCCATTATTCGATGCTCGGGAGGAGATATATCATGGACCATCCATCCCGCGTGATCGAAATGGACGGTCTTGATCAGATCACGCTTAGAGCCTTTGATTAATCCCTCAAAATCATGGGTTTAATCATGGTCATTTCATCTTAGATTAGATGGTCCATAGAGTTACTGCATGCGCCGCCATGTGAGTCAACACTTGGATGTGACAATTTAAATAGTAAATCCCATCACACAATGTGGAAAGCGCCATGATCACGTCGGTCACATGCCGTCATCTGGCCTGATGGGATTAAGGCTTTAATTAGGGCTAATTAATTAGTTTTTAATTCTAAAACTTCTAAATTAATAGAAAATCTACAAATTTACAAAATATTTTTTAGGATCTAAAATTATTATTAATTGATTTAAATTAAATTGGCTAAATTAATTAGAAATTCATGCCTTTTAATTTTAATAATGCCTTTTTTTTGAAAAGATGCATTTGCATTATAAAAATTTGCAAAAGAAAGCAAAACTAGCTACTAACGATGTTTTCTATCCTCCTCCAAAAGCAAAAAAATTACGGAGGAATGGTGTGGTTATCGAGCTATGCCAAACAAAATCAAAACTAGTAGCAATACAAATTATAAGTTATTAGATCTTTTATGTAAGCAAAATGACCCTTGGAATTCTTGAAATCTAATGTGGGCGTGAGGAGTCGGTTCTGCCATACCTCATTGTGGAGAGAGAGCTTTAGGTGGTCTACCACCCCATGTTGTCTCCTTTGATAATGCCTTTGTACTGTCATCCAAGGCTCAATGATGTGCTTGGTGTAGAGCATAGCCAGTTCCAGGTCTGTCCCAATGTTGGAAGCAATGCCCCATGGCTTTGATGAAGTTTCCATTATCATCCCTTAAGACCACCACGCAATCCCACCGATCCATTAGAACACAAGGAGCCATCCACGTTTGCCTTGATCCAACCAGAGGGGACACCACAATAGGTTTGATCATTATGGCGGGTGATGTCCCATTGCTTCTGGAAGGGGAAGAAGGAGGCGTGGGTGATGGATTCGAGTATGGAGGCAGCAATAATTTTAGGGGTTCCATGGCTACGGCCATGCGTTTTAGCATTACGGGCTCTCCATACTTGGTAGATAACTAGCATTTAGCCCAATGTTACTTGGTTGCGAATGGCATGAAGGAGATCATCCAAGTTGTTGAAAATAGGAATGGAGAACCCCCATTTTGCAAGAATCTGAATTATAGTATTGGTAAGGGTGCAGTGGACCGCTATATGTTCAATATCTTCCTCTTGGTTGCATCCCCAAGGGCACATTGTGTTTTCCGTTAAAGCCAACAACAATTGTGGTTGGTATAGCATGTAGGGATGACCTCCTCCCCATTTTTGGAATTTTATTGCTTGTTTAATTAGGAAGCGATGGACTAAGTCTTAATCACTTTCTTAATATAATTAATGATAATTAAGCAAATGAACAACAAATTAATCAATCAATTAAGCTTCTCTATTAATGATGATGAAGTTTAGGAAATGGATTGGGACTCCTTCGAATCTTTTCTTTAAGTCTTCTCTAATCCTTCTTAAATAATTAATTAATTAACACCCCTTAATTAATTAATCAACAAGATTAATCAAAATCCAAATCATACCTGAACCTTAATTATTGAAATGATTTAGGGATTGAGACTAGCCTCTCTTCTTTGTCTCTTTCTCTAAGCCCATTTCATTTTGGTTGGTTAAGGTTAATTAAGGTTTAATTCATTAATTAATGAACTTAATTAATTCAATTGAGTCTATTTCTCTAATTTAATCTTATGTAGCTCTTTGGGTATCTAATGACCCAAAGTGAGAGATGATGAAATTATGGTTGGCTCACATGTGTGAGAAAATCATAAAAGTAGTCATGTGAGATCCCTTAAGCTTAATTAACTATTAATCATGAGCCAATTGCATTAGGCCCCTTTCATTTCTTAGAGCATTGCAAATTTACTCTTCATGTGGTTGCATATCATATTTCCTCATTATTAGTTAATTAATTAACTTAAGGTGATGTATGTAAGGGTTAATTAATCCATTCATACAACCTAATTAAATCATAAAATCAACTTAATTTTTTCTTCCTTTAACCAAAATTAACTCACACATGGGGAATGGGATTAGGACCAACATCCCAACAAACCTCTTTCACATTTCCTAAATCAAGTTCAACTCAAAAAAAATGAAATGACAAAGAACTTTAATTTATTTTAAATAGCCATATTTAGTATGATTGTCCTTAGAATTAATTGGAATGAATGAGATCATGTGCTAATGTTCCTTTATTTCTTTCCACTCATGTTCAATGTTGCTTGCCATGTGTAATCATGCATTCATTTCTTTTAAAAATTAATTAAGTGAAATGATTTCTTTTATGTCAAATTGCATGTGTTGATTTAAATTAAATAGGTGTGGCTATTATTACTATTAAATCAAATGTTATTTTCAAAAGCCCATGTCAATTATAATGGATGGAGTGATGCTAATTATAAGTATCTATAAGTTTGCATGTGTTGATAATATAAGATATGCAATATGAAGCTCTCTTTCCTTATCTTATATGAATTTGCATGAGATTTATAAATGTATAGTTCATTTGAAAAGAATACAATATTTGTCTAAATCTATTCCTATGCATTTCCATACTAATACTTAGGAAGAATTTTATATCACATATGTAAATCATATAATCAAATCAAATATTATTTCTTGCATGACTTTTTATTCTTGTGGTTCTTTTTACACATTCATATTTATCTAAGAAAAGTGGTATATTGGTCTGGACACCCCGGGATTGCGAAGCTTTAAGTAGCCCTAAATAGGTCTTGTACCTTACGCCCGGTGTAGAACAATGGTGCCTTACTCACTTAAAACTCTTATACATATATGTATGATGTGACCAATGAATAAGAATCATAATAAAATAGATTAAATACAATTTTTGCATGAGTTTTTCTATCTTTATAGTTTCTTATACATCTACATGTATCTAAGAAAAGTGGTATATTAGTCTGGACACCCCGGGACTGCGAGGCTTTAAGTAGCCTTAAGTAGGTCTTGTACCTTACACCCCTGGTGCAGAACAATGATGACATACTCACTTAAAACTTTTATACAAGTGAATGTGTATCTAGCTAATGGATGAAAAATCCCCCTTTTCTATTAAAAAGACATGCATCCATAATTCAATCAAACAAAATATTCAAATTCCAAATATATTTCTTTGCATTCATCATTTAAATGCAGGATTTACATTGCATGTACATATATGCTTAGGATTTAATCATATGCATGATATACATGATGGAAAGAAATGAATAAATATGTGTTATATGATAATAATTCATTCTAATTAATCTTAAGATGTCTTTCTTATTGAATAAGGTCATTTAGAGTGAAGCTAAATTTAGGATTGACTAAAACATATAATAAAG